>OZ038505.1:82788678-82793678 GCA_964036315.1 Acanthosepion esculentum
AATGAAGAATCTTATACAACAGTTTGAAGGCACATTGGAAAGATGCCTTTAAAAAGCTAAGAAAAAGTATTAAGAAACAGGAAAATGTCAATAGAAACAAAGAAAAAGTGCTGAATTTCTATCCAATATCAATCGTTCTCTTTGGCAGTGAATACTGAAGCTGTTCCTCACAGAAGAGGGGAACTGGAGATTACAGAAATGTGATTCTACAGAAGGAAGCTAAGAATATCATGGACAGGGCATGTGAGCAATGAGGAAGTTTTAAGGAAAATGTGAATAAAAGGGACACTGTATTTACATTATTTGGACTATTGTCCTCATCTTTGTCGCCATATTTGTCACAACGTTTCGGCCGTTGTACGCTCCGGCCTTCTTCAGGTGGTTGGAATTTCGAACCGAACCCTTTATTTCGATCACTGGGGTAGACTGTTCTAGTTCCACGAGCCATGTTTGATGGATGTCAGTTATCAGTTATCTCCTGGTAATTTTTCCCTCTGAAAGTTCTCCACTGCCTGAACCGGGTATTGAACTCACACTCTTTGGGTCTGTTACTGGATCTAACCAATGCCTTTATCCACCGTACCATGTGTCCTTTAGAACAGTCTACCCCAGTGATCGAAATAAAGGGTTCGGTTCGAAATTCCAACCACCTGAAGAAGGCCGGAGCGTACAACGGCCGAAACGTTGTGACAAATATGGCGACAAAGATGAGGACAATAGTCCGAATAATGTAAATACTGTACATAATACCTCATCTCAGAAATATAGACAGACCCAAAAGGGACACTTATACTTAGAATCAGAAAGAGATGGTTGATGTATTTGGGACACATAATCAGGAATGCGGAGTAATTAGTCATGGTTAAGTGTAATTGCCAAAATTCTCAACAAGCAGAAGTGACAAAATTTTCACTAAACAATAAAAGGAAAAGAACTTGGCAAAATAATACTAAGCAAAGATTATTCTTTAAAACTCTTTAAATTCCATATGAAAGTAAATGAAAACCTTTAATCAAGATTTTGGTCACAATGTGATATCTGTTATGTATCAAAGAGGGAATGAAAATAGTCTTCATAGAAAAGTCTGAAGACGTAAAAAATAAACACACACACACACACACACACACACAAAATGTTACATTCTATTTGTCTCCAATGTATCCAAGAAAAATACTATTTCTAAGACTCTGACAATTTGATGTCAACTGCTGTAAATAATGGCATCCAAGGAGAACGGCAGATGTTTCTTTCTCATTAGTAATATTCTTTTCTCCTAACAGTAATCCCTAAAGGTGGGCAGGTGAGGCACATTATTCAACAAGAAATATTCAACATATTCAACATCAAAATGGAAACAATTTTATCTTTTTTGAAGAGATTCAAGAGAATATCATATTCAGTAAACATGATGAGATTTTTTAAACTATTTTGAGACAGTTATATTTTTTACAATGATGTTCGTCATGTACAAGGCCCAAGAGCCACTCAAAGTAGAGGGTTACAGAGTAAAAATTAATGTTCATGGGAATATGTAGGTATATTATGGGAGCTTAGAAAAAAGGTTTATTCTCTCATTTAAATTTCTCCTATTATGGGCATTGTCAAGTAATGGATAGCAGCTCAGATTGAGGAATTGGAGAGTTGAGTTTGAATTCCATTTGAATCCATTACATTCACTTATGTACTAATAACCTTGGGAAAAGTATGAATCCTCTTCTTCTCCTCTGAGCTATGGGTAAATAGCAGGACAGACCGGGTTCTATAGCCTTGGATGGCAACTGGTCACTGCAGAAAGAAATGGCAACCTACTGCAGGAAAAAAAATCTGCTTGTCAGTCATGTATAGAAAGATACATGATTGCCTAAGTATGTATCACAAATGGTACAGTCATTTCACTTATATAATAACACTGTACTTTATAGATGTAACAGAATAACTGAATGGAAAAGGAATGACAAAACATGCTTTGTTCTCAAAGAGACTTTTATAATGCTATGTCATACACAAAATTATATCTAAATGTATATACGTGTCCCATGCAGAGAAATTATAACATATGCAACAATGTGTGAAAAAGGGGGACATTAGTTGTAATATTTCCTGAGGGGAAAATTGGAGTTTCAGTGGTTTCTCTATGAACCTGGTGAGATGTGTTTTTTTCTATAAGACCTACCACTGTGCACAAGGGACATCCTTCTTTTCCGGGCTTTACTTTGCAAATCACCTTCATCAGCCTATTTCCGAATGTCACTCAATGGCCGTCATGTGACCCTTGTGACTATTTCAATGTAAGGGAGACAATTAGCTTTTATATCCCTACATGGGGAATTCTTCTGGCAAGTCAATCCTGAATTGGAAAGAGACATGATTGCTCAAGTGTGCATCATGCACAACATCAAAGGAAGGAAACTCCCATCAATACTAGAAAGACCTAAAACATCTAGTGGACTTGAGAAGTCTAATTTCTTGGAAAACTTTCAGAAATTTTAACTAACTGTAACACTAAATGTCCAGTCAATGAATGCTGAATGTTTCCTCTATGGAAAAGGCTAATTTTATTATTGCCATTATCAAATCAATAAAGAACTCCAATGAGAATTGATGATGTTGGCAAAATATATTCCCTTTGGAAGTGTAGAAAAATTCAAAGACTGTTTATAACAACCCCAAAAAAGTATTTTACTCAGGTGAACGTAAATTTTTAAAATAAATTTGAAAAAAATTATTTACACCAAGTGAAATTTTAAATCCAAACAAATTTTTCACTTTCTGCCTCCCCACAACCAAATCTTTGTTCTTTTATTTCAATTTTTGTTTTGCATATATTTAGCTCTTGTTGTATGTAAAACAGAATTTAATTGGAAATTAGGCACAATGCCAGAGATTTTAATGATTCATTCAATGTCTGTAGCTATAAAAGATGTACTGTCCATAAATGTTGTCATCGACAGAACTCATTGCCAACTATTGTGTGCTCATCAACATTTTCTTCCATATGAAATGAGTCCTATGTTGGATCTGAAGAGACAACTACAATGTTACAGAATGCAAAGACCAGAGCCAGAATGGTTAACAATTGGCCAGCCTGGCTTCTAGGCAGGGTATTCTGACACTGATAGATTGCCTTTGCCTGGATTTTGAATAATAAGTCCTAAATGCCACAAATTCAACAGAGGGTCTCAAGAATTCACGCATACCCAGGTTAGTGACCAGCTAAGACTAGCTAAGACCACCCACTGAGGGACACTGAGCCAATATCTGACATGCATTCCTGGGACATCATTTCTCCTACTACTTCTTAGAATCCAAGTTGCCACTCTTCATAAAATGAATAACAAAAAGAAATGGTTCTTTTCATTGATATCATTTTAAATAGTAACATGGGGATCCAGAGATGACACAGAACAGTAGCTACTACATGGTAGGGTAGAAGGGGATGGGGAGCTCTGGATTTTCTTTGGGTTCTGTTTGTCTCTTCTGTTTATTTTCTGGTCTTTTCAAAGGATGTTGTTTATTTGTGGATTTTTCTTCTCCAATTGGTTCTTTCTGCAGTTTCTGCTTCGCAATTAATCAGATCGATTTCTGTCCTCAGCAAGGTCTTTTTGAATTGACCCTTGAATCAACCGCTGTCTAGAATATCTATTATATTAAGAAAACCTTGGCTAGAGACCAATTACAGTTTTTTTGTTAAGGATTTTTATATTCATTTTTCTGTATTTTGGACCATTTTTTCTGGCTTCTGGTACATATTTAAATTTAAATTCTCCACTGTCTGATTACTGTCATCTTTTATAAGCAAGTATCAAGCAGTTTGTATTTAATGGCAATATGAGTTCCAGTATTTCCAAATATTGTGTCTTTGCATCATTACATGAAAGTTTCTGTTTTTGCTTCATTCTTTTAATTTTAGTCTTTAGAATAAATAAAAATAAAATAAAGAAAAATGATACAATAACAGAAACATACATGTGAATACACGATACCTTAAAAAACCTTATATGATGCATGAAGTGATAGTATTTAAAAAACAAAGAAACTGACAAAAAAAAAACTCTTTCAGAATGTAATCCTTAACAAAGAACTGTCTTTGTTCTTTAATCAAACTTCTGTAAATGCTGACCGAAATGCACCCAATATCTATCATATATCTATATTGGTACTTCCAGTTATCTAAGGTTTAAAATAAATTTAAAAAAATGAAAAATCTTTCTTGAAGGTTTTATTTTAGTTTTAATTTCAAGATAATAAATGAAATTTAATATTTCTAATAAGCAAAATATTTTGCTGTATTGCAATATGAATTTAAATTGATTGGAATGATCATTCTTTATAAGTGATAAAAATGGCTAATTTTAGGCCATATTTACTAATCACTCAGCACAAAATAATTTGCTTAATTATAAAATCTTTCAAAACTAAAATATCCTTTTCTGAAACTTTATAAATTATTCTAATTAAAATTTACAAAATGAAAACAATTCATGTCAAAATTCATTATTCATTGAAAAAAATGTTCTTAATACAATAGTGTCCATCTTATTCAGAAAAGTATTTAAAAGCTTTTCTAATTAAATAATGTCATAGATTTATTGCATTTTTTATTTTATGATTCAGATCTGATTTCAGTTCCTGTATTACAAAAATAAAACTGATGATTTAAATTCTCCAAGGACTTCTGCTTATAACTAATATAAACTTTGAGCCCTACAAAAATAAATTTCTCAAACGCTTTCATAAAATTAAATAAGTGGGGACTAAGAGATGTAAAAGAAATATTTTTACGAAGATTTTCTAAAAAAGAAATATTTCTCAAATAATTATCTTCATTTGCAAATAAGTTCTGAAAGTTTCATTAAAGTTTGACAATTATTTGATTTTTGCAAGAATTTCCAAATCAATGTATTTTTCACCCCAAAAAGATGCTAAAATTTCCTATAGTAATTTTTGGTCACCTGCAGGCAAAAAAAAAATAATTTTGAACCCAAATTTTGAGCAAAAAT
>OZ038505.1:82796178-82821178 GCA_964036315.1 Acanthosepion esculentum
CATACATATATATATATATATATAAAATTTCCAAGAGGATAGAATCCAGGTAGAACTCAATGTCCAGGACAGAGTAAGGATATAATAAAAAGGCATGAACACTAATATTCCATGGTTATAATTTATTACATTGGAATCGTAATTATGATCCAATTCATCAGACCTACAAATGTAAAATGTGTATGTATATAAATATATATATATGCAGTTTTTATATATATTATTTATATATTATATATGGGTGGTACTTATTGGAAAGCGCTCAATATCAGTGATAGAGCTAACATATTTGTCTTTCGTCTGACGATCGCAAATGGTATGAAATCCAGGGTCACAGACTCACATCAATCCAACTATATATATATATATATATATATATATATATATATATATATATATATATATATATGTATTCTGGTAGCAAATGTTCCCCAAGATAAAACATTATCAAAAACAACAGACGTTTCGTATCAATTAATTTTACTGATTGACTTTTCCGTATTACAAAATCCTTCTCAGACAAAGAGGAAATTCCATCAGAAATTCTCCATAGCCCACCTTAGAAAAAAAAAAACCCAAGAAACATTGTCCAAACCTTTGTCATCATCCAATATGTGTAAAGTGAGTCTCCATGAGAGTATGGTTGTGGTATATCCTATGTAAGATCTTTTGTGTTCTTTATTTAAGCAGAAACATTCTCTGAGTGGGCAAGTATATTCATACACAATTGGTCATATATAGGGGGTTCAAAGTTTGGTGTCAGGGTAAGTAGAGACAATGGTGAGCCCCACAGAACTAGTAAAAATTACAAAGAGTGCTGTTACATACAAGCTTTTCAATGTTTGTTATATATGTGAGAAAAAATATCTGTCTATATTTCTGAGATGAGGTAATATGTACACTATTTACATTATTCGGACTATTGTCCTCATCTTTGTTGCTATATATATCACAACATTTTGGCCATTGTACCCTCTGGCTTTCTTCAGGTGATTGGAATGTCAAACTGAGCCCTTTATTTCGCTAGCTGGGGTAGACTGTTCTAGTTCCTCGTGCCATGTCTAATGGATGTCAGTTATCTCCTGTTAATTCACCTCTCCAAGTTCTCTACTGCCTTAAGGACACATGGCACAGTGGATAAAGGTGTTGGTTAGATCGAGTGACAGGACCCAAAGAGTTATGAGTTCAATATCATGTAGCTTAAAGAGAAAATAAGGACATCATCAACTTTCCACACAACTTCAAACAAAAGGTTGGCAAGGAAAATCATGTCACTGCTAGAAACAATTAATCTTGACATTACTACTGAAAAATTTTAATTGAGTGAATATATAACTGCAGTTGATTAAAAAAGCACATTTTTATTAAAAATATGTAAAGTAAAAAAAAAAGAAGCTTTTCCCATGAACCACTAATTGTAAAAAAAAAAACCAAGGAATATTTTTATATTTGATTTGCCACTAGCTGTTTTAGAAGTGCACAAAAGAAGAAATTCATCAATGTATTAAATTAACCCCTTAATTTTTTTGTTTTTTTAATTGATTTCAACTCCAGCAAGGCAGTAAAGCCACTGAGATGCAAGGGGTTACTGGGTGTGGAAGAGTTAGAAACAGGAACATTGCTAAGGAGCAAGAACAGAGGAAGAGTAATCAGGAGGACAGCAGATAGTGATTAACGTTGCATTAAAACTTTTGCAGATCAAAGTTGGCTGGAAAGCATGGAGCTGGAAGGGAGTTCCACAAGCGAGAAGTGTGAGAAAAGAAATTGTTAGTATAGCATATATAGTTACATCTAGCTAGCTCAGCTGTAATTTGGGGAGACCTCATCACCAATCTAGTATTGCACTTAAATTGAAAGAGTCTATGTACTATAGTGAAGAGCTCATCTAAAAGTATTTATAGAAAAGGCAAAGGGAAGATGCCAGATCAGGGCCAATAATATTGCTGATTCTTCTTGAGATTTTATCAAGGATCTTCTGATAAATAGTAGGAGCCTCATACCATATTTGGCAGCAATATTCTAAGCATAGACCAATGGTAGACTTACAGATATGTAAGACAGATTCTGGATAGAAAAATTGTCTAAATCGACACCATGAACCAACCTTCCTAGCAGCTGAAGTATCATAGTATTTCCACATCATGTCAGTCAAGAACATTAACCCAAGAAGGCCCAGTGAGTCCCACTCCTGGAGGCCATCATCAACCGATGGAAGGCAGGGAGGGGACTTTCAGTTAATTAATAGAAAGTAGTTTAGTTTTGGCGACATTAAAATTAATAAGTCATTCTTTGCCCCAGTTAACAATAGGCTGAAGGTTGTTTTGCATATCAGTTGCCATTTTAACTTTTTATCAAACTGTCCTCTTGAGACAGGAGTAAATGGTTAGTTGTGAATCGCAGTGAACTCAGAAATCAAATGTCCTTTTCTTGCAGTTGTTTCTTTCAGAAACTTTTAAGATTGCTTCCTTTGGTGGCAATTTCTCACAATTTTCTGATTTCAAGAACATTGAAATGCAAAGCAGTCTGAAGAATATCTTGAATTCTACCAGAATTCTTCAACTTTTCCAAAATACAAACTCTTAATTTAGTATTTTATTTCTGAGATGAGCAAATGTCAATTGTCTTGTATTATTTCGAACTATTGTTCTCATCTTGGTTGTTATTATAGACACAAGGTTTCAACCAAGTACCCTTTGGTCTTCATCAGGTGTTCATTGATTGGCTGATATGAGATATCTGTTCATTATTGTTATATTCTTATTGTTTATTCCTAAATGGGTGCTTCACTACCAAAGCTTGAACTCATGGCCATTAATGCATATGTTTAACCAATTCCTATATCAATTAGGCTACCTTCCCAAAGAATATTTGTGGTGTATTTTTGGAGCCTTTTATAGTCAGTGTCTTTGACATTTGGTTATGATGGTCAGTTTCTACCACTTTTCATAATTTAGTATTTCATTTCTGAGTTGAGTAATTGTCAATATTCTTGTATAATTTCAAAGTGTCATTCTCTTCTTGGTTGGGATATATGTTATTATCGAAACACTGTTTTGACTAAGTACCCTCTGTTCGTCATCAAATACCAACTTATGAAAAGTGTTATGAATGAACCCACCAAGATGAGAGTAATAGTTTGAAATAATACAAGGATTATACAAACATTTTTTATGAGAATGATTTTAAATAGATTAAAGTGTAATAACTTTAGTACTTAGATAACAATCTGGCCAATAACAATTCATTGACATTATACATTGCTTTTTCTTTTTTTGCCTTACTGCTACATCACATTTAAACACTGGTATGATCACCGAAGTTAAGCAAAGTTGAGCCTAGTCAGTACCTAGATGAGTGACCACTTGGGAATAATAGGTTTTGTAAGATTGGATGTGTGGGTGGTGTAATGGATAATGGCTTGCAATTATTAATTGGAGAGCTGAGTTCCAATTAATACTGGATTCATTATATTCACTTACATGCAAAATGCCCTTGGAAAAAGGTATGAATCTACCTCTTCTCCTCCAGCTATGGCTTAAATAGTAAGACTTGTATAACTAAATCATTATTATCTTAAAAAAAAGTTTTTATAATCTAAAACTATTTTCTGGCTTTAAATAACCTGCAACAGGTTAAGCCATAGAAAGTAAATGAATGAATCAATATTGCTTTTTTGACAAGTATCCTCATTGTTATTTTCATCATAACAATTTAGCCAGTGTATTCTTGTAATGTCTAAAGTTCTCAGATAATATATTGCCAATATTATTATTCTCATTATAGTTGTTTTTATAATAACCTTTTTACCAGTATGTTCTCCAGCCTTCCTCAAGTATTTGTCTTGCCTGTATCATTTGCATTGCATATACACTTCGGGGTAACATCACTGGTCAAACACATTTAGATTTCTGTTTTCAGTAGCAAAGGGTTCTTAACAACTAACGAAAATCTCATTTTAATGATTGCAGTTTTTAAAGGAACTCGTCAAGTGTAAGAGAAAAAAGCCAACCTTCAGCTTTTAGCAACAGCATTCTAATCCCAGAATAAAAACTGTAAATCTAAGGGTTCAGATGCTGCAAGCAAAGGTCAACCTGCAAACATGCAAACCCAATGGAAATTGTGGCAAATCAACAACAAGCTACAAGATAAGCACTTGTGTGCTGTTTCAATCCCAGAATGAATTCTTTTAGTCTGTAGATTCCTTTTTTCCCACCCCAAAGCTGTAACCTTTACTTTTAGCCAACCTTTTAATTCCTATATCTTTACTCCAGTCCACATCATAACTTTTTTTCATGTTCAGTTTTATTCTTCACAGGTTAATCTCCTACAATAAAAGAGAGACATTTTGTTTTGTCTCAAATGACCAGAATGACCAATCCCAGTGTTATTATGGCCCTTCCACTCCCAGCATTTTCAAAACAGTTACACGTTAGAAGCTCTCCTTTCCTATCTCCTTTGAGATTTGCACTTGGAGAATTTACAAAACTAATACCGTATAAGAATGCAAAACTGAAACAACCTTTTAAGCCGAAACATTCCAAAGTAAAGAAGATCTTATGAATATTATCGAATGTTCTTTCTCTCTCTTTTCCAACTCGAGCAGCGGGGGGGTGCAGTTTGGGAAAATCAGATTCAAGAAGGCAAACAAGGCACAAAGACGAAAAGAAATGATGAAGAAAAGTTTGTAAGTATTTCATCTGATAATACAAACTGATTTTTCTAGCTTTCAAGAAATCAACTCGGAATGGATTTTTGTTTTAGCTTTTAAGATCAAGTGTTCATCATTGAGAGCTTCACAATCGATAAAAGACGTAAGATAAGTAAATAAATGGTTTTCATGGTAGGGTGTTAGGTCTTTAATTGGAGACACATTCAAACAGATCTGAAGCACACACACACACACATATACATACGTCTGTCTGTCTATCTATCTATATATATATATATATATATATGTATACTGGGTATAACAACAAAATTGTCCAAATCCTGCAACAGCAAAAATGTCAAATTAGTAGATTAAGCTTTGAACCACTGTAACTTACAAATGATTAAAGATATCTTATTGGAATTCACCGAGATTTTGTAACACTATTGAACTCTACTATGAGCAATAAGAATGGATAATTACTCTCCATGCTTAACAGAAGAATCGGGATGAAATCAATCATAAACGAAAATGGCTTTTTCATCATTAATTAATCATAGTTATGGATTGGAAGCTCATGAAGTATTGAAATTAAATTCCAATATATATATATATATATATATATATATATATATATATATATATATATATTATTCCTCTCTAACCTTCTAACTTTCTATTTGTCCTGGATTAACAAGATGCCTTAGAGATTTCACGTACAATTTCATCTTCAAGTCTTTTTTTTACTGCTCTTTGGACTGTCATAGCTGAAACTCCTCTCTCAAGTGACAAATGTCTTATGGATTGAGTTGGATCTTTTCTAATTGATGTCTTTAGCTCTAAGTTGAAATGATGATCCCTCTTCCTGTTGTGACCACCTGATCCAGTTTTCCTCTCTACTGTTCCCTCTTTTTTAAACTTATTCACCGTTCTCCTGATGGTTCTCGAATGGACCTTGAAGATGGAAGCCATAGTATGAATGTTGGTATCATTAATGAAGGCCTAAATGATATTTTTTCTCTCACCATTGCTCAGTTGGGAAGACAGTGGGGCTGACACTTAAATGTATTTAACCTGTTCTCTTTTTAGCTGAATAACTCAAAGGATTTTTCAGTGATTCTTACGACAAATGGTATCAAGATGGCTAAACATATTAGCTGAAAACCTGTAAAAAATAACTCAATTAGTTTAGTGTTTTTTTTTTAGGTATTAAACATTTTGTGGGATATATAATTATGCTGTACATGATCTGGACAATTTTTACTGCTACACCAGGTATATATATATATATATATATATATATATATATATATATATATATATATATATGTGTGTGATAGTTGTATATTTAGGCAGCAATCATTCTTTTATGCAAGTTTCATTAAAAACGACAGACAAGGTACTACGGTTAAGTTTTTTATTTAATTTTTCTTGTGTACGAACAAGAGCTTTCTTTGCTGGACAAAGGGTGTGTAAGAACTGTCCAAATGTTTTATTTTCCCGAGCGCTTTCGGCTATACCTTTAGCCATTATCAAGGATGATTTGATTTTTCAGCTTAATTGAGTGTATGCATTATGTGTATGTCTTAGTGTGTAGTAGGGGTGTTTTAATTTCCAAATACGGTTAGCACGTTGTGGCTTTGTTCATAGTTAATATTGTTAAGGGTAGGTTTTTTCTTTTTTTTATTAAAGCCTCCATTATTTTTAACCTTTTTTTACACGTGGAAGCAATTAATATGTTTGTGTTTTCTACTAGTATATTTCTAATGGAGTCTGGTAAATTTTTGTGTGTGTTTAAATGGGTTCTAATGGAGCTGTGATCAGATAGGTATAACATAAGATGTCTGGATAAGCATGTAGTTGTGTAACCGATGTAATTATTTATGAGTCTGGTTTCGTTAGGAACGCAGTTCCTTTAAGGGGCATTTAAAAAACTTAACCGTAGTACGTTGTCTGTCGTTTTTAATGAAACTTGCATATATATATATATATATATATATATGTGTGTGTGCATGTGTGTGTGTGTGTGTGTGTATTTGTATTGATTGATTGAGTTGTGTTTTACCATGTTAAAGATTATAAGAATTTGGAGGAAATAACAATGATTTTACTGATATCAGTCTTACTAATTAAGCCATAGTAGACGGTAAGAAGAAGCTGATTCATACCTATCCCAAGGTTATTTCCATATATTTGTATGTAACAAACTCAACTGGAATTGTAACTCTGGTTTCTAATTCATTATCCATTACACCACCTACAATTCCATGCTTACAGCACCTGGTATTCCCAAGCACTCACCCATCATGGTACTGACCAGGCTTGATGCTACCTAAGTTCAGTAATCATACAGGAACTGATGTTCAATGTGATAGGGCGAACTGAGTTAACTTCTGAGTTGACTGCTATGTTGTATACACCCATGCTTTTTTTACCAATTTTATTGTACTGTCACTATTTTCTCTACATTGATTGGAAAAATAGTTTCAGTTTCCGAACATTTTGGGTTATGAATGACCTTCAGGAACAAATTAAGTTTGTGAATCAAGGTTCCACAATATATATATATATATATATATATATATAGATTTAGTTTACGAAAAACTAGGTAATCCGTATGGGTAGACCCAAGGAGGATAAAATCCAGAGAGCTCAATACAAATCAGAGCTAATAATTTAACTAAAAATAAAAACAGACCACTTTAAGGTTCCATGTAATAAATTATTTCACCACAGCCTTTTTAGATCATCAGACTTTACTTCCAAAGATTGAAACGAAAAATAAAGTCTGTCGAAATAAAGTCTGATGATCCGCGGTCCTCTAAAAAGGCTGTGGTGAAATAATTTATGACATGGAACCTTAAAGTAGTCTGTTTTTATTTTTAGTTAATATATATATATATATATATATATATATATATATATATTGTGTGTGTGTATTTAGGCAGTATTTTTTCATTAATGCATGTTTCATTAAATAATATAGACAAGTATTGTCTATTTATTTTAAGTAAATTCCTTTCATATTGTCGAATAAGCTTTTTAGTGTTATCACTGAAACACAAAAGAAATCACCATATTGATACATGTTTTTATTGTTAATCCGCAGCCTGTCGCCTCTAAGTGTTGACTTCAATGTTCACTTTTATATTTACACATGCTCTATCTCATTTATCCCATAAATATAGCACACCATAAGAGTATATTTCTTCATATATATATATATAGAGAGAGAGAGAGAGAGACAGAGAGACAGAGACAGAGAGACAGAGAGGGGGACATAGAGAGAGAGAAGTAAACGAAAACAGAAAGACATAACATGTAAATATATATATATATATATATATTAAAAACAATTGGAAAGTTACTGTGATTAAACTTTTTATTCATTTTTTTCTTCCATTCTTATAAGTGTTTTATTTTGTGGACGTAAAGTGTGTAAAACTGTCCAAATGTCCAATGCATCTGAACGCCTTTGGCTACTATATTACCGATTATCAAGCATTTTTTTTTAACTGAATATGTATATTTTTTATACATGTGCATCTATAGTGATAGGAATGCGGCTATTATAGTCACACATATTTTCTACATGGATGATTTTTAGTTTTCATTCTTAACACAATGCATCATTCAGTTAAAAATAAAATATAACAGTCAGTCTTGATAATGATATATAAATTTTTATATATCAAGAACGATATCGGGGAAAAAAATGTCTGACAAGAAATATTTAAAAGCATTTTTAAATTCCCAGCATCTGTCGTTCAGGCACATGTGTAGTTGTACCAACATAAACAAATTTGGTCTAATGAAGTCCTAAAGGACAATATGTGTCACACAAAAACTTTTTCCACTTACATTTTTCCCCAATATATTTATATATGTAAGCAAATGTGTGGATGTAGATCCGACGGTATGATGAAGATGTGGAAAAGACAAAGCAAAATCCGAATATGTGAGTTTACTGTTTTTATTAAACAACATATTTTTTATATAACAAAAACAAAAACAAAATAAAAACAGTAAACTCACATATTCGGATTTTGCTTTGTCTTTTCCACATCTTCATCATATTTATATATATATATATATATATATAGTGATTTTATATATAGTGACAGCTTAGATGTGGCACAAGGCCGAAAGTATTGGGCACCCAGTGAGGACTGAATTCACTACACATTCGTAATTGTGTTAGCGAGACAAGCTTGCTAACCATCACACTGCCTCGGGGGTGCCCAAATGATTTTCTAAGCATAGCTTAGATATGGCACAAGGCCGAAAGTAAGACAAGCTTGCTAACCATTACACACCACGCTGTGGTGCCCATATATATATATATATATATATATATATATATATATATATATATATATACGAGGGTCATTCAATAAATAAGCTGAATTTTTCGGTATAAGGACTTCTAATACAGATAGAAGCTTACTTTTTTTTATTTTTCAACGTACTCTCCCAGCACTGTCACACACTTTTCTCATCTGTGCACAAGCTTCCGTATTCCCTCAGTGTAAAAATATTTGGACCAATGTCTCAGCCAGTCGCTCACAACACTTTTGACTTCATCGTATCCTTTAAACTTCGTGCCTCTCGTGAACGCTTTCAAGGGACCAAACAGGTGAAAGTCTGAAGGGGCAAGGTCTGGGCTGTAAAGGGGATGAGGAAGCAGTTCCCAGCCCAGCTCGTTGATGGTCTGCACCGTTTGGGCTGCTGTGTGAGGCCTTACATTGTCATGATGCAAGATGACTCCTTCTGACTGATGACCCCTGTATTTGTCCCAACAGATAAGCTCTAAGTCCTTGCAATGTCATCCACTGTCACCCTTCTGTCAGACTGAATGAGGTCATTGACTGATTCGATCACCTCAGGAGACCTCACTTCTGTAGGCCTCCCAGGCCTGTCTTCATCCTCAACACTGCTCCGTCCTTCTTTAAACAATTTAGCCCACTTGTAGACATTTTTTTGGCTGAAACATGTCTGCACCATACACAGTTGAAATTCTTCTATGAATTTCAACTGGTTTGCACCCTTCAGCAACCAAAAACTTGATAACTGACCGCTGTTCAATCCTGGAGCATGCTTCTTGGTTGGCCATCTTTGTTAATCGCCAAAAGTTTTTTTTTAATCTGCAAAAGAAATTAAATCCATGTGAAAAAGAAGTAAAACAAAAAAAATAAAAAAGAGTAAGCTTCTATCTGTATCAGAAGTCCTTATACCGAAAAATTCACCTTATTTATTGAATGACCCTCGTATATATATATATATATATATATATATATATATATATATATATAACAAGCCTTGCCAGTGCAGGGTGGGGGTAGTGACCAGAGATGGTAAAATGCAAAATGGTGTTCAATGTTAGTCGACTCAAATACATTTTAAAACATTGCTACAATAGTCATAATAAATCTTGTTCAGTATCAGTTGGTTGCTTTTGATATAGACAGCCTCAAGAATTTGAACGTTTTGTTTTTTATTTACATGGTGTAGTATATTGGTATCGTCAATAAGTATTTTCTCGTATTGTGAAGGGGGACAGGGATATATTTTTAAATGTTGTGCAATAGAAACTGTATCTGACAAATGAAATGTAAGACGATGATCTTGGAGGAGATGGAAAGTACTTGGGTTAGCAAAAACCACGGCACCTTCCTTGATGAATTTCAACTCAACATCAAGAAGCTAATTAGAGAACTAGAAAGGATTATTATAAAATTAAATACACATAATATGTCTATAATATTTAATGAAACATGCTTGAATGAAGATATAGTGCCTAAATATACATATTATATATATATATATATATATATATATATATGATCTGTTAATTTTCAGTGCTTATGAATATGAAATGAGTAAAGTATAACAAGAAGTGAATTTAAGAAAAGAAAATATATCAATTTAAAAACTGCAAAAATTATTCATTCTAATTAAAAAGAAAAGAATAAAGATGAATTATGAATGAAGAGAATTGAAAGATAAAATTAAATATTTATACTCTTAAAAATGAATGAAATATTTAAAGTCTTAAGCATGAAGAAAGCTCAAGGCAATCATAAAAAACCAATTTGCTTCATTCAAACTGAAAAAAATATGTTTTTCCTATTTCTTTAGTTTTCTTTTTCAAATCTCAGTGGCACTTATTGTAAATAAAAAGCAAAAGAGAAAACAGCGAAACCTGAAAAACTGTTGCAAAGAAAAAAACTAACTTCAAAGAAGAGAAAAAAGTCATTGAATGACAAAAGGAAAAAAAAAATAGGTGTAAAAGAATTTAGAAAAAATATTTCATGTTTGAGAAATAAAAAAAATGTAAAAAAAAACATCCAAGAAATACAAACAAAAATGTGCCAGAAATCCTGACTTGTTGAAAAGAATGAAGAAAAAAAATGACAAAAATATCTTACTTTTCTTCCATTTTTTTTTTATTTTCACAGTTCACAGTTATGGTAACTGGAATGGCATCAGGTTGTTTCTTGTATTACTAAGCAAATCAGAAGCACACACAATTTGAAATCAGCAATTATTTCATTGATTGCGCAAAAAGTGTGAAGTCAACATGAACAGGGAACAGCCAAATGTGAGTGATATGTGAAGGACAAGTTTACAGTTGACTGAATGGATAAAAGCTTTGTTATGAGTCAAGTCAAAAGGATTAATTAGAAATAAGTTATCAAGTGTGGCTATCTGAAATACAAACATGGAGATTCTGCTTATTAGTTCTTGAGTAAATGAGAAAATATTTAGATTGATTTGGAGAAAATGGTATAGGGGAGGAAAAGAAGAATATATTATGGATTATAATAACTAGTAGGAATTTGGGGATATAATTAAATGTAGAAAAAGAGTGAAAATAAAGAATAGATTGAAGAAAGGAAAAGAATACGGGAATATTTGAGATTAAGTAAAGGAATAGAAAACAGAATAGAATAGGAAAAGGAAAAGAAAAATATTTGAAATTATGGAGAGGAATAAAGGAATATTTGAGAATAAGTAAAGGAATAACAGAATATCTGAGAATAGTTAAGGAATAAGGGAATATTTGAGATTAGGAAAAGGAATAGAGAACTGAATAGAATAGGAAAAGCTAAAGAGAAATATTCAAAATTATGGAGAGGAATAAAGGAATATTTGAGAATAGGTAAAGGAATAACAGAATATCTGAGGTTAGTAAAGGAATAAGAGAATATTTTAGATTAGGAAAATAATAGAGAACAGAATAGAATAGGAAAAGGAAAAGAGAAATATTCAAAATTATGGAGAGGAATAAAGGAATATTTGAGAATAGGTAAAGGAATAACAGAATATATGAGACTAGTAAAGGAATAAGGGAATATTTTAGATTAGGAAAAGGAATAGAGAACAGAATAGAATAGGAAAAGGAAAAGAAAAATATTCAAAATTATGGAGAGGAATAAAGGAATATTTGAGAATAGGTAAAGGAATAACAGAATATCTGAGTATAGTTAAGGAATAAGGGAATATTTGAGATTAGGAAAAGGAATAGAGAACTGAATAGAATAGGAAAAGCTAAAGAGAAATATTCAAAATTATGGAGAGGAATAAAGGAATATTTGAGAATAGGTAAAGGAATAACAGAATATCTGAGGTTAGTAAAGGAATAAGAGAATATTTTAGATTAGGAAAATAATAGAGAACAGAATAGAATAGGAAAAGGAAAAGAGAAATATTCAAAATTATGGAGAGGAATAAAGGAATATTTGAGAATAGGTAAAGGAATAACAGAATATATGAGACTAGTAAAGGAATAAGGGAATATTTGAGATTAGGAAAAGGAATAGAGAACTGAATAGAATAGGAAAAGCTAAAGAGAAATATTCAAAATTATGGAGAGGAATAAAGGAATATTTGAGAATAGGTAAAAGACTAAGGGAAATTTTGCACTTGCAAGAAGACGGAATACACAGTTGTTAGCAAAACAAACAACCCAACAAGCAAATTACAAATTGGGGATACCAAAATCAAACAAGTACAAAATTTCTGGGAAGTGTTTTAACAAAGGTCATAAAGTGCGATACTGAAATCCAAAGGCACATTGGAATAATGAAAAATATGTTCCAAAAGTTAGGCAAAGTTTTAAGAAACAGGTAAAAGTCATTAGAAACAAAGAAAAGAAGACTGGACTGTTATGCAATATCAGCCTTTCTATATAACAAAGAATTCTGGACAATCTCCTCACAGATGAAGAAGAGACAGAAATGTGGTTCTACAGAAGGATACTGAGAATACTATGGACTAAATATATGAGCAATGACAAAGTTTTAGAGAAAATAGAAACAAGAAGGACTCTTATACTTAAGATCAGGAAGAAACAGTTGTAATTTTTAGGGTACATAATGAGGAAAGAGGGCTTGGAAAATTTAATACTCACAGGACAGATTGAAGGAAAGTGAGGCAGAGGAAAATAATGCATAACCTATGTAGAGAGCTTGTGTAAATGGATGGCGGAACAGGGTTTAGAAGAGACATCAAAGTGATAATATTTATTAAGAGCTACAAGGGACAGGAAGTTGTGGAGATCCATGATCACCAATGTCCTGAATGGACACAGCACATAGAAGTAGAAGAAAAGCTTAATCAACATCAAGAAGAGAAATTGTATGATTCTAAATTTTATTAATAATAATAATGACAACTTAAAGTATGAGAGAGAAAAATGAATATATCTGTAAATTGATTAAATCAAGTTTAAAACCAGATTAAAACTTGTATCAAGAAACACATCACCAAGCCAACAAGCAAGGGAAACCTTCCATATAAGCCACAATATCATTACAAACCTCCTACCAGCAGTAAAATAATATATCACCAACCATCAATAACATTTCATACCACTAACCAATAACAATAGAAATCAACAATCACTAACAAGCACTAAAACACCAGTCAGTTAGTTATATGTGATGGTTGATACTCACTTGGGCAATCATGTATCTTATTTACATTATTCAGACTATTGTCCTCATCTTTGCCACCATATTTATTATTATTTAACGTTTCGGCCGCTGTACACTCCGGCACTCTTCAGTTGGTTGGAATGCCAAACTGAACCCTTTATTTCGCTCACTGGGGTAGACTGTTCTAGTTCCACGTGTCATGTTTAATGGATGTCAGTTATCAGTAATCTCCTGTTACTTCCCCTCTGAAAGTTCTCCACTGCCTTAACCAGGTATTGAACTAACACTGTTTGGGTCCTGTCACTGGATCTAACTAACGCCTTTATCCACTGTGCCATGTGTCCTCATGGACATTCCAACCATCTGAAGAAGGCCGGAGCGTACAACAGCTGAAACTTTGTAATAAATATGGCGACAAAGATGAGGACAATAGTCTGAATAATGTAAATAATGTACATAGTACCTCATCTCAGAAATATAGACACGAATCATGTATCTTTTGATACATGACTGACGAGGCTGATTTTTTTCCCATACTAAGCTGCCATTTCTTTCTGACCAGTTGCCATCCAAGGCTACACAACTCGGTCTGTCTTGCTATTTATCCATAGCTGGGGGGAAATGAAGAGGATTCATATCTTTCCCAAGGGTATTAGCATGAATGTGATGGATTTGACTGGAATTCAAACTCAATCTCTGATTCCTCGATCTGAGCTGCTATCCATTACTCCACATACCACAAGCCAACAGTAACATAATATACCTCTAACCAAGAAGATTGGCACATACTACCAGCCTAGAGTAATGCAATATACCTTCAATCAACACTAACATTGCATAAAACCAACTAATAGCATTTTCAAATACATGTAACAGATATTAACATATCATTGACCAATGGTTCATGACATCCTATCACCCCAACGAGTGATACATCAGTTCCCATAAATCAACACTGACATCACATCACCCCCAACCAATGGTAATGATAGTAGCTGTTTCCTTATATGGAAACATTTAGTATTCCCTTAACAAACAGGCAGTGCTACTTTCAGCTGAAATTTATAAAATCTTTCTCTTAAAACAATTTTTTAGCAAAATAAGTTTCTCAAGTCCAGTAGCTGTTATACTTCTTTTCAGTACTGATGTGTGTTTCCTTCCTAACCTTTTGTTTTAAGTACTGTGGAATGCCTTGATTATGTCATTATTTTCACTTTGAATGACATTTGATATCCATTTTAGTAGTTGCTGCTGTTGAAAGTCTCCAAGTGATGCGGTTCTTATTATTTAGTACAGTCTGTATTTGTGATTCCACAAGGTTCAAAGAAGGATGGTGTTCACCAAGACACACAGGCTTCAAAGCCATTTTTAACTGCTGACCTTAGAAAGCATTTGTATACAGCTGAATGGGTTTAGCACCATGTATAACATCCGTATAAAAGTCTGAATCTGACGAGGCTATTCAAGAATGTGATTCACGTTTTCAGCTTAAGTAGCATCCCATTGCATACCATTAACCACAAATGACAAGTTTGTTACACTTTACTGAAAATTTAACTTTCTTAATTTTTTTACTCAGTTTAGTGTTAAAATATTAACATTTTTCGCCAAATAATTATATTTGGAAGACATTTTCTTCCATTGTAGGTAATTATTAAGTTTTCTCATTTATGGTCATCTATGCCTCAGCTGACAATTCAGCAGAATTTTATATAAGTGTAAAAATATCTAACCGAATATCCACTTAAAGTTTGAGTTTACAGGTTACAAGCACCTGCTGGAAATAAATTTATTTTTCAATAGGTAAAAATGAGTATTATGTTATAAAAAGATCTAATTAAGTAATAATTAATTAATTTAAGTAATTTTCCTTGAATATTTCAGTAGGAGTCAATGAACTGTGACTATATTTTCATTTCATTTTTGGGGAAATTTATGTTTTTCCTTTCAGCAGAAATCAATCATTGGATATATTTTTGGAAAGCTAAAATTGACATTAAAAGCAGTTTAAAATTGAAGTGAAGTACATAGAATAATTTCTGCCTTTTTATAACAATTAACTTTTTGGTATATTTATGCAATTAAAAGCAAAATTAAAACTTTAAACGAGTTATTTAAATTACTGCAATATGCCTGAATAGACGAGCAGTTAGCATAATGGTTAGCAGGACAGAATGCGAAATTAGTGAGCCAAGTTAAAAATCTGTTCAGGTTTGTTATAGTCACTTTCATGCAAAATAACTGGGCAAGATCTAAATTCATCTCTTCTCCTGCCAGCCATGGGTTAAACAGTATGGTAGACAGAGCTATTCAATTTCGATTGGCAGCCAATCTAGAAGGACAGATCTTAATTCAAAAGTGGTTAAGCATGGCTTTAAAAACTCCATCCCATAAATACCTACTTACTCCAAAAAACACTGCATTTTTTTAAATAATTTCACTCCAAAGAAGGCAATAAAATAAGATTCAAAGGGTTATTGAGAAGACACTAGAATTCAAGGAGACAGAAGATGATGATTGCATTTAAATTTTTGAAGATTGTAGCTGAAAAGGAAAGCAAAAAGCCAGAAGAGTTCCACTAGCAAGAAGTGTGAGAGAAGAAACTATTCAAATGGAACTTACGCATAAACTCTCAATTTCGATGGTGAAATTATGAGACCTAGCTGCCAATCTAGTATTGCACTCAGATTCATGAAGTCGAGCTATCAATAAGAAAAACTAATCAGAACAATTTCCATTTAAATATTTCTAGAAGAGGCAAAGGAAAGCTATGTTACAGTAGTGAGAAAATGACTGAATCTGAGATGCCAAGTCAGTACTGATAATCATTGCAAACTTTCTTTGGATTTTGTTCAGGATCTCTTGATTTAAAACAGAAGCACCAGACCAGATTTGATAGCAATACATGCATTCTTCTTTAAGGAGCCTTTTCAGCCAACACTTCACTCGTTGTTAGAAGAATACACATTGGTAATTATTAAATTGACAGACTAACAATTCGCGCAATGAGAAAAGAAGAAGAAAAAAAGGAACCATGACTAAAATATCAAATTTATTAATGAAAACGATGCGGATAAATATATATTAGCAAAAAAGTACATGGAAAGAGTTCCTAGTGGGCTCTAAAATTGAAAAATTGATTCACATACTTCCTAAAAGACTGAGAGAGAGAGCAAAGAAAAAGTTCATTTTGTCTGCACAGAGACGATTGATGTAATTTAATAAAAAAACTTTTCTAATATGTGTAAATACTGAGCGGACCAAACTCGGCACAGTACAGTAAATGACTCATCATTATATCTTGCTGCATTCACTGGATTGTCTAGTAAATGCTGACCAACAGCTAAGTCATACACAGACTGGGTACAATGCGTACTGCAATTAAACATATATATATATATATATATATATATATATATATATATATATATATATATATATATATATATACAGGGTGTTCCAAAAGTAGGTGGACAGTAAATTATTACGTTTATTTTAAGATTACATATAAATACAATTATATTTACTAACACAATTATTACATTGACAATTAAATTTTTTTCTGAACAATAATACAAAAGCCCTTAAATTTTATTGTCAACAATAATACAAAAGCCCTTAAATTTTATTGTGAACAATGATACAAGAGCCCTTAAATTTTATTGTGAACAATAATACAAAAGCCCTTAAATTTTATTGTGAACAAGAATACAAAAGCCCTTAAATTTTATTGTGAACAATAATACAAAAGCCGTTAAATTTTATAGTGAACAAGAATACAAAATCCCTTTAATTTTATTGTGAACAATAATACAAAAGCCCTTAAATTTTATTGTGAACAATAATACAAAAGCCCTTAAATTTTATTGTGAACAAGAATACAAAAGCCCTTAAATTTTATTGTGAACAATAATACAAAAGCCCTTAAATTTTATTGTGAACATGAATACAAAAGCCCTTAAATTTTATTGTGAACAATGATACAAAAGCCCTTAAATTTTATTGTGAACAATAATACAAAAGCCCTTAAATTTTATTGTGAACAATGATACAAAAGCCCTTAAATTTTATTGTGAACAATAATACAAAAGCCCTTAAATTTTATTGTGAACAATAATACAAAAGCCCTTAAATTTTATGGTGAACAATAATACAAAAGCCATTAAAATCTATTGTGAACAATAATACAAAAGCCCTTAAATTTTATTGTGAACAATAATACAAAAGCCCTTAAATTTTATTGTGAGCAATAATACAAAAGCCCTTAAATTTTATTGTGAACAATAATACAAAAGCCCTTAAATTCTATTGTGAACAATAATACAAAAGCCCTTAAATTTTATTGTGAACAATAATACAAAAGCCCTTAAATTTTATGGTGAACAATAATACAAAAGCCCTTAAATTCTATTGTGAACAATAATACAAAAGCCCTTAAATTTTATTGTGAACAATAATACAAAAGCCCTTAAATTTGATGGTGAACAATAATACAAAAGCCCTTAAATTTTATGGTGAACAATAATACAAAAGCCCTTAAATTCTATTGTGAACAATAATACAAAAGCCCTTAAATTTTATTGTGAACAATAATACAAAAGCCCTTAAATTTGATGGTGAACAATAATACAAAAGCCCTTAAATTCTATTGTGAACAATAATACAAAAGCCCTTAAATTTTATTGTGAACAACAACACAAAAGCCCTTAAATTTTATCAATGCAGGTGCTCAAACTGTTTTCCATCACAATTTACACAGCTTTGAAGTCTACCTCTAACGCTTCGACAAACTTTTTTGCACAAGTCCTTTTGGGAATTAATTTCTTGAAATGCATCTCTTATGTAATTTTTCAAATCACCGACACTTCTTGGTTTTCAACTCTAAACTTGGTCCTTGAGTACTCCCCAAAAGAAGAAATCAGTTGGGGTCAAGTCTGGTGAATGTACCGGCCAGTCAATTGGACCTCTTCGGTCAAACCATTTCTCACAAAATGTTTCATCAAGATACTCAGTTGTGATAATATAACCGATACATAAACCTATTCCACATACAGTCCACCTACTTTTGGACTACCCTGTATATATGTACACTTGAAGATCTAATTTTGAAGCTAATTGTAAGGGGGTCACATTTTGAAGCTTATTGTTTATTGTAAGGGGGGGGTCACATCATATATGAGAGCATTTGTTCTTTGGGCCCTGGCTATGACATTGAATAAACTATATAGCCTTTTCTTGTAGTAAAAAGTAGAGCTTTTATTTTTTTTTTTAATCAGTATTACCCCAAGCAAAGCAGTAAAGCCACTAACATGTAAGACGTTACAGGATGTGGAAGAAATAGGGACAGAAACATTAATAATGAGTGGAAATAGAAAAGAATAATCAGGAAGACAGTAGATAGCGATTGACATTGCATTTAAATTTTTGCAGATTAAAGTTGGCTGGAAAGTATGGAGCCAGAAGGGAGTTCCACAAGAGAGAAGTGTGAGAAAAAAAACTGTTAGTATAGAACTTACTGCTACATCTAGCCAACTCAACTGTCAATTGATGAGATCTCACCACCAGTCTATTATTGTGCATAAATTCATACACTCTAGGTATCATAGCAAAGATCTCATCCAAACAATTACCATGAAAGTATTTATAAAAAAAGACAAAGAGAGGCAATTTTGCGGAGATGGGAAAGTGACTGAAGCTGACCTGCAAGATCAGGATCAATAATATTGCTGATTCTTCTTTCGATCGTATCAAGTTGCTCTAGATAAATAGCAGTGGCACTGGACCATATGCAACAGCAATATTCTAAGCACAGATGAATGGTAGACTTATAGATATGCAAGATAGATTCTGAAAAAAATTTAGAAAAATTGTCACACATGTCACAGTGAACCGACTTTCTTGGCAGCTGATCTAACGATTGATTCAATGTAGTTTTTCGACCCCATGTCAGCAGAGAATGTTAGCCTGAGAAGGTGCAGTGATTCACTTTCTTGGAGGATAGCATCAGCCATGCTGATGGAAGGCAGAGAGGAGTCACTCAGATGATTAATGGAGAGGAGTTCAGTTTTGTAGGTGTTAAAATTAACAAGCTATTTTCACCCCAGTTAACAGTGGACTGGAGGTCGTTTTGGACATCAGTTGCCATTTTGAACTTCTCAGACTGATCAGCCTTACTATTATATCATCAGCATAGATGCCAAGTTGAGAAGTGATGCCATTGGGAAGGTCATTAATGAAAATTTAAAAAAAGAGTAGGTTTAAGAATGGAGTAGAAAATGATGTAGAAAAGTGTCCATTCTGGATAACTTTCATTTCCTGATTTGATAAGAAAGACTGGATTACTTCAAAAATGTGCCTGGAAACACCATAAC
This sequence comes from Acanthosepion esculentum, assembly GCA_964036315.1. Classification (NCBI taxonomy): domain Eukaryota; kingdom Metazoa; phylum Mollusca; class Cephalopoda; order Sepiida; family Sepiidae; genus Acanthosepion; species Acanthosepion esculentum. The sequence continues at coordinate 82,816,137 of OZ038505.1, forward strand.
TTTTCAGCTTGTGAAGACTTGTATAGTGTAGCGATTACTACTATGTTTGACATGCCTACATTTTTCTCAACTGTGATTGGTCAAATAATAAATACTAACTATCACAGGACAATTTACTGATCACATTCACCACAATGAATTTTTCCTATTGTTAATTCCCAAACATGCTTTTGTTACAAAATCACCGATTGGGTAATTTTTCATCCAATCAGATATTTTTTGTTTGCTCTCGAAATTTCTCCCGCCATTGTCCTGGGAGCCTACCCATGGTTATAAAAACCGGAATTCGTTCCAAAAATAGACAGTAGAAGCAGAACTCAGTAGAACTCAGCAACTCCCACGCATCTACACAGACTATTCATTCTACTCACTGCACGCACGCACGCACACACACAGAACTCAAATATCATTCACCATCAGTTCTATGTAACAAGCCAAGTTGCAACAGCTCTGTTAGTTATATCTAATCCACAAACTGATTTATCACATGTTCTTCTGAAAACATCATTCTATCTAATACAGAACTTTGAACATTCTTTCAGAAAACTTGTTTATTTACATTTAATCTTTCAGCTAACAGTCAAAGGAAAACAACTTCTCCTATCTTATTGTTTCACACATTACAAAAATGTTTTGTATTTGTTGATTTTAATATATATTCTATCGTTGAAACAAAAATCGGTTTTCCATTGTTTTTCCTTGATACAAAAATGTATAATTGTTAAATGCTATTCAACATGCAGCCACATCAACCTTTTCAACACAACCAGCATTTACAATAGCAAACCCTGTCAAAGGCTTTTGAGATGTCCACAGTTACAGCTTCACTGTTTTTATCCAGAGCATGATAGAGTCTTTCCGAAATTATCATCAGTACATCAGCAGTTGACCTAGAGAAATGAAAGCCATACTTCTTGTTTGAGAAAAAGGGCCTGCAATGAGAGATGCTTAACTAATCCCTCATTGATTAGGGCCTCTAGAAGTTTTCCCAAAAGAGGTAGAATGCTAATAGGCCAATAGTTGGAAGGGTTGGACAGTTCACCAGAGCTTTTAAAATCTGGAACAACAGATGATGACTTCCAGCAGGCAGGAAAGCAGGTGGCAGTGAGGTATTAGTTATATAGTTTAGAGAGAACAGGGGCCAGTTCAGTAGCATAGTTCTTAATGACTATTACAGGGATACCATTGGCTTCACATGCTTTGTGGGGATCTAGATTAGAGATGATAGCAGAAACCATAGCAGGGATTATTACTCAACAGAGAATCAGTTCTAAGTGGGAAGTTAAGCAAGGATACTCCAGATGAGTCAAGGGTAGAGTTTGAGGACAATTTATGGGCAAAGAATTCAGCTTTATTAGCAGAGGAGGATAACACCTCAAATTGATTGAAGAGGGGAGGTATAGATACTCTGCACTTATTTAATGCCCTCTTACAGAGCTGCCATTAATCACGAGAACCAATGTGGTTGGAGGTTATGCAATGTCTCATTCTCTCAGCAAACAGGGACTTAGCTCCTTTGAGGACTCGCTTACATTTATTATGAGCAGTAATGAATGTGCATGTCAGAAAAAGATTCCCTCTCTGTGATATTTTAAACTAAAAGTAAATTATATTATAATTTATTAATTATATTACAAATTATATTTGTTTCAGTTCAGATTAATTAAACTGTAAATCAGCTAATTTTCTCAAATAAAGTTTCAGCAAAGTAAATTTTATTTTTGAAAGATTTTTTAAAATGCAAATTATGTTGTGTTGACAGATCTTTCAATATGAATGAATTCATAGATTTTACTGATGAGAATAAAATAAAAGATTCCAAACAATTTAAATTCTATTTGAAATACAACAAAGTATTCTAATTATTGGAAATATTAAATTTAATCAATTAACTTCAATAAAGAAGTTTCATTCTTTCAAATATATTTGAAACTTTAGGTAACATTTTTTTTCAGAGGTACCTATTTTAAAGTATACCATTGCATTGACTGTTTACTATCCAAGTTATTCTGATATATTGTTGAAACTTTCTATGCTGCCCACTATGTTACTGTTTTAAGGTAAAATCAGAAATTGTGGGTCTTTTGCTAATACCTACCATGTCCCAGGCAACCTTTTGTCTTCAGTTACACTTTGAATAAGTACATCTTGATGATTTTGCTACATGTATAGATAGATAGATAGATAGATAGATAGATAGATGCAAACAGATTGAGACAGATATGACAAACTGAGATAGATCGATAGACAGAGATGAACAGATAAGCTATAAGATATATATATATATATATATATATATATATATATATATATATATATATATATATATATATATATATGTATGTATATATATTTATATATATATATGAACTGATTGAGATAGATATGACTTAGATAGATCAAGAGATAGACAAAGATGAACCAGTAGGTAGGTATGTTGGTAGTTAGGTAGGCAAGTAGGTAGATAGATAGGTAGTTAGGTAGGTAGGTATGAACAAACTGAGATAGATAGATAGATAGATAGAAAGAAAGAAAGAAACAGATTGAGACAGATAAGACAAACTGAGATAGATCAATAGATAGAAAGAGATGAACAGATAAGGTATAATATATATATCTATATATATATATATATACATATATATATATATATATATATATATATATGAACTGATTGAGCTAGATCAATAGATAGACAAGATGAACCAATAGGTATGTTGGTAGTTAGGTAGGCAAGTAGGTAGGTAGGTAGGTAGGTAGGTATGAACAAACTAAGTAGATAGATAGATAGATAGATAGATAGCAGTCTGAGAGAGATTTGCAAAGACTGAAACCGAAAGACTAATAGAGAGAGTGGGGGTTAATTGAAAAAGAAAGAGACCCATAGATAGATAGATAGATAGATAGATAGATAGATAGGAACAGACTGAGATAGATATGAACAAAATGAGATAGATATATAGATGCACAAATAGATGGATAGATAGATAGATAACAGACTGGGGTTTATAGGTAAGAGCCCTGGAAATATTGACAAAATGTGTCTCAAATCAAATATTAATGATCTAAATATCAGATTATTACAATTTCATTCTACTGGCTGGTTATGTGTAAATGATGAAACGGAAAAAAAGCTTTAAGCATATTGTAAAGAATTCAACATGTTTAAACCTGCTGAAAGGTTGGGTTCAAAACACCGAAAACCATAAATGCCAGATACACTTTTCATAATTTGCAAGCATAATCCAAAAGTATATCTGCATAAAATTGTGTAATTTATATGTTGCTCATTTCAAGGAACTGGGTGTCATGAACATTATAAACTGACAATGATCGGAGACATTTTTATAGATATTTTAAGGCATATTCACTCACTCACTCAAGTTTTTTAAGCACTAGTGTTGAGTATGGAAACACAGCTGTCAATATGGTAGTCATATTTTGCAGACATGATACTCTTAGTCATCAACTTGCTTTGATCAGACTACATTGGAATTTTCAAGGATATCTGTGAAATTCTTCACAGTTTAGTGGTGCCTACCATTTCCATTGTTCGCTTTATGCTTTATGCAAAATTATGATAACGCATGATAAACAATTTTAAATCTTCAAACCTGACATTTGCAATTAATTTAAAACTCTGAAATTTAAAATATAATAGAAGAGAATTAGAGAAGAAAGATTTATTCTCCCATTTTATTTCCCCCATTACGGACATTATTATATCCATGATATAATAACACCGTAGTTCACAGACAGAATGAAATGGCTGAAAGGAAAAAAAGAATGACAAACATTCTTTGTTCTCAGAGAGACTTTTATATTACTAAGACATTCACAAAACTGTATGTACATATATATATACAAGTGTGCCATGCAGATAATAATATATCACATATATCTACACAGCAAAGCAGAATGTAAAGGGAAATAAAAAGGAAGAGTTTTACATATGATATGGAGATAAACCTGTGTCTGGAGAAGCCATGTTTAGGACTTCAAATGGGCAGGATTCATCTATGTCTTAGGCAAGGACATATTGCACAAACAGCAATCAGTGAGTTTTGGGTTTTCCCAAATGGAAGACTGTACCTGGAGTTTCTTTCTATATTTGTGATATATTGCCAAAGGGAAATGGTACTATGGACTTGTAAGCTGCTGGGGAGGCAGATTTAGCCTCTGCTAAAGAAAGCAACCTTACAATTTGGCTGATATAAACAAAAGAAATTGACTCCCGCTTTTGTCACTGTATGGAGTGACATCATATGACCATCATGACTTATCTCCATCAGAGAGAGATAAGTGCCTTCTGTATTCCTGCAAGGACATTTTATACAAATGGTTGGTGCTTATTTGCATTTGCAGAGTTTGGTTTGTTTTGTTTTATGAATTATCAACCCATTGCGTCATTTAATGATGAAGTTTAATATTTTCTTCTAAACAAAATCTTGTATTTAAACAGTCAAAAAATGTTATTTTATTGTTTTATAATGTTGCTACATTTTTCCTTTTAACATTTTTGAAATCAGTTTAATTTCTTTTGAAACGGGAATATGTAACATGAATCAGTCACATCTGCAGAGAAAGAACTGGTGTTTGTCCAAACTGCTAAGATAAATCTTTAGATTCCAACGCGTAATTATTTTATCTTTTAATAAAACATAAAGTGATTAATAATATAAGATGCAACGTATTGCTGTTGGTTACAAATATATTAACCAACCGTATAATCTTGGCTGACATGTATTACCCCCAAACCTGATAGGGAGCAATGAGAAGTGCTTTGTGACCCCTGCTATCTTATCAACATTTAATTTTTTTACCTACATTTATACATGTTACTAAACACTGATTATTAAAGAATGACAAATTTTTGCTGATTTTGATGTCAATCTGGGGTCTTTGTTTTGCTCCTGCTAAGTTTTGAAAAAAACACTTTATAAAATTCACTATTTTTCATCCATCATGTTGAATGCATTAATATATTCAACTTTTCAAAAAGAGAAATCTCAAGTTGATATTAAAAATTGCCACAAAACATT
>OZ038505.1:82826178-82856178 GCA_964036315.1 Acanthosepion esculentum
TATTGGTTTGTGTTTGTGATTGGCTTGCATTTTGTGTTGTATTTCTTTCTTTTCTTTTTCCACTAGAATTTAGGCAGCAAAGTAGATATTTGTTTAAATGTCCTGCATTTCTCCATTATTTCATTCCTCTTGGTCAATAAGTTGTTTTGATTCTTAAAGGTGATGATTGTTAATTTTTTTTCCAGTCACAATTTACAGTTTCTCCGATTGCAACTGTGTGGGGCTGCTTTTTTTTATAATTTCCTATCTAATCTTAGTAATTGTTTTACATATGTATTTTGATAGTGTCGTGCTGCTTTTTTATTTTTATGTTTTCAATAAGGTTTGATGTTTAATAAATCTTTTCTTTAAATGTTGTTTCTGGAGTTCCTATGTAAGTTCTTCTATATTTGTGGTGTTTGTTATGGTGGCTTTATATATTATATTGTTAGTTAGGCATTTGTTGTGAAGTGGACAATTGTTTTTATTTCAATAATTGCATTTTGTTGTTGTTTTGATGATTTATGCTGTTGTGGTTATTATTATCTTTGTTGAGCATTTTTTATTGTGTTTTGTTATTATTTTCTACATATTGTTCATGAAACTGTAACTGATTTTTACAGCATTTTTGTTGATGATTTTTGGTAGTTGTGTTTGAGGAAATGTTTTTCAATTATTTTGAAGAATATTTTTTCTATTTTTGTTTTTATTATATTATTGTAGGGTGGGTTGAATCAGATTATTTTTTTCTATTGCCTTTTTTGATTTGGTTTTATTTGTATATTCTAGTTTGCTTGAATAATTGCTATTTCTAAATGCTGTTTCATATGCTTTTTTGTTTTTGTTGAATATTTTTATTTGTTTTTGTACTTGCTTGTTTCTTTTTTATAGATTAGCTCTGAACTTTTCTGATTTTTCATTGTCTTATTATTTTGGGGGTTTTTCCAGTTGTTTTTGAAATTTGTTGTTTATTTTCCTTGATTCTAGTTTGTTTTTTATGTTTATTAGATTGTTTTCAGATTCCAAAATTTCCTGGTATTTTCGTGATATGAAACACATAAGATGGAAAGTATTCTGCTTCCTCAGTAATGACAAATACCAGCAACAAATTTGGATTTCACCACAACAGAGCGACCTCATTGTAATTAAAAAGAATCTAATAATCATATTTAATTTAGACAGGAAGAAGTCATCAAAACAAGTTTTTGGGGATTTTTTTTAAGCATTTCACCCCAAGCAAGGAGGGAAGCCACTAGCATGCAAGGGGTTACAGAGGATTTGGCGCAAGAGCAGATAAGAGCAATAGAGGGAAGGATGTGGAGAAGGATAGTGGATAGATTAAGGCAACTGGAATAGTTAGAGATTATAGCTATCAGGGAAACAGGAAAAGAGAAGGCGAGAGGTGCGAGATATGAAGCTATTGGAGTAGAAGAGATGGCTACATTTAACAGTTTCAACAGTGAAAGGGTGAGAGTGGGATGCCAGCCTCGAAAGACAATTAAATTCATGAAGTCTAGGAACCAGCGAAAGCAGCTCATTAGAGCAATTACCGTGAAAGTATTTGTAAAAAAAGACAGAGGGAGGCAACGGCACATCTGTGAGATAGCGACTGCAGACAAGATGCCAGATCCGGGCCAATTACACTGCATACCCATCTCTGGATCTTATCAAGAACCCCTAGGCAAACAGAAGGGGCTCCAGACCATATATAGCAACAATATCAATTCCTTTCTCTAATTTGGAGGCAGTTGACGATAGAAATAAACTGAAATCTCAAACATTGGCTATTAAGTGGACTAACAGATTATAGTCCCAGGGGCCTATATTAAAAACTAAATTGAAGAGAAAAAAAAAATAAACTGAGGAAAATAAGGTTAGCAGGCATTAGTTTTTAGCAGGAACCAGGTAAAAAAAAAAAATAAAAATAAAAATAAAATTAAATAAAATTAAAAATAATTATTAATAAAGTATTTACTCACTGGAATTCAGTTTTAATATCGACGACACACTTCGCAAAAAACACAAGCGAAAGTGAACGGCATACTCGACTCCCCAAGCGTCAAGTTACAAAGAACGCAGTGTTGGTGGCAGTGGGGTGGGGGGGGTGTCGTACGACCCTTCCGCCACACAACCATAACAGTGGGCCGGGGGAGGGCTTTTTGTAGGAGAAAGTTCAAATCAAACTGGCACCTACAAGACAATAGTCTCTGACCAGAGACTTTTCGAGCCGGCAAGTTTCAATGGAGGCAGTTGACGATAGAAATAAACTGAAATCTCAAACATTGGATATTAAGTGGACTAACAGTCTATAAGTCTACCATTCGACCTTGCATGGAGTATTGCTGCCATTTATGGTCTGGGGCCCCTGCGTGTTGCCTCAGGGTTCTTGATAAGATCCAGAGACGGATATGCTATGTGATTGGCCCTGATCTGTCATCTCGCCTGCAGTCGCTCTCTCACAGACACGATGTTGCATCGCTCTGTCTTTTCTACAAGTACTTCCACGGTAATTGCTCTGAGGAGTTGCTTTCGCTTGTCCCTAAGCCTCGTGAATTTAAGTGTCCTACGAGGCTTGCATCCCGTTCCCACCCCATCACCGTTGAAACTGCTAGATGTAGACGTCTTTTCTACTCCAATAGCTTCATGTCTCGCACATCTCGCCTATGGAACTCCCTTCCCTATTACTGTTTCCCTGACAAATATAATCTCCAACGGTTTAAGTGTATCGTCATTAATCGTCATCTCCAATTGCCTTGATCTATCCACTTCCTGACATCTTTCATTCCTATCTGCTCTCGCTCTATATCTCCTGTAACCCCCTGCCTCGATCGACCCTCCGTCCTTCTCTTTCTCCACATCCCTTCCTTTACCACTCCTATCTGCTCTTCCTCCAACCCTTCTGTAACCCCATGCGTGATAGTGGCCACCGGCCTTGCTTGGGGTGATACGCTTAAAAAAAAAAAAAAAAAAAAAAATTAGAGTTATGAAGGTCATTGTTAATGCACAGGGTTCTCTGACGACTCTCTCCTCAATCCTAACCATTTTCTGTTTTTTTTATGATCGTCTGAGGAATATTATTAGATAATTAGTAAACATCTATGCAGATGATACCATAGTTTATGGAAACATGACCAAACATGAAGAGGTTTGGAGTTTTGCAACTGATAATTTCTTTATCTAAGCTTTAACAGCTCATTGAAGGCAAACTGTTATATTCACTTTAAGCTGAATCAAAATCAAGATTGTACCATTTCATAATTGCTTTGAATATCTACCGTGACTCAAGTTCATTCCAGACCCCCAAGTGAAACTCATATAGTTGGTTAATTGTACATCACCAGAAAGTACCTGACTCTTCTTGCTATGCTTTTGACCAAAAATATAGTATTGGACTGAAGCTGCATAATCCTTAATTTCCAGCATCGATAGAGTTCAAAATCATTTACTCTGCCTTTCGTGGGGGAGGTGATATATTTTCCACCCTTCACCCTCTTCACCATATATCCTCCATTCCCACATAATCGTCTTCCTAACTTCGACTCTTACATTGATGTCACACACCACTTTCAGTAAAGCCTCTAGCTTGAGTGCTTCCTGAGGCTTTCATAAAATAAAATACTATAATCTAACTATATGACATGAATGTTTAATTTTGAGTAAACTGAGAATGCTGCAGTATTATTTTCTCTTTCTCTACATGCATTTGACTGTTGCAAAACATTCACAGTGCATCTGTTATGCAATATTAGAGACATTTTTAAAGTGTCTTTGAAATTTCCCCAGCATTCAGTCAACAGTAATATGTCATTGTAAAGAAAATTCCCGAGGCTTAGAAATTGGGCTCCACATAAAGTTAAAGCAATGAATATCACTCACAGTTTAAACACTTGTATTTTTTGGTTTTTTCATAAAAAAAAGTTATTTTTGAACAAGACAGCAACTGACAATGAAAAATGTATTTATTATAAGAATCCAAATAAAGAAGATCATGGCTAGATCCAGGATTACATTAAACATTTCATCCGAAATGGAATCTATTGGGGAAAAATGATTTTCTGTATTTGGTAGGATTGAAAGGCATTTTTTTTACGAGTTCCTACCGTGCAATTCTTAAATAAGCAATTGACTCTTTGAGATAGAGGTGATTATGGCTCTCCACTGCTTCTTTTACTTTTGCATCTGAAATTGCTCTTATTCTTCTTGGTAAATATACTGAAGTGGATTTGCTGAATTTTCAGAGTCAGATTATCATTCTCCTAGACTGGAAGCCACCAAAAGCTAAAAACCTAATCTGAACTACTATTTGACCCACAGCTAGAGGAGAAGAGATTGACACATGACTTTCCCATGGGCATTAGTGTGAAAATGAATGCAACTGGCTAGGCTGGATTTGAATTTTGGATATTTGATTCCTTTTTGCATACTGATAACCATTAACTTGATTATTAAGTCTTTAAGAGCAAATATCCAACCATAAGACCATTTTATTTCTGGATATGCAAAATTTTAACGCAGTACAAAATACTATGGAAAAATTAGCACCCCCCCATAATATGATTCATAAAAAGAAGAGTGAAGGTCAAGTCAAATGGAAAGTTTAAAGTTATACTTTTATATCAATAGCACATCTATACAAGAAAAAGAAAAGCAATTTCTAAACATATTTCTCTAGCAGTAAATATCAGTTTATCGGGAACAAAGTCCAATACATTAATCTGTTTAAAATGGTTAGAAACACTTATCCGTGGTTGATCATATCTCTTCTTCTGATGTCTACTTGTTGAGGCACTAATGCATCTATTCAGATTTGCTCGTGGCCAGCATTGCATCTCCTTTTGAATAGGCTAAAATACGTCTTTTCATTTTGGTGATCTTCAGGCCTCTCCTCTGGCACATCAAATCCATTCGGCACCGAAATTTGGGTCTTACCCATTATTACAAGAAAAATGGATTCATCTCACCCTACCAGGGATATTAGCCACCAAGGGGAGATAACCTATATTCTTCATACTACTTGGGGAAAAAAATGAAAAAAATATTCAATTAGATTTTATACTGTTTTGTACTTACTAAATATGAATTGAAGAACAGACATCAAAACAACTGAACTGATGACGCAAAACGAGGAGAGAAAAAAAACAGTGCAACAATACTCACCGACCGTTCGATATGTATTTGTTGCTTTTGTCATCAAATGAAATCAATACTGTCAGTGACTGTGTTCAATGATGCATGTTGGTAGTTACTAGTGCTAAATTCAAAGTAATCTTTTGTTGCATGTGACATGTTTGTATTCATTTACCTGAGGTAGGTGGTGTCAATGAGAGCAGATATAACATGGAAGTATATTTATATTGGTGTACATATGTCTTATTCATCTCTTTGTTTCATGGCATACAGCTGTAACATCTGTTCACGCGTGACAGAACAGATGTTCACGGTTCCTCTTTTGACTTATTTAAACACAGTTTTAATACATTGATTCAAGGATAATAGTAGATTCTGAAATTGGATATTGTTTTCTGAACAACATATTTTCATAGTGTCGTTCTATTCAATGGTTCTTTTGCATAACAAGATGAGAAATTTGAGGAAAAGTGTTGATGTGGAGACACGTTTTAAAAAATAGTATTTTTTTTTCCTTTTGATTCAAAAAAGCTGCAGCATGATGGCCAATTGATGAATCTCTCAATGACCAAATGTTTGGTTAAATATCTAGGCATGACAATAAACTACATCTGGCAGCTAGTTTCTGACTGGGAAATTGGAGATTTTCAGGAGCATGGAACCACCTCCTAACTGCTGTTGTTCTCAGGTCCACCCTGACCCAGGGTGGTAGCAGCTGTTTTGCAACTATGGGCAAATAGTGAATCATCAAAACAAAAAACCAACAGTACATTATTATAATAAAATGACCAACAATAGTTTTTTTTCTAACAAAATGACAATCAATGCAACACTAAAAAAATATAAAAATACAGGTGTTCGACAAAATAATTAGAACAGGTGCAAATTCCACTCCTATATTTCAAAGACCTATTATATTAAGAACATTAACTAAAACTTTGTAATTGCAGGTTATATCTATTGTAAATACGTTTATTTATCTAATTTACTGTCTTTGTCTTATTTATTTTTAGAATTTAGTAAAATTTAAGCTAAATGCGTGATCTCTCCGAGTTCGAAAATGGGCAAATTGTTGGAGCTCGCATGGCAGGAGCCTAGATCAATAAGGTTGCTAACTGTTTGATTTTTCAAGAGCTACCATATCAAGAACTATGGCACAATTTGATAAACAGGGCAAAACCTCTAGCAACCGTAGCAATTCAGGCTGGACTTGCAAACTTACTGACAGGGACTGACATGCATTGAAACGCAATGTGGCAAAAATCATCGGACTACTGTGGCCAAAGTGACTGCTGAGTTGAATAATCATCTGAATAGTCCAGTTTCTACAAAAATTGTTCATTGTGAGCTCCATAAGGCTGGATATCATGGAAGAGCCGCCGTGAGGAAACCTCTTCTCTCTACTCACAACATTGACTGCATTTTCCAAGACAAGTGGTTAAGAATTGTTATGAAGAGCATGAAAGTGAGCTAGAACATATGGAGTGGCCTCTCCAATCTCCAGATATAAATATTATTGAACATTTGTGGTGCATTTTGGAATGACAAGTTAGGAGCCACTATCCTCCACCATCGTGTCTTAAAGAGCTTGGGCCAGTGTTAATCGAAGAATGGCTGAAAATTCCTCCGGATGAAGTCAGGAAGCTGTATGATTCCACTCCTAGATGTATTAAAGCTGTATGTGAGGCTAAAGGAGGACCAACTCCATATTAAATAAATTTTCTTTGAATTTAACAAGTGTTTCAATTATTTTGTCTAACCCCTGTACATTTTTATAATAAAACTACCAGCAATACGTTTTATGATCTGCCAACTGTATATCCAACAAAATATACTTTTACTCTGTACAATTCGGTACAATCTGTATTTGGTAGTATGAAATTACAAACAAAATATTTAGATTTCAGTATTAAATAACCCATAGAGGTGTTGATATATTGCATAAAAAATAAACCAACCAAGAAATATCTTGGTGGATTTCAGCCCATAACATTTATACACTGTGCCATGTGTCCTTGAGAACAGTCTACCTCAGTGAGTGAAATAAAGGGTTCAGTTCGACATTCCAACCACCTGAAGAAGGCCGGAGTGTACAACGGACGAAACATTGTAATAAATATGGTGATAAAGATGTCAAGGACACATGGCACAGTGGATAAAGGCGTTAGTTAGATCCAGTGACAGGACCCAAAGAGTGTGAGTTCAATACCCGGTTAAAGCAGTGGAGAGGGGAATTAGCAGGAGATAACTGATAACTGACATCCATTAAACATGGCACATGGAACTAGAAAAGTCTACTCCAGTGAGTGAAATAAAGGGTTCAGTTCGACATTCCAGCCACCTGAAGAAGGCCAAAGCGTACAGCAGCTGAAACGTTGTAATAAATATGGTGACAAAGATGAGGACAATAGTCCAAATAATGTAAATAGTGTACATAATTAATCTCAGAAATATAGACAGTCATCTTTTGATATAAAAAATATCCTGTGATTGTCTAAGGCAGAGACCTGCATAATTATATTTAAAAACAATAAAAATAATAATAAATGATAGAAATAGTTGAAAATGTACACATGTAAATTATGAAAGAAGTATAAAAAAATGTCCCTACTCAATCCCACCTTCATTTTAGTTGATACCTTTACAGAGAGAAGCAAGTTCAAAATGTATGTCTTTGAGTTTTACTTGCTTTATTCATTCAGTATCTGTCTATATTTCTGAGATGAGGTATTATGTACACTATTTACATTATGCATACTATTGTTCTTACCTTTGTTGCCATATTTATTCCAATATTCCGACCTTTCAGTATCTGTCTATATTTCTGAGATGAGGTATTATGTACATTATTTACATTATTCGGACTATTGTCCTCATCTTTGTCGCCATATTTATTACAAACGTTTTGGCCTTTCAGTATCTGTCTATATTTCTGAGATGAGGTATTATGTACATTATTTACATTATTCAAACTATTTTTCTCATCTTTATCGCCATATTTATTACAACGTTTCGCCTTTCAGTATCTGTCTATATTTCTGAGATGAGGTATTATGTACACTATTTACATTATTTGGACTATTGTCCTCATCTTTGTCGCCATATTTATTACATTTCGGCCCTTCAGTATCTGTCTATATTTCTGAGATGAGGTATTATGGACATTATTTACATTATTCAGATTATTGTCCTCATCTTTGTCGCCATATTTATTACATTTCGGCCCTTCAGTATCTGTCTATATTTCTGAGATGAGGTATTATGGACATTATTTACATTATTCAGATTATTGTCCTCATCTTTGTCGCCATATTTATTACATTTCGGCCCTTCAGTATCTGTCTATATTTCTGAGATGAGGTATTATGGACATTATTTACATTATTCGGACTATTGTCCTCATTTTTGTCGCCATATTTATTACAACGTTTCGGCCTTTCAGTATCTGTCTATATTTCTGAGATGAGGTATTATGTACACTATTTACATTGTTCGGATTATTGTCCTCATCTTTGTCACCATATTTATTACAACGTTTCGGCCTTTCAGTATCTGTCTATATTTCTGAGATGAGGTATTATGTACACTATTTACATTATTCGGACTATTGTCCTCATCTTTGTCGCCATATTTATTACAACGTTTCGGCCTTTCAGTATCTGTCTATATTTCTGAGATGAGGTATTATGTACACTATTTACATTGTTCGGATTATTGTCCTCATCTTTGTCACCATATTTATTATAACGTTTCGGCCTTTCAGTATCTGTCTATATTTCTGAGATGAGGTATTATGTACACTATTTACATTGTTCGGATTATTGTCCTCATCTTTGTCACCATATTTATTACAAAGTTTCAGCTGTTGTATGCTCCAGCCTTCTTCAGGTGGTTGGAATGTCGAACTGAACCCTTTATTTCGATCACTGTAAAGATGAGGACAATAGTCCGAATAATGTAAATATTGCTTTATTCATTGTTTTTTTATTTCTCCTTAATTTGTAAATCATTTTTTAACACCCTTCCTTTTGATTCTTTTGTCAAGTGAGAAATTTTAACATTGCTGGGAAGGAATGGGTTTACAAATTTTCTTTTGAGTTGCTACACATGCAGCAAGGTGAGAACTTGATGAACTCCTCAAAGACCAAATGGTCACTTAAATCTTACCTGTTATGATTCCCATGTCTATCCACAACTATACTTAAACATGAAAACAATAAACAAAAACTAAAAATTTTTGAAGCTATAAACACAAAACTGTTCAAACCTAACCTAAACAAAATAAACTATGAAATCTCCACAAATATTCTTAAATGCTGACAATTGGTAACAGAAGCAATTGGTTTATACCAATGGCTTCCAATACTTAATACTTCTCCTTTTCGCTCTTGGATGGTCATGTGTGACGTCATGATCTGCGTTGCGATTTTCGCTTCCAACATCTCATATGCACAAGTTTGTCATTGCTTGGAAATCTTCCATGTAAACAAAAACAGACTTTCATAATTGTTTTGTCCGTGTATTGTTTAATATACTGTAATGTAATTGTCATCTTTGATAATGGCTTATGTAAACTGAAAGCTTAGATAGGATTAAAAAATATGTATCAATATTGTGATTTTCTTTCGTCTTTTAATGATAATGTTATTAAGCTTATCAGACGATATGAAAAGAATTTACATAAAATAAATAGACAAAACTTGTCTATATTATTTAATGAAACATGCATCAATGAAAAAATGCTGCCTAAATACACACAATATATATATATATATATATATATATATATATATATATATATATATATATATATATATATATATAAAAGATAAAAATTCCTTTGATATATAATCCACAAAAAAAGAGCTCAGTGTATTTACTAATACAGAGCAATATAATCAATAAACAAATAAATTCAAAATTACCTCATATGGAGAATAGCCTATTCCGGCAGACGATGATGAGGGTCGTCTCTCTTATCAACCCCAGATTAGAATGAGTTTACATCCATAAACTTATATGAGGCAGGAAGTAGAATTTAACTGTCAAAACTAACAAATCCACCCAAATCCAACTTGCCGAAAACATCTAATGTTGAGTTTACTCATTGCAATGTTTCAGCAATCAGATGAAAATTACAAGACAGGGGCCAGGGCAGGGTGAAAGCTATATATATATATATATATATATATATATATATTTCAATAATATTTTAATTTTTACCTGAAGATTGTTGTGTGCAAGAAAGTCTGTGTTGTACCAAATGGTAAGGAAAAAAATGTATATTTATTGTTAATAGTGTGTATATATATATATATATATATATATATATATATATATATATATATATATATATATGTTATTTTTATTATAATGAAAACATTTTGAAATTGCTACACAAAATCTTTCATGTTTCAATATTGTGATTGTACTACTTTGTATTGAGCACTTTTTTAAAAGTGTTCTTACTCTCATTTTTGTGTATGTATACTGACGCGAATTCAGCCGGTTTTCGATTCTAGCCAGAGGCAACCGGACGTCTAGCCACACTGATGAGCTGTGATACAGCGAAACAGTCTGTCTGTGGATGACAATATATATATATATATATATATATATATATATATATATATTGCAGCCGACATTAAAACTTTTTGCTAGACATGTTCTTTCATTTGTATATATTTATATATATATATATATATATATATGAAGAAATATAGTTTTAATATATATGAAGAAATATAGTCTTAAAGTGTGCTATATTTATGGGATAAAGTGCTCAATATCAGAGATAGAGCATGTGTAAATATAAAAGTGAACACAGAAGTCAACACTTAGAGGCGACAGTCTGGTTCATGCTAGATGCAATCATCGGGCCACATATATGTATATATTGTAGCTGACATTAAAACATTTTGCTAGACATGCAGCATGAATTGAAAATTTGGGCATGTGCAAAGAAAAGCTTTCTGGGAGTAAGCATGATATGAATCCCAGGGAGCAAGCTTTCTCTTTCACTTCAGTCTTTCTCCAGGTTCCTCTTAGCATGAAAATTTGAAATTTGGATTCATCTGTCCACAATACATCTTGCCAAATAATGAATATTTTGTATGAGAAACATTGTATTTTGTTTTTCGCCATTAACCCCTCAATAGACTTTTGTAGATAAACAACATTTAAATGTTAACTCAGGTTCTAAATGTTAACTCAGTACTGACTAATGTTGGAAACAAAATATATTTAGCTGTCTGTGAAGAAAAGATAGTTTGTGCTTTTAAGACAGTATTAATTAAATTTTGCACAAAATGTCAAAATCAAAATGGCTGATTATTGAGGTGAAGGCATGAGTAGAAATTTTATTAAAAAAAAGCTACTCTTAAAGATAAATGACCAAGAAATTGAAGATTTTTAGACATGAGATTCAATATTCGTTACAAAGTCAGTTAGAAATTCGTGCAAATGTTGACAGAAATGGGCTGTAGCATAAGTGAGAACCGCTTCTGAAAAAAAATACTTTTGATTGTTGAGTGCAAAAGAAACAGAAGGAAACCTACTCCAGAGTTGACAACTGAATTTAATCCCACTTTGCAGCAACCGTGAAAAATCAGCTGAGGCTATCAAGAAACCCCAGTTATTGAAGGTAAATAAGCAGAAAAGCCTATTATAGGCATAAAAACATAAGAACTGGACATTAAAAGAGTTGCAAAATGTATTGTGGATAGATATGTTTCTAAATATGGTGGGGTGCAATATTTGTCACAAAGGCAGTTAGAAACTGACCCAAATGTTGATAGAAATATAGCTGAAGTGTTGCCTTCAACTATGAAAAATCAACTTAGATCAGTAGAGTGGTTCAGTTTGTGAATAGTGATCAAGAAACCCCTTTTATAGAAGGTAAATAAGCAGAAAAGCCTATTATAGGCATAAAAGCATAAGAACTGGACATTAAAAGAGTTGCAAAATGTATTGTGGACAGATATGTCCAAACTGTACATTTTGGTAGTAAGAGGAATGTGTATGCAAGAAGAAAACCAGGACAAAGACGGAATGATGAATGTGTTGTTCCAACAGTTAAACAAGGTGATGTGGCTCAGTTATGGCATGGGGAGAGAGATGGATGGAGATTTAATCCAGGTCAAAGTAATCATGAAAAAAGAACACTATCATTTAATTTTGCAAAACACATTAAGCCATCTGATTTATGCATAAATGGAAAAAAATTCATTTTTCTCAAACTTCTAAATTATGTCAAAATTAGAGTAGGATTTTTTAGGTCTACAATTCTGCTATTCTCATTAAAAGAGAAAATAATTCACGAAGATGAAAATGTTTAGAAAGTGCTTTAATCACTAATTCAGCCACAGTAAATTGATTGTTTCAATAAAATTAATAAGAAAAGTGAATATGCTTTCCTTTAATTTGGTATTTGCAATTTCTACCTATCCATCACTGACAAGTTGCTATTGGATGTGATAAACCTGGCCAATATTTACTGTCCCATAAGCAAACAGGACATCATTAAACTGACCCAGAAACTCATTGCGTTCTATGAAGTTTCCCTGAGGATCAACTAGCAATCCTAATTTTAGTATTTCCACAGCATGCTTGTTTCAGCAGAGGTTACTTTGGTATTTTAGGTTTATCTTTGATATTAAAAACACCGGCCTCTACAGGGACAATAGAATTATACTCCTATGCAAATCAAGCACATAAAAAGCTGACCATCTAAGAAAAAACATAATCAAGTTCTTCAAAGACCATGGTCTGAGCATTACCACCACAACCAATGCTAAAATAATTAATTCCCTGAACATAATATTTGACCTACCTAATGGGCTTCACAAACCATCTACTAAAGATTTATACAACCATAATACATCAGCAAACAATCCAACAACCATCCTAGAATACTGAATAATTTACATAAGGTGGTACAATTTAGGCTGTCCCCAACTCTAGCAATAAGGACATTTTTGACACACATAAAGGCAAAGATGCAGAAGCAGTAGAACATAGTAACCATAAAATTACCTAGAATTCTTAGCCAATAGCAATAACGACACCAACAAACCAAAACATCACAAACGTAATATCAAATGGTTTTAAATGCCCTTCAACAAAAATTTCAAAACTAATATGGGAAAAATATTTTTTAACTTAATCCATAAACACTTCACTCCTCTCCCAATGCTAAATAAAATTTTCAATAAAAACACCAAAGTTAGCTATAGTTGTGTTAAAAACATCAACTAGCATCTGTCTATATATCTGAGATGAGGTATTATGTACAGTATTTACATTAGTTGGACTATTGTCCTCATCTTTGTCGCCATTTTTGTCACAACATTTCGGCCATTGTACACTCCGGCTTTCTTCAGGTGGTTGGAATTTCGAACCGAACCCTTTATTTCGATCACTGGGGTAGACTGTTCTAGTTCCACGAGCCATGTTTGATGGATGTCAGTTATCAGTTATCTCCTGGTAATTTTCCCTCTGAAAGTTCTCCACTGCCTGAACCGGGTATTGAACTCACACTCTTTGGGTCTGTCACTTGAGGACACATGGCACAGTGGATAAAGGCGTTGGTTAGATCCAATATAGACAGATGCTAGTTGACAATAGTCTGACTAATGTAAATACTGTATCAACTAGCATATGTTACAGCATAACTGTTCCATTCTAACCTTCAGCAACCTTCAAAACAACATCCCTACACCTAATAATTTCAACTGCAGAAAAAACAAACCTTGCTCATTAAATGGCAAATATATACCTAATTCATTAGTTTATAAAGCTGAAATCAAATATGACAATAAGGCCAAGTTTTCCATGGGATCTATGGAAAACCACTGAAAATCATGCTTTTATCACCACCAAATGACAATAGGCAATATGAAATATCATAACAGCACTGCCCACTCTCAATTTTTATGGAAACTGAAAAGCAAAAATAAAAACCCAATTATCACCTGGGAACCAGTAACAAAAGCTAAATCCTTCAGCAGGAAAGGCAACAGAAGTAATCTATGTTTTTCTGAAAAAGTAATGAACCTGAAAAATGTAAACAATCCTAATCTCTTAAACAAAAGAAGTGAGTTAATGAGCACCTGCCTACATAAATCCAAATTTCTACTCAAACACGTTGACCCAATTTAGTATAGTCTAGCTGAACCTGGGGACCACATATACTAGTAGTGATATTATTTGTTTTTATTAATATTTTTACTTTTTGCGATCTTTATTATACAACTATTGTTAATATTAGACTGTAATGCATTAACTTTTTTACTAATCAGTTATTTCCATTATCTTATCTCTATCATTTTTTATTATTATTGTTTTGTCTTTTTCTCCTACCTTTAGTCTTACTATTAGTATCGTATTTACTTACTTATTTATTTTTATCTTTATTTTTATTTGAATTTATTATTTTTATTTATTTATTTGCTTCATTTATTTACATATTTATGTATTTCGATTTTATTTTATTTTATTTTCATTGATATATATTATTTTTATTAGTACTTTAATTTTCGTTTTATTTTATCACAGCATATCTTATTATTATTGATATCACTACTTTTATTTAGTTTATTAATATTAATAATATTATTAATTTATTGATTTTCATGGAAAAAATAGAGTTGCTACCCCTTGATTTTCAAATGTTTTTCTTATTCATTCCTTTTGATAACAAGAGCGTCTTTTCAAAATAAAATTTTAAATTCTTATTTCCAGCTTTATTTTCCATCTTAAAAGCTAGATGGGCCTAAATTCAAATCCCAAATTAACCTACAATTAAATTTAAATATTTTAACAACAATAATAATCCACCTCTACAATAAAATATCTTGCAATGAACAGAAATATTACAGAAGTGGTGTTAACCTAAAAAATGCACCTGATGAATACATAACATATAAATCTCAGAATTGTGCAATCAATGTAAGATATTATGCATATTTTATATATATATATATATATATATATATATATATGTATATATGTATATTGTTGTTGATCTAAATTAAAACTACTGCTTATACACAAATGTAGTAGTCATTTTCTTTTGTAACTTATGAACATAATTTCTATTTCAGTAAATCAATAAAGTAAACTAAATACATGAGTGTTTTAATCATATTTTCCAAAGGCAAATCTTTCTAGCAATTATTTCACATTATTTACACATCATTGGGCTTCTTTATTTCATTGTTCTGGCCTTCCGTTCTGCATTCAAGATAAAAAGCCTTTTTCTCCTCTTTGTGAGGAGAGTTCTCTTGCTTCTGACACTCTACTTTTACCACTCATTGCTAATGCCTAAATCCCTTTTATCGATGTTTTGTTAAAAAGAACACAGTTTCCCCATCTTGCCTGTCATTATCAGTGACATTACAAAAAAAAAGATAAAAATAATTCTGTTCTATCAGTCTTAATTAGGGCAGGTAAGCTTTTAGGAACTATTTATGGTGAATGTACCTGAAGAGACATTCTGCAGAAATAAGTATAAATGGCTTTTATGGAATTAAATATTCAGATTTAGTATATCAATTCACTCATAACATGGAAAGAAAACCTTGAAAGCAAATGAACATGAATAAAACTTTATATTTGATACATTAAAAAGCCTCCATTGTGTGAATGCATTTCATGCAATGATTTCAAATAAACAGACTGAGGCAAGGTTAAATTCAAAGATATTGGTTTTTTTATGTTGATTGTCATGAGAAAAAATCTAAAAACTCAAATTTTCTTTTTCATTTCAATATTGAGAATTTCTGAAGTTAAAATTAATAAATTGCAAAGAATTTTGAACAATTTTATTTAAAAAAAATAAAATAAAAACAAGAAATTCAGAAAAAAAAAAAAGAATCAAGCAAATTTATATTTTTAATTTTTTTTATTTTCCGGTATAAGTAAAGTGTTGAATACATTATAAATATTCTGTCATCTTTTTTCTGCTTTATCAACCGACGAGATCATGCAAGATTTTAATTCTATTTTAATCTGTTAAAAGATTTCATTTTCTATCCATTTCATTAGTAAATTCACATTTAGCAAAGAATTTCTTAACTCAAGTCTTAGAAGAAATTTTGAATAGGTCATCCATCAGCATTGGGTGTCAGCCATTTTGATGAACATGCTATTCAGAAGAATTAAATTGAGTCATTGTATTTTTGCCAAACACTTAAATTTCTATTTATATTATTTGCACTCTGATTAATATCGTCATCTTTGTTGCATTGTTTTGACCATTGTGACCTCTGACATTTTTCATATATTCCTCTTTTTAAAATCTGGTCATCAAACTACGAGTTTTTAAAATCACTGGAATATTTTGAAATATTTTGAAAAAAATGTATATATATATATATATATATATATATATATATATATATATATATATATACATACATTGCACATTAAATATTGCACATCAAGAGTTGGTGTGAATAAAATAGTCCATGATATAGATATAGTTTATTATAATATTAAATATGCATTTTTCCTCAACAGTAGCACAAATATAAGTTTCTTGCACAAACAATGCTGATGACTATGCTGTGTATTAAACTCAGAGTTGTGCTACCATTGAGAAAAAAATGCATATTCATTATATGTGTGTGTGTGTGTGTGGGTTGTGTGTGTGTGTGTGTGTGTGTGTGTGTGTGTGTGTGTGTGTGTGTTGTGTGTGTGTAAAACGGAAATTGAGGTCAACAACTAGTGGTGACAGTCTGTTTCAGATTCCATTTAAGCCTGAAACAGACTGTCTACTCAGGTTGTTGAATTCAATGTCCACTTCTATATTTACATAGGCTCTATCTCTGCTATTGAGCACTTTAACCCATGAGTATAGTATACCTTAAAATTATATTTTATGATATTGATATATATATATATATATATATATATATATATAACGTAAATCATTCAAACGAAAAACAAATACTGAAGCTAGTTATTTGGCGAGAATCACTCTCACAAACAATATTTAATAATAAATTACAACCAACTTCGAATCTGTTAATGAATGGTGTGATCCTTGTTCATAAATTCCGGGTTTATCTGGTCTTATGTTTTTGTACGAGCCAGCTTTCAGTCGTTTCGAACGACCATCCTCAGGTAGACATATTAGTGTGTTTTTGTTAAATTCCGAATAGTAATGCGACATCGAAAGATATTGTGGTTTTTCGTTTGAATGATTTACGTTACATAAATTGAATACGCACTACAAAACCGATATATATATATATATATATATATATATATATATATATATATATATATATATATATATATATATATATGTATATATATATATGTATATATATATGAAGAAATATGAAGAAACCGATGGCCCGATGATTGCATCTAGCATGAAACACACTGTCGCCTCTAAGTGCTGACTTCTATGTTCACTTTTATATTTATGTATGTATATATATATATATATATATATGAATTGAGATCAAATATAAGATAAAGAACAAATAGAAAACGTTTATAAATTTAACATTTTGTTTTTATATATATATATATATACATACATCAACACAACAACTCATGACAAATGTTCAAAATGTTCTCTTCTTGCTTCTACACACATATACACATGTTGGATCATTGACAGGCAGACTCTTTCAAATATTCCCACACAATGTCAAATGGTTTTGTAGGCTCCCGTGACACATCAATGAAGCGTCTCCACATTATTAGTGTCTACTGAATAAACCAATAGTTGTTGGTGGCCCCACAGATAAAAATCCAAAGCGGACTGTGAAGGCCATGGAACTGGTTCTCCTTTACCTATCCACTTTTCCTTGTAGATGTCAGTCAGTGTATCACAAACAATGTGACTAAAATGCACTGGAGCCCCATCATGCATGAACCACATGCATTACCGTATTAACAGGGGTACATCTTCTAACAGGTCTGGAAGTGTGTTTGAAATAAAATCCCTGCAGACAGCACCTGTAAGACATTTCAGGAGAATATATGAAACTACCAAACTGCCACCTATATTTCCAGCCCACACATTAAGTGTAAATTGGTGCTGGTATCTAACCTGTATTGTACAATGGGGATTCTGGTTTGCCCACAAATGTTGGTTGTATAAATATTTTATTCCATCTCTTTTAAATGTTGTCTTATTCATAAACAAGACTGAAGAGACAAACAACAAATCGACAGTTTGTGCAAATAAATCATCGGTAAAATTTCTCCTGTCGTGAGTGATTAGAGAGTCAAGGACCCTGTACATGTTGCAAATGATGCAGATACAGGAGCTCCACTTGACATGTGGTGATCTTCTCCGGCAGCCTATAGTATGTATTCTTCGTGGTCAGGTGTATGAACATATCTCGGTCTTCCTCAATCCAAAGTTTGTGATGCCACAGATCCTGTTCCAGCAACATGAGGATAAACAGCAGCAAAGCTTGGATGACTTGACTGCCTTTGGTCTGGAAATGCAATCTGATACAGCCGTGTAGCCTTGTGTCCATAACCATTTGGTCAGCCTTATGTAAAAACCATATCTGCCTGCTAACAATATGACTGTCCTGCCATTGTTAAACAGAACCTTTCTCAGTTAACTCACTATTACACATATTAAATGTGGAAGACAGACTAGCCACAAATGTACACAAATGACAAACGTAACATAGCGCCATCTACCACAAACTTTCTTTAAACTTAATAATGAAGGATTTGTGGATATATGTTTTATATGGAGTTTTATCCTTGTTATTTTTGTGGAACGAACCCACTCCCAAAGTGTTGAAAATTATTTTTGATACAAACTCTGTGTGTGTATATATATATATATATATATATATATATATACCCAAGTATAGGATTGGTATATACGGAATAAATTGCAATAACCAAAAATTATTATTCTTAAAAGAGTGCTCAATACAGAGTAGAGCAGATATAGTTATTTATTTAAATATTATAACATAAATATGTTATAAAATCACTACAAAAATAGCCATTTTGTTTCAACACTTCTGGTGTCTTATCAAGTGATGATAAGTGTTGAAACAAAATGGCTATTTTTGTAGTGATTTTATAACATATTTATGTTATAATATTTAAATTAATAATTATATATATCTATATATATATCTGTGTGTGTGTGTGTGTGTGTGTGTATAGGTAGATAGATATACAACCAATTAATGTATTGACATAAAAAAAATCCACTAATTGCATGAAGTTTTACTTTGTTTATTCTTTGAGTGTGAAAGTAAAATTTGCAGATATAAACCTTGGAAGATCCCAATGATAGATGGGCTTTTCTTAAATAGGGTAATTGCTTTGTTGTGATGGTTTCTCGTAGTTTGATGACTTGAAGGTGGTTTGTTAGATTAAAATGGGAATACAAGTTGGACTCCTGTTGAGAGGCACATTTTCTAGTAACACTTGAAATCTCTAGGCAGGTAGATATTAATTTCACAGTTAAACAAAAATCAATCATATCTACTCAAATGTATGTACCCATTAAATATAACATATCTATCTATCTATCTATCTGTGTGTGTGTGTGTGTGTGTGTGTGTGTGTGTGTGTGTGTGTCTAGTTTCTTTTAATCATTTCACCTCAAGCAAGGCAATTAAGCCACTAAGATGCAAGGAGTTACTGAGTGTGAAAGAATATGAGAAGAAAGAAAACAAGACAGGAAAACAATAAAAGAACAGCAATTAAAAATACTGGAAAAAAAATGGTTGACATTGGATCTAAATCTTTGAAGATCAAAGTTGACAGGAAAGCAAGAATCCAAAAGATTTCCACAAGCAAGAAATGTGAGAAAAGAAACGGTTTGCATAGAATTTATGATTGCGTGCTGCCATTTCACTGTAAAATAATGAGACCTTGCTGCCAATGTAGCACTGCGTATTACGGTTATGCTTTTTTTGTAACCCTATGTTCCTGTGTCATAACTAAATGAAAAAGGCATTGCTTTGTTTTGCTTCTTGAAAAAGGTCACCCCAAAACCGAAATTTGATTTTACCATATACGCAATAATGGTAAAAAAGAATCAAAATAATTCAGAAACTTTTCTTTTCAATTTGCTGATAATTGGATAGTACTTCTCTATTTTTTAAAGCATTCAACAGTTTATAACTATAGCAAAACATACAAACTTAAAAATAAACACAAACAACTTCTAGAAGGTTCCATAAAGTTCTAGAATTCTCCAGAAAGTCATACTATGATTTTAGAAATTTTGTGTTGAGGTGACATTTTTAAAAAATAACCTGAAGTACACCTTTCTTCATTTTTTATCAAAAGTTCAGCAAATTATGATACAGGAAAACAATTATTCTGCAAAAACTCGTAACCCTCAAAACACACACATGTGAGTGTGTGTGTATGCATAAAAGGGCTGTGGTGAAATAATTTATTACATGGAACCTTAAAGTGGTCTGTTCTTATTTTTATTTAAATTTAAATATATATATATATATATATATATATATATATATATATATATATATATATATATATATATATATGGGCACATGGACACGTGGTTAGAACTTTTGCTTTCTGACCATGAGGCCTGGGCTTGAATCCCACCACGGCTGATTTATCAGGAAAGAGACTTCCTGATGTTATTGGTCGGGAGGTGGACCATCCCTGCATGTAGCACCTTTCGAAAGTGCCTGAAAAACATACCATGTGTTGACTGAAGCCTTGTGAGTGAAATTGGGTAGACAAAACACTTAGGGGCCATTAATAGCTGTGCTAGCACGAAATCACAAATCATCGTGACTGAGGGTTTGAGCATGCTGGTCTTGTTCAGATCGTTGATCATGCTAGATAACATACTCTTTCCCAGAAACTGTAACTAAGGTCTGCTCAGCATAGTTGCAGTATAAACCACAGGTTGGCTCTGTGGGTGTTGAACAAACACAAATGTGCCTGAGCGAGCGTCTGCAGTAGGGATTGGCTAGCCACTCTATTAGACGAGTATCCTCAAATACGACTGGCCAGCTATTATTATTTCATATATATATATATATATATATATATATATATATATATATATATAAATATATAGATATATGTATATATATAGAGAGAAATAAAAAGAAAGAACAGTAAGATATATAATTCGGTGTTATACTCTTTGAAATCTAAGTTCTTAGGGGAATGATTATATTTAATATTTTTGCTACTGTAGCTGCCATTTTTTATGCATATTTATAAAATCTTTCAAAACAATTCCAGTTTTATTTGTTTTACAATGATTTTCACCCTGTATAAGGCCCAAGAGCCATTGTACTAGGGTTACAGAGCAAGCAATAATATGTAGGGATGATACCAATTAACCCGAGACTTGAACAGGTTAAGGATGTTGAACGTCCTCTTGGGAGAAAGTTCCACGAAGCAATGATTCATGAGAATAGGGCTGCTTGAGTGGAACATACATATTGGCAAAGAAATACGAACCAAATGAGGGTGGGGGTTTGCTGAAATTGAGTCTACCTGTATAGAAGAGAGGGGGTGCAGCTATAATGACCTTCCTAAAAAGATTATCATCAGCATGTTACTTACAGGTAATTGAAAAATTAACATACACTGTCATATGCTCAGAATATGTACCTAGGATTTTTTCGGACTGACTCATTGATTAAGTCTGCCTTCAGAAATTTTTGATACCAGCTTGTTCTCAAACTATCTATGCAAGATAAAAAACTGCCAGATGGATAAAACACCTATAAGAGGATGAAGATCTCATTTGCTAGATAAGTATAACCGGGATAAAAGCAAGAGAAATAAGAATGCCTTTTGCATAATGTAGTGAATAAAGAAAAATTTGTAGGGGAAGTGTTATATTGCCATTTTTTTTGCTCGATTCCTTATTTCATTCTTCTTGGTGTACAGTAATAATTTCCTTCAATATAGCAACCAATTTGGAACCTGAGATCTGTGCATATTTGTCTGTACTGTCGCCATCTGTAAATACAAGTAGAAACAAATTGATAGGGACGGGAGTGCACGCTGGTGTATTGACAGCTGAATGCTTAACGGCATAAAAAGGTTACACTTTCTTTAAGAATATCAAATCAAGTATCCTGACCACAGAATCTTGCTTTCTGTTCTTTTTCTTTCTTGATATGTAATTAAAGAAAAAAAAAAAAATGGAAGAAAAAAAACCTGAAAAAATAAAAAATAATGAAATATATAATTAACTTGACTCAATTTGTACTTACTTAGCAGGTTGTTGAAAGCACTCTCTCACCTTCGTGCACACTTTCACTCACTCAATCACTCCCTCACTCGCTCTTCCTGTCTATACCTTTTTTCTCTCTATCTATTCCCTACTGATACCTCACCCTCTCCCTCCTTTTTCCACCAGTTTCCCTCTTTATTTCCCTCTCTAATTCTCTCTTTTCCTCTTGCTATTTCTCTTGTCCCTCACATCTGTTTTCTTCAGTTTGTATCTGTCGCCACCCAAATCTCTCTCTCCCTATTAGAGAGTGGGAGTAATTTCCTCCTAAGCTTCTTCTTCTCTTCTCTGTTTTTAACTCTCTCTCTCTCTCTCTATCTATCTATCTCTCACTTCTCTTTTCTTCCACTTTTCTTTATTTCTCCCTCCCCACATCATTATTTTGCCCTCTTTATCACCTTCTCTATTTCCTTTGATCTCTTCCTCTCTTTCTCTCCTGTTTTCTCCTCCTCTCTTTCATTCTCACTCTTTCTCCCACTGTGCATTAAGGATTTTGCTAATTTTTTTTTTGTCATTTTAATGATCTATTCTCAAGAGAAGTTTATTCTCTTCTGATTGCCATTTCCACAATAAGATTTGTTTATCGCTGCTTACGCGCCCCCCCACTTAACTCGGTTTAATTCTATTTAGAGTCCAGTTCTTGGCAAATGAAATCAATGCAAGTTGGGATTGAAAACTTAATAGAAAACAATGAATAAAAATTGATCAAGTCTAAGCGTCTGTTTTGATTTCTGCTTTTTTTTTTATATTATACATTATTCTTCTCTCACTCTCTCTCTCTTGCTTTCTCTGTTCCAGCCGTTTCATAACTATCTGTCTATCACACACACACACACACACACACGCACACACACACATGCACACACATACACACACACACACACAGACAGACACACACATATATGAGGGTGATTCTGTTCAAATCTATTTTGTTACCTGTTTCTTCATATCCATCACTTTCTGTTGAAATCTAGCTAGCTAGTTAGCTAACTATCTATTTAGGTCTGTTCATTATCGGTTTATCTATCTATCTATCTATCTATCTATCTGTCTGTCTGTTCATATCTATCTATCTACCTATCTATCAGTCTGTTCATATCTATCTATCTACATATCTATCTAAATATATAGCAGTCTGTTCATATGTATCTATCTATCTATATATCTATCAGTCTGTTCATATCTATCTATCTATCTATCTATCTATCCCAGCCTATGAATGTCTATCTATCTATCTATCTATCTATCTATCTATCTATCTATCTCTGTTTGTCTCTTTATTTCAGTCTTTGGAAACATTTTCCTTTCCTTTTGGTTGACTGCATAAACATTTCATTTTTCCATCCTATTTTAAATTCATATTTGCATTTAAAGACATGATATTGGTCAGAACTTACCAAATTCCAGCTGGTTTTGTTCCACTTCATCTCCCTTGTCAATTCCTTTTTGGGCAGCACCTGCTCAATGACTTTCACAGAAATCATTACAAATTCATTGGCAAAGAATAAAATTAATGAAAGGCACTCGACCAGATGTCCTTCTAGGTTCATTTGTTTCTTTTCAGGTATTTTCATTTTAAAAGAGAAAAATTGAATATTGAATCATTTTCGAAAATATTTCACTTTTTGAATGAATTCATTTAAAATTGTGTTTACGTTCATTTCCTTCCTGACAAAGGAGAAAAATTCTTTATTTTAAAAATGATCAAAAGTCTATGTTTTTTTGAATTTCTACTCATTTTATTTTACTTCTTAATCTATTCTAAAGAATATAAGTAAATCTGCAATGATATAGTGAGCAAGTGTGCTTGTTGATACCGTTACAAGGTCAACCAATAATACTTGTTGCATATTAACTTGACAAAGACACCAGCATACCGAAGAGACTAACTTTGACTTACAAGGATCTTAGTAATATTTTTATTATTTTTTCTCTAATTTCTCGCTCAGTAAGGCAGGCCTAAGAGACACTCAAGATAGATAGACAGATAGATAGATAGATATGAACAGATATATATATATAGAAATAAAGATAACTAGTTATCTTTCTATCTATTTATGTCTGTCTAGCTAACTAGCTAAATGGATAGATAGATAGATAGATAGATAGATATGAACAGACTGATAGATAGATAGATAGATAGATAGATAGATAGATAGATAGATATGAACAGACTGATAGATAGATTGATAGATAGATAGATTGTTAGATAGATAGATATGAACAGACTGATAGATAGATAGATAGATAGATATGAACAGACTGAGATAGATAGATAGATAATAAACAGACTGAGATAGATAGATAGAAAGATAGATATGAACAGACTGATAGATAGATAGATAGATAGATATGAACAGATAGATAGATAGATAGATATGAACAGACTGAGATAGATAGATAGATAGATAATGAACAGACTGAGATAGATAGATAGATAGATAGATAGATAGATAGATAGATAGATAATGATTGTAAGTGGTAGAAGCAAGATGTGTAAATTATAAGAATTTATAGAGAAAGATAATGGTTGATCCTCGACATAAAGATTAAGATTGTAGAGATCAGAGAAGCATCTACCTGGGGAGTCTTTTCCACAAAGTTTAATTTCTGTTCAGTCAGTGATTCTCAACATCGGAGTTATAACAGACACTCGCAGTGTTGTGAACTGAAAATGATATGTCACGTGTTCGGTGATAATTAGGAGGTGACATTAACAATTTTAACAGAGCCGTCAGTTTTAGTTGACTGCTTAACCTGAACCTTAACACAAACAAATGTTTGAAGTATGTTTGGCTCAAGTCAAAACATCTCAGTTGCATTTTAGACATTTAGAAGAAAATGCCTATGAGTTTCAGTTTGTCTGGCTTTGATGAGTTTTGTGTAGATCTACCAGTCAAAATTTAACTTTGGATCAATGACACTCTGTTGTAATGTAGCAAAACATAGACTTCAGTAAAACCGATCCACTTAAAAGTGCAATTATATTTTGGCCTGCTCCATTTACCAGTACAATTCTAACATAATGAGGACACTGCTCTGATCCATTTACCAGTACAATTCTAACATAACGAGGACACTGCTCTGATCCATTTACCAGTACAATTCTAACATAATGAGGACACTGCTCTGATCCATTTACCAGTACAATTCTAACATAATGAGGACACTGCTCTGATCCATTTACCAGTACAATTCTAACATAATGAGGACACTGCTCTGATCCATTTACCAGTACAATTCTAACATAATGAGGACACTGCTCTGATCCATTTACCAGTACAATTCTAACATAATGAGGACACTGCTCTGATCGATTTACCAGTACAATTCTAACATAATGAGGACACTGCTCTGATCCATTTACCAGTACAATTCTAACATAATGAGGACACTGCTCTGATCCATTTACCAGTACAATTCTAACATAATGAGGACACTGCTCTGATCCATTTACCAGTACAATTCTAACATAATGAGGACACTGCTCTGATCCATTTACCAGTACAATTCTAACGTGGGAACAGCATTGGCCTTCTTCATTCAACTGTACAATTCTAACATGGGCAGGGCATTGGCCTGCTTCATTTACCAGTGCAATTGGAATATGGGAAGGACACTTCCCTGCTCCATTTACCAGTGCAATTTCATCATGGGAAGGTCACTATATATATATATATATATATATATATATATATATATATATATATATATATATATCAAGTATGTGGTGCAGTTCAATTTACATTGCATGAATATATATATATATATATATATATATATATACACTAACTTGAAAAGGTGCATTGAGATTTTAATTGAGGATCCTTAAAACGAAACGCTCACCTTCAGAGCAGATGCCATGAAAATGTTTATAGAAAAGACAGAGGGAAGCCATATTATGTTGGTGGAGAATGTAACTGGGACTCAAAACCCCAAGTCAGGATTGATCACATTGCAGATCCGACTTTGGATTTTCTCAAGGACCTTGAGATGAACAGCAGGGGCAGCAGACTAGATATGGCAACAGTATTCAATGCATTGACAAATGGTAGACTTGTAGGCAGATTTGAAAGATGGACTCAGATGAGACAAACATTCTGGCAAAACACAGAGAACCACCTTTCCTTGCAGTAGATGCAGCAATTGATTCAATGTTATTGTTCCACCTCAAATCAGTGGCAAATGTGCAACAAAGAAGGCACAGTGAGATGCTCTCATGGAATGGAGCATCAACCATGCTGATAGGAAGCAGGGACATTTCTCTGTGGTGAGTATATATATATATATATATATATATATATATATTTATATGCATAAACATTTCATATATATACATATATATATATATATATTTATATTTATATGCATAAACATTTCATATATATATATATTTATATATATTTATATGCATAAACATTTCATATATATATATATATATATATATATATATATATATATATATATATATATATATATCTTTTAGGTATGTCTGATTGAATAAATTACAAGAATTATGTCTGTTTGTTTTTATCATAATCCTTTCATATTAAAAAATATTTTCCGTATATTACAATAAAATAAGGCAATAAATGCAGTGTAACAGTGAAAATAACTTTTGTTTTGCAATCATTTAATTTGGTTACAGTGCATTTCTTGCTTTATTCAATTGTAATATATTGAAGAATATTTGTGAATCTGAAAAGATTATGATAAAAATAAATGGACAAAATGTTTGTAATTTATTCAATCAGACATGCCTAAAAGAATTTACTGCCTAATTGCACAAATATATATATATATATAAATATATATATATATATATATATATATATATATATATATATATATATATATATATATATATATATATATATATATATATATATATATGAAGACAAAAGGAAAATCTATAAATAAAGACAAAAGGAAATCTTTGTTTATATTTTCCATTCTAGATATATTATATCTGATATATCTATAGATATAAATCATTAAATCTCATAGGTTTTAACCTCTTAATTGTGAAGAACATCTATGTGTGTATATATATTATAAAATATATATATATACATACAAGAATACACACACACATATACATATATACATAGGTATATATATATATATGAACTTGTATACATATATATATATATATATATATATATAGAGAGAGAGAGATGATATTAGTGGTAAATATACACATACATATGCAATCATATATCGAAAATATATATACATACATACATACACATACATATATGTATAAAAAATAATCCCAAGAGGATAGAATCCAGGTAGAACTCAATGTCCAGGACAGAGTAAGGATATAAACCATGGAATATTAGTGTTTAAGTCTTTTTATGATATATATATATATATATATATATATATATATATATATATATATATATATATATATATGTATGTATATATATATATATATATGTATGTATATATATATATATATATATATATATATATATATATATATGTGCAGGTATGCAGAAAAATAGGAAAGAACACGTTAGGTAAATAATCCGGAGTTCCTTAGTATTTTTGCTTTTATTTTTAAAAAGACAGTTCTCCATACAGAAGTAGAGCTTATATTATAATATTTTTTTAAAATATGATTCCTTCGCTACATAAGAGTTCTCATGTTTCAAAAGCGAGAGCCAAGACCCCTAATATAATTTTTGAAATTAAGTTGAATTAAGGTGTCTGGTCACACTTCCTCGTCACGCTTCCTCGTCAAGCGAGAATATATATATATATAGAGAGAGAGAGTGAGAGAGAGAGAAAGAGTGAAATAGAAAGAAAAGAGGGACAGACAGAAAAGAGAATGATTAAATCACAAAATTATTATATTTTTTATCATTTCCGTTCATTTTATTTAGTTCCCCACCCCCTAACCTAAAAAGAAAATGTCAACAAATGATGCTTTGAAGTCTTCTACAAGAATTTACTTTGATGGAATTAAACAATTTACACATCGGGAGAGCATAAGATTGCTTGGATTCTTAGAAATGAAAAATTGAGCAAGAAAAAATTATTTCTGATTTTGAAGAAACTGGAATTGAGGCACCAAAGATATTTTTTGATTATTTCATCTTTCTATGAATAGGAATATGGAGCAAGTAGAAAATCTTTATAAATTTGGCATTTTAAAAATTTAATGTAAACACTGACATCATGGGATACACATGACTTTCCATACAAGCAATAAATGCAAAATAAATGTAGAATTTAAAATTGGAACACACTTGCAATGTCTGCATAAGTAAAAAAATATTCCATACCAAACTTTCTGATGAAACTAAATAACTTACAAAACATTTTTTCAGATACAATCTATAATGTCTATCTATCGATCTTAAGTTTTCTTGCTGTTAATCTATCTATCTATCTATCTATCTATCTATCTATCTATCTCATTCTGTCCATATCTATCTATCTCATTTTGTTCATATCTATCAATCTATCTATCTATCTCATTCAGTTCATATCTATCTATCTATCTATCTATCTATCTATCTATCTATCTCATTTTCTGTTCATATCTATCTATCTCATTCTGTTCATATCTATCTATCTATCTCATTTTGTTTATATCTATCTATCTATCTATCTATCTATCTCATTCAGTTCATATCTATCTATCTATCTATCTATCTCATTCTGTTCATATCTATCTATCTATCTATCTCATTTTGTTCATATCTCTCTATCTATCTCACTTTGTTCATATCTATCTACAGTTACAGCCAAAATGTTCAGAATGGCATTGTTTTGATCAGAAAAGTTTTTATCAAAGTTGTTTTATATTCTATAATTTTCACAGACAATCCATACAATATTAACTGTTATTGTTCGAGATTTCGGTGTAATTTGAGAGGATAATACAAAAGTTATGGATGATTTAGTGATATACTGCAAAACCCATGGCGGCCAAAATGATCAGAACGGTTGAAAAAAAATAACAAAATAATCAAAAATGACTGAGCATACTGGAATTATTTAATATTTAGTGTGAAGACTTTTAGCTTCAATCACACTTTGACATCTTCGACTGCATGAGGAAATTAAATTTTCAATTTGTTGCTGGCTGATCTTATTCCATTCTTCGTGAAGGACATTCCATAATTGCTCAGTTGTTTTAGGATTTCTGGCTTTCGAACGTTCTCCTAGAATATTCCACACATTTTCAATAGGATTGAGATCTGGGCTTTGAGCAGGCCAATCCATAATAATAACCTTTTCAGCCTTGAGAAAGTTCATGACCACCTTAGCCTTGTGACATGGGGCATTTTCCTGCATGAATATGGGTGGTCGCTTAGTTGAATTTCTCAGCACCGGCAAGACATGATCTTTTACAAGTTGTTTATAAACTCCTGCATTTACCTTTCCATGTAATCACGCCAAAGGGCCCACACCATCTCCAGATATCATCCCCCAAACCATGACTCTTCCTCCACCGAATTTAACACTAGTCTTAAGGCATTTAGGCAACAATTTTTCACCTACTTTTCGACGAACGTACCTTTTCCCATCTGACCCAAATAACATAAACTTAGATTCATCACTGAAATGCACCGTCTGCCATTTTTCTTGAGACTGCAACACATGTTCAGTTGCAAAGGTAGGACGACACTTTT
>OZ038505.1:82861178-82866178 GCA_964036315.1 Acanthosepion esculentum
GAGGATCAAACTCACTACTCATTTGTAATTGTTCTAGCAAAACATGCTTGCTAACCATTTCACCACATCAAGGTGCCCTTGCTGTTTAGATATATGTGATATCTTGTTCTTTGCATGGGACATGTGTATATATATATATATATATATATATATATATATATATATATATATATATATATATATATATGTATATATATATGATTTTGTGTATGTCTAAGTATTATAAAAGTATCTCTGAGAACAAAGCATGTTTGTCATTCTTTTCCCTTTCAGTCATTACGTTCCATCAATAAAATATCGGTGTTATTATATCAAGGCTATAATAGTGCCCATAATGGGGGAAATTAAAATAGGAGAATAAATCTTTCTTTGCTAGCTCTCCCTCTCTCACTCTCACTCTCTCACTCACTGTCTCTCACTCACTCTCTCATACTCACTCTCTCTCTCTTTATCACTCACTCTCTCTCACTCACTCTCTCTCACTCACTCACTCTCTCTCACACACTCATTCTCACTCACTCACTCACTCACTCACTCACTACTCTCTCACTCTCATTCTCACTCAATCACTCTCTCTCACTCTCTCTCACTCACTCTCTTATTACACTCATATATATAACAATAAAGTTATTACAAGGAAGGATTTTTTTAACGTTTTTTTGTTTACACAAGAGAATGCATGTCTGATTGAAGTGTATATAAATATTGCTCAAACATTTGTGATCTAGCACACTCTCTCAATATGAAGATCAGCAAAAGCCCCATGGCTTTTTTCTGTCCTTTCCCAGCTGTTGGCTACTTTTTATGCATTAGGATGACATCACACATGATGTGACAGGCAAGTAAATTTTGTAAAATTACGAATAAACAATATCAGCCTACTGAAGAAATATATTCATAAAATTGTCACTGCCAATAAGATTGAAAGTGTCCATTAAATTTTGGTAGCGCCTTCTTCATAAGCTTCTGCTAACCTACTCTATTAAAATTTCTTTCTATAACCAAGATGTCATCATTTACTTTGAGACTGCTGGCATTGCCATGGGATCCTCTCTTAGAGCAATATTTTTTTAATTATTACATGTCTCACTAAGAAAAAAAAAACAATCTTTAAAAATATTTTTAAGCCAATAATTTATGTTAAATAAAATGATGATATTTTTTATCTAAAGTAATTGCCTTGATGAAATAAAAAATCTCTGCCTTCAAAAAATAATTTGCTCCTCCCTTTCACTGATGAACTCTATACTGAAAACAGAACATTATTTTTCTTAGTTTATTTCATATTCACTAACCCCTTGTGTCTTAGTGGCTATATTGGCTTGCTTGGGGTGAAATGATTAAAAAAATAAATGAATAAATAATAAATAAAGTTAAACTCTAATCCAGCATGAGCTGTGTCTTTTAGGAGGGATTTCAAAATTGGAATCAGTAGAGCACACTTTGATTACCTTTTGAAAATATTAGAGACGTTATAGATTAGATCTAGGCAGGTTTCCATCTGTAAGCAGAAGGAATGGCTGCTGGGACTTAATATAATCAGAATGCAATTATACTTTTATTTTCCTGTCTGTTCTTAATTTATTGAGGTTTTAAACTTTGTGCATACAATTTACACTCTTTTTTTGTCATTATCTTGTTTGTTGTTGTTATTTTTACTCACTTTTTATGAGATTTTTTTATTATATCCTTCTTCCTCTTTCCCCTGTTATTTTATTTCTATACAATTTGAGTATGTTCATCATTATAGAATTAGTAAAGTTCCATAACCACCCACCTCTATAAGCAGTCTAAAATCTAACAGCCACATCTATATCACCTACTTATATATAAAAAGTTACACATTTGCATTTCTGCCATTGTGATAAGTAAATGAATAAATATATTTTAAGACATTTTTATGTTTATAGATTCTTTTTATAGATACAAATATTTAAGTAAATGCTCTGTTTTATAATAAACAGTATTAACAACATTTACTGGCCTGAATGTTCGAGAAATTTTCATAGAAAATATTTGTCCTCCGACAGGAATCAAACCTGTATCCTATATGGAAGCTAATGTCATTGGAACACATAAATTGGTAAAGTTAGATTGTTGGATATCTTTTGCAAAAGAGAATGAATCTTCCAGCTCTGTTGAGTGGAGTCGACAGATGGTTGGGTATGTTTTGTTTTCTTTTTCTTTTTCTTTTTTGTCTTATATTTATATATATATATATATATATACATATATATATATATATATATATATATATATATATATATATATATATATATATATATATATATATATACATACATATATATATATATATATATATATATATATGTATGTGATGATTGCATCTAGCATGAAACAGACTGTCACCTGTATGTGTTGACTTCTATGTTCACTTTTATATTTATACACACACATATATATATATATATATATATACACAAACACGCATACACACACACACGCACACACTCAAACACACATGTATATATATGTGATGTATATATATATATATGTGTGTGTGTGTGTGTTTGTGTGTTTGTGTGTGTGTGTGTGTGTACAGGGCTGGTGCATACTAGCACCCAACTCTGACTAGTGTAGGCTAAGTGTGACTGGGACCCCAAGCAATGCTTTGTGACCCTCGCTATCTTATCAACATTTGCTCTTTTCTACCTACATTTATATATATTTTCGCAGATTTTGATGTCATTCTAGGGTTTTTTTTTTCATCCAAATCTGTGAATTTGTTTGACTCACGTTAAGTCGCAAAATATCACTAAATCAAATTCACTATGTTTTTATCCATAATGTTGATTATGTTAAAATTATTCAACTTTTTAACAAGGAATACATTGATGCTAAAAACTGCTGCCAAACATTGTTGATTTATGTAAGAAGGAATGAGATCTATCATGATGTGTCTATCATTTGGATTTGGATATATTTTATTTATTTTCAATTTCTCTATTTGAATAGTTTTCCTATATTTCCCATGATTCATTGCTGTACATAATTAAGTTACAATAAAATTTGTATTTTATATGAAATTTTGAAAATTGCGATGTTCTAGAGTGGGTGTGCCATATCATAGATTCGGTGTGAGGGGTGCGCAAGAACCTTGCACCAACCCTGATTCTATCCTGAATGACAATGTGGAAATATCCTGTCATGCATTTCACATTTCTTCCTCTAAAAGGACTTCTTTGAATTAAAGTAATTGATAAAATTGTGTATGTGTAGTGGAAGTGGGGTATAAATGTAAATATCAGTTGTATCTCCCCCTACATGTATATAATGCCATCACTAAGAGCATTACTTTAGTTCGATGAAGGCCTTTTAGAGGACAAAATGCATTGCATACATTTTTTTCCACTTTTTTTTGAGTCTTCGTGTTAAATCTCTGTCTCACAATAGCTTAATTAAGTTTCATTTAAATACACATGGGAACCTACGAAACACTATCTGTAACGTACTCGTTTATAATACAAATATAATAGCATCATCCACATGAAAAAAAAGTTTTAAAATAATGAAAGCTTTATTAATAAAAAAGAAAAAGCCAATGCTCAATAATATCATATATGAACATGGCCACAATGTACTGACCATGTTTGGAAAATAAAACATTCCTATAATTCTAGATACATACATAAAACAATCCATACATTCAGTTAGAAGTAAAAATAAAATCATCCTCGATAATGGCTAAAAGTAGAGCTGAAAGCATTTGGACATACAGAATATTTGAATGATTTCTAAATAATTTAAATTGAGAAAAGAATAAATTATAAGAACACAAGAAAAATAAAAACTTAACTGCAGTACCTTGTCAGTAATTTTTAATTAAATTCATATATATATATATATATATATATATATATATATATATATATATGCATAAGACCCAATGCCAACAGTACAACTCAGAGTTTTATGCACCATGCAATCATCAGGTAT
Source organism: Acanthosepion esculentum (assembly GCA_964036315.1). Classification (NCBI taxonomy): domain Eukaryota; kingdom Metazoa; phylum Mollusca; class Cephalopoda; order Sepiida; family Sepiidae; genus Acanthosepion; species Acanthosepion esculentum. Next base: position 82,865,136 of record OZ038505.1, read on the forward strand.
GCATGAAACTTGTACTGTCAGCATGGGGTATTATATATTATTTTGCATTGAACACTGTTTTACTTATACCAGAGAATATATATATATATATATATATATATATATATATATATATATATATATATATCGATTTTGTAGTGCGTATTCAATTTATGTAACGTAAATCATTCAAACGAAAAACAAATACTGAAGCTAATTATATGGCGAGAATCAATCTCACAAACAATATTTACTAATAAAATACAATCAACTTCGAATCTGTTAATGAATGGTGTGATCCTTGTTCATAAATTCCGGGTTTATCAGGTGTTATTTTTTCTACGAGCCGGGCTTTCAGTCGTTCCGAACAACCATCTTCAGGTAGACATTTCAGTGTGTTTTTGTTAAATTCCGAGTGGTAATGCGACATCGAAAGATAGTGCGGTCCGAAAGAGAGTTTTTTTGGCAATGAGATATTGTTAAATGTAAGAATAATTTTGGAGCGTGCAGATGCAACGCTGATGTTGAATTTTTTTTAAATTTGAAAAATGTGCGTTCTTGTACTGAAGAAATGTGGCATGAACTAAATTGTTCAATAATAAGAGTAAATGTCACAGTATTATTAGGAAATTCGCATGAGGATCAGGTTATTTTAATATCGATTTTGTAGTGCATATTCAATTTATGTAACGTAAATCATTCAAACGAAGTTGATTGTATTTTATTAGTAAATAGTTTGTGAGAGTGATTCTCGCCATATAATTAGCTTCAGTATTTGTTTTTTGTTTGAATGATTTACATTATATATATATATATATACATATATATATATATAAATATATATATATATATATATATATAAAAGTGGACATTGCAGTTAACACCTAGAGGTAACAGTCTGTTTCATGTTAAATGCAATTGTCAGGCCATTTATATTTACATACACCCTACTCATAAATACAGCATACTTTAAAACTATACTTTATCAATATATATATATATATATATATATATATATATATATATATAACAGACCATCCTGAAGAGGGTCTTGCCATAATCCA
>OZ038505.1:82871178-82906178 GCA_964036315.1 Acanthosepion esculentum
CAGGAAGAAGCATAAATACTAATGTGGGAGAACTCGATGAATTTGTGCAGACATTGGCCAGCAATGTTTGGCTTGACTGGTGCCACAGTCGGCAGAGGAAATTATGTCTATGTCAAAGGAAGCTTTTTGCATTTTTGTCTTTTGGCGTCCGAAGAAATAGAAAGTTTCCATCAAAGACAAATCAAGACTCTGAAGAGGAAGAGATATTTCAGGCTTTCCAAGGAAGGATCTAGAAGTTTAGGAATTGATCAAAACCAGTTGAAAATGATTAGAAGAAGAAGAATGGAAGAGAAAATACCTGGATGCTTCCTGCAGACATCTTGTCTTCTGGCAAATAGATAGCAAACAAAGATGGCAGACATTTGGGAGTCAACTGAGAATTTTTTGAATGGCAGATTGAACAAAAAGAAAACCGTCTCTTAGGAAGTTCTTGTACAAGTGAGGGTTTCCATGGAACCTCAGGTGAGGAGATGTGTTTTGGGACATTTATCTTTAAATTGGATTTTGGACTGAAGAACAAAAGCAGTGAAACAACAAGTTAGAAAGATTTCTTTTAAAGTAATGGAAAAATCAGGAAGGACCATTTCTCATGTTTCTACCAATTTGTTTGTTTTTAGGCAAAACTTTGAAATTTTTTACACAAACAGATGTCTTGGAAATGAAAAGGAATTACTGAAGAACACACAATCACATTTCTTAGTTTGAAAATTTTATAAAATACATTGGTTTACAAACACTGGCTTGAGTAAGAATATTTTAATAGAGATAAAATTGATTTGAAATAAAAAATAAAAAGAAAGAAAGGAAGAGAGAATATAGTCTACTAGGAAAAGAAAGAAAGAAAGAAAGAAAGAATGGATAATTAAGTCTACTAGGAAAAGAAAGTAATAATAAATGAAAGAAAGAAAAAGAAAGAAAGTAGAATTAAATCTACTGGAAAAAGAAAGAAACCAATAAAGAGAAAGAAAGGACAGTTAAGTCTAAGAGGAAAAGAAAAAATAAGAAGAAGGAAAGAAAAAGAGAAAGAAAAAAGAAAGGAGAATTAAATATGCTGGGAAAAGAAAGAAAGAAAGAAAGAAATAAAGAAAGAACAGTTAAGTCTACTAGGAAATAAAGAAAGAAACAAACAAAGGAGAATTAAGAAATCTAGAAAAAGAAAGAAAGAAAGAAAGAAAGTAGAATTGAGTCTACTAGGATAAAGAGAGATTTAATAAGAATGAAAGAAAGAAATATGGAAAGATAGAAAGAAAAAAGAAAGAATTAAATCTACTAAGAAAAATACAACAAAATAAAAGAATGAAAGAAATAAAAGAAAGAAAAAGAAAGAAAGAACAATTAAGTCTATTAGGAAAAGAAAGAAAGAAAAAGAAAGAAAGAAAGAACAATTAAGTCTATTAGGAAAAGAAAGAAAGAAAAAGAAAGAAAGAAAGAACAATTAAGTCTATTACGAAAAGAAAGAAATAAAAGAAAGAGAAAGAAAGAAAGAACAATTAAGTCTATTAGGAAAAGAAAGAAAGAAAAAGAAAGAAAAAGAAAGAAAGAAAGAACAATTAAGTCTATTAGGAAAAGAAAGAAATAAAAGAAAGAAAAGAAAGAAAAAGAAAGAAAACAATTAAGTCTATTAGGAAATGAAAGAAAGAAAAAGAAAGAAAAAGAAAGAAAGAACAATTAAGTCTATTAGGAAAAGATAGAAAGAAAAAGAAAGAAAAAGAAAGAAAGAAAGAAAGAACAATTAAGTCTATTAGGAAAAGAAAGAAAGAAAAAGAAAGAAAAAAGAAAGAAAGAATGAAGTGGACAATAAACAAGAAAATAATAATTTTCTTTAATTTAATAATCTTTCCAAATTTAATAAGATCTTTCCAAATTGCTTACATTATTTCCAAAGAAGGAAGATATAAAAATATATATTTGAAATGAAACAATAAGAAATATTTTGAATAGCAAATAATAATTTCTCAACTGGATCCATGCAATGCCATTCTGCTTCTCACAAGATTCAGGATCACTGCCATGGCTTGACCCTGAACTGATGGATAGTATGGTTAAGCTGAAGATTGATGTTCTGACTATACATGCACCAGGGGCACTTCACAGACTCTCATATATACCCAACTTGACACAGACGAGCTTGCAAGCTGGAAATTTTGAACAATTATTATTAATTTCTACTTTAGTATTCATCATTATCTTAAATTTTTAATAATTTTTGTATTTGTTGCAACTTTATTCAAACCAGAAATCTGTAGATGCCATTAGACAGGTTTGGTCAGAAATAGAAAGAGAAACTCCCAATGAGATTCCAAGTTTTGTCCACTTCTGTCTCAAAGACTGCTTGGTTAAAGGCACCAGTTGCTGAAACCAACTAAACCATAAAAACTCGATGGCGTTCTAATCTAATTCAATCTACTAAAATCCTTTCTTTCTTATGGATATATTTGGTTTTGTTTTACGCAAATAGTTATATGAGTAACAGTAGCATTTTTTATTTTATGAGATGATGCCTTGTCAAACATTAATTTTTGATTGCTCTTGACTTTCAACTTACCTCTTTAGTTGCTTCTTGATGTAATACTTTTACTTATGTCATCAATTCTATGGCAATGAATTGACAGTGAAGAATATAAAGCATTAGCATAAAGTAAGATTTGAACTTCTTTCTCTTTTTTTCTTATTTTCATTTCTGCTTTGCACAGTCCATACGCCTGCAGGTTGTAAGCCTGAGTAAAAGTTGGGATTGAAAAAGACATTCACTAAAATTAAGTTGAAAATAAATATAAGTCGTAATTAATAGGAATATTAGTTGATCTGTCAGTTTCAATTTCAACAGTGATACAATCACATTTATAAACATCAATCGGCTTAAATTCCAAATTCTTACCCTGTTGGGAAACGATCACATTTTGCTTATCAGGTTTTTTATTTCCTTCATCTTACACTTTTCCTTTTATTTTATTTTCTTGTCCATTTTGTTTACTTATTTATTTTCCTAGTTTTCTGAATCGTCATTTCTTTCTTTCTTTCTTATTTAGCAAGTTTTCTTAATTCTCTTTTTCTTTCTTTCTTCCCTTATTCCTATCTTTCTTTCTTTCTTATTTTCCAAGTTGTCTTAATTCTTCTTTTCTCTTTTTCTTATTTTCCAAACTTTCTTAAATCTCCTTTTCATTCTTTCTTTCTTTCTTTCTTTCTTTCTTTCTTTCTTTCCAAGCTTTCTTAAATCTCCTTTTCTTTCTTTCTTTCTTTCTTTCTTTCTTTCTTATTTCCAAACTTTCTTAAATCACCTTTTCTTTCTTTCTTTCTTTCTTTCTTTCTTTCTTTCTTTCTTTCTTTCCAAGCTTTCTTAAATCTCCTTTTCTTTCTTTCTTTCTTTCTTTCTTTCTTTCTTTCTTTCTTTCTTTCTTTCTTATTTTCCAAGCTTTCTTCAATCTCCTTCTCTTTCTTTCTTTCTTTCTTTCTTTCTTTCTTTCTTTCTTTCCAAGTTTTTTTAAATTCTTCTTTTCTTTCTTTCTTACTTTTTAATTCTTGATTGCTTGAACATGTTTGCATTTATTTTTAAAATGCCATTTTCAAATCTTCTTACCAAAAAGCAGGAAACCTTTAAATTGCAGAAACAGATTGAAACCAATTCTAACTTTTCTTGATAAACACAGAAATATTTTTTCTTTCAATATAAAAATGATTTCTCTCTTTTTGCTGCTTTTGATTCTTTTATCAAGAATATCCATTTTGGTACTTAGCATGGATCAAGTTTTTGTTTGAAAAGAGGTTTAACATTCACAGAAAAAGATACGGGTCAGCTTTTGTAGATTCTCTTGAGCAGTGTTAATTTTACAAGAATTTCTGAACTAATTTTGATTGCAAACAAATGAAATGTATTTTTAAAAAATATTTTAGGCTATTATTCTTATCTTTGTTGATATTCCTTCTTATTTTTGTATCATTTCACCCCAAGTAAGGTGATAAAATCCCCTGATCTGCAAGGCTTTGATGGCAAAAGACAATAAACAGACAGGATTCAAGGAAACAAATGACAATGATTCATGCTGCATTTATGTTTTTAAAGATCATAGTCGACAGGAAAGCAAGAAAATGGAAGAGAGTTCTACAAGCAAAAAGTGTGAATCTGTTAGTATAGAACTTATGGTTACTATCAATTTTGACAATGAAATTATGAGACCTAACTGACAATCTAGTACTGTGCTTAACTTTGTGAAGCTGAGGTACCAAAGTTGAAAGCTTTGTCATAACAATTACCATGCATGAAAATATTTACAGAAAATGGAAGAGTCAAATTATTCTATGAAGATGTAAAATGGGAGCAAGACTTCTCAGGAAAGTCTGGGAACATCCTTGGGAAACAGAATTAAAAATAAACAAAGGTATGTAAAAGATTTCACTCGATATGACATTGATCTGTTAAACATTGCAGAAGAGCCAACAGATGAATAAAAAGATTATCTAATAATAACATTAAAAAAATCATCATTAGGGAAGACTCTACGACCAAAAAGAAAGACATTGCAAATTTAGATCCTGTGTCACTGTTTCTATCATTTAGCAATAACTTGTGAATGGTATCTGCCTCAAAATTCTTACAAATAAATACTTGGACATATAGGATTTAAATCCTATTTATATATATATACACACATACACACACATATATATATATATATTAATTAAAGAATATCAAACACTTAAAATTCCATAGGTAATAATTTTTATTGCATGAGTATTCTAAAACAGCACCACTCAATCTTCAAGACCTAAAAAGAAATAAAAAATATACAAAGGATTTCTTTTTAGGTCTTGAAGATTGAGTGGTGCTGTTTTAGAATACTCATGCAATAAAAATTATTACCTATGGAATTTTAAGTGATTGATATTCTTTAATAAATATTAATTTTTCCTGTCTTTTGACATAGAACTCTCCCTGGATCTATATCCTCCTGGAAATGACATACAGATTACCATATTGTATCATTACTATATATATATATATATATATATATATATATATATATATATATATATATATATATATATATATATATTTAGGGGCACATTTTGTTGATTACAACAGACAAGGTGCTTTGATTTAGTTTCCTATACAATTTTTCATGCAATCTAATAATTTTTTCTTTTCAGATGATAAATTATATAAAAACTATATAATAATTATATAATTATATAAAAGCATGAAAGAAGGACTGCTGTCTAAATACACAAATATATATATAAATAAATATATATATATATATTGTCATCCACAGACAGACTGTTTCACTGTATCACAGCTCATCAGTGTGACTAGACATCTGGTTGCCTCTAGCTAGTATCGAAACCTGACTGAACTGGCATCAGTCAGGGATTCTACCACTAATTCGTTGGCACATGGCAGGGATGAAGGTGAATTTAAGCATATTTATTTTTAGATAAACACACAGTGACCGAGCAAACCCAATTCGATTTACTGAAGAGTCTTGCATTATTAGCTGTAATAGTCACTGTTTGCAAACCCATATATATATTGCAACCAATAAAATCCCATAATCAAATCAGAAGGTTTGTTTGAAAAACAATAATTACTTGCACAAATACCACCACAGTACTTGGCAGACATAGTTGTAGACCTACGATGTGTTATTTTTGTACCATTTAGAAAATATTCTCAATCTCAGCTTACTCCATGAATTTTCGATTGGATTGAAATCTGGTGATTGACTTAGTCATTTTGGAACGTCTATTCTATTTGAACTTAACCATGATTTGTAAGCTTTGGATAGACTATACACCCAAAACGCATAAAAAAAATGAATTCAAATTTCAGCATTATCTCTCCTTCTTGTACATGTGTAATCAGCCCAAACCAAACATCAATAAATGTATATATATATATATATATATGTTTGTATGTGAAGAAATATAGTTAGTCTTAAGGTGTGCTATATTTATGGGATAAAGTGCTCAATATCAGAGATAGAGCGTGTGTAAATATAAAATTGAACATTGAAGTCAACACTTAGAGGCAACAGTCTGTTCCATGCTAGACACAATCGTCAGGCCATATATATATATATATATATATATATATGGTATGATGGATAATTGTCATCTGAATTATGCAGAAATTAAGATAAGATTTCATTTTGAAAGATATATTTACCAAAATTACTCAAAAATATCTTGAAAACACTAAAAGTAAATTTATTCAATAAAATCGCCATTAACTTCAACCATAGGTTCCAGATGACTTTGAAGCCTTCTGCATCTCTTCTAGACAGTCTCCTTGTTTAAGTTAGTGAATGCTGCCATAATCTTTGCCTTCAGTTCATCTTTGATGTTACAAGCAGTTTTGTTGGTCTCTTGATCAAATGCACCCTATACATAATAATGAAGTTGTTGCAAAAATTGTCTGAGAGGCATGACCAGACATAGGTTCTTCCAGCAGTCACCTTTTTGATCCAGGGTAACACTACCTTCTCAAGGCACTTGTAGGCATTTGTGTTGAGTGTGAGGCCCTGTGGAAAGATAAATGGAGGCATAATGTTGCCATTACTAGTGATCATTCCAAACACCTTCGTAATCATTATAAAACTCATTGATCTCTTTCTAGAACCACAGCGAATCCCTTAGATTGATGCCCAAATACTTTGAAATATTCATATTGGAGCTTCTGGCACACATGCCAACAAGTACAGCATGCCGTTTTCAAATTTCTGGCAGAGTGAATTATGTCATGGTACTCTTTTTCTCACAGATGGTACCCAACTGAACTATTTATACTGTGAATTTGAAAAAATAAAAATAAAAAACAATGCCCATGCGCAAAACTAAAAATATAAAATAGCAACAATTTACCAATTGCACCCTATATATATATATATATATATATATATATATATATATATATATATGGGAGAGGGGATTAATATATATGCATATACAGGCAAAAATTTGGGGTCACCTTAAAATGCAATATATTTGTATTTTTCTTAGTTTGGTTTGGTTTGTTTTGTTTTACAGCATATCAACCTCAATGGGTTATGTAATGCCAACAACTTTTTTTCCTGGTAATATTTTGTTTTGTCAAAAATCTATTTCTGATAATATTTTTCCTTCAAAAAAAGTATTGCTGGTTAAATGTTTTCCTCAAAAATATATAGTTGTAATATTTTTTCTTCAAAAACATATTGTTGGTAATATTTTTTTTTTCAAAAATTCATTGCTGGTAATTTTTTTTACAAAGTATTTCTGGTATTAAAACCTATTTTTACACTTTCATAATTTCGGAGTTAACTATTTGCCCATAGCTGGGACCCTAATAGGTGCTACCACCCCAGGTCAGGGTGGACCTGACAACACCAGCAATTAAGAGATGGTTCCATGCTCCTCAAAACCTCCTGATGAGAGGCCTTGCTGCTGGACGTAGTTTATCGTCTTACCCAGGATGTGGATATAGTTTATTGTCATACCCAGGACAGGTATTTTTATTAAGTAAAAGATAAAATTTCAGTAATGACAGTGTATTTAATATTATTTTAACAAAAAATAAGCACTTGACTATAAAAAATTATCATACAACTGCATCATATTTTTCTTGCATCAATAAAACCTGCCTTAATTACTGCTTTACAAATTGTTGGCATTCTTTCAACAGTTTTTGAAAAAATGTAGATGGCAGACCTTTGCAAGCATTCTTCAAGCACTGAAAAATCTCTCTTACTCTTTAGGTATTCTCTTCAAACTCTTTTATCCAATTCATCCCATACCAATTCCATGGGAGAAAGGTCAGGAGATTAACATGGCCAAGTCATAATTTCCAAAATTTTTTTTTTTTTTTTTTGACTCAAGGTAATTTTGACATAATGTATAAGAGTGTTTTGGATTGTTCTCTTGTTGAAAGGTGATTTGTTTTCCAATTATGCATAAACCAAATAGTATAGCAAGTCTTTGCAAAATTGAATGATATTGTTCTTTTTTTAGGATTCCTTTGACCTGATTCAAATCCCCAGGGCTATCTCTCCCAAAACACCCACACACCATAACAGACCCATCACACATTCAGCATTGAGTCTTTCTCGTTGCTTAATTCTCACATAAACTCTCCTGTTACTATCAAAAATTTCAAATTTGTTCTCATCTATCCACAGTATATTTTGCCACTCTTTTAATGTCCAGTTCTGATGCTTTTATGCCTATAATAGGCTTTTCTGCTTATTTACCTTCTATAAAAGGGGTTTCTTGATCACTATTCACACACTGAACCACACTGAGCTCCACTGATCTAAGTTGATTTTTCATAGTTGAAGGCAACACTTCAGCTCTTTTTCTATCAACATTTGGGTCAGTTTCTAATTGCCTTTGTAACAAATATTGCACCCTGCCATATTTAGAAACATGTCTATCCACAATACATTTTGCAACTCTTTTAATGTCCAGTTCTTATGCTTTTATGCCTATAATAGGCATTTCTGCTTATTTACCTTATATAAGAAGGATATTTTTATGGTTATGTACCTGCTGATCTAAGTCAATTTCTTAAAACTGAGAATGATACTCATTGCTGCGAAGAGGAATTAATTTTATCAATCAACTCTGGAGGAGCAGTTTTCCTTCTCTATCGTTTGTTCTCAATAATCAAATGATTATCTTCAAAAGCAGTTGTCACTTTTGGTGCTTCAGCTTTTTTTCTATCAACATTTTTGTCAGTTTCCAACCGCCTTTGTAACAAATATTGTATGTCTAGAAATCTTCAATTGCTTGTCAATTTGTCTTTGAGAGTAGCCTTCTTTGAATAAAATTTTAGTTTGTGCCCTCACCTTAATGCTTAGATTTTTTGATTTTGCCATTTTGTGCAGATTACTTCAAAATTAAAAATGAATTTAAAAAATGTGAAAATACTGTGTATATGGGACAATATTTATTTCTTCAAACAGAGACAGCTATGTATGTTTTGTTCGCAACATTAGTCAATGCAAAGTTAACATTTAGAAAGTGTATTAACATTTAACTCAGTTGGAAATTTTGGTAATCTGAAAAGGTCTACTGAGGGGTTAATGGTGGAAGTAAAATATGTTTATCTTACAAAATATTCATAATTTATCCAAATGTATTGTGGACAGATGAATCCAAATTTGAACGTTTTGGTAGTAAGTGGAGTCTGGAGAAAGACTGAAAAATAAAACCAAATAAACTGTAGTCACTGAAATGTTATCTTTTACTTAAAGAAAACTTATTTTAAGGTGTTTTTAAAGAAATCCAAAGTGGATCCATACATTTTTCCTGTAGTGTATATATGATAAAAATATAATTTTAAGATATGCTATAATTTATTATCAATATCAGCAATAAAGTATATATAAATATAAGTGTGGGTCCTCCATACTTTTGGCCTTGTGCTACATCTATGCTACGCTTGGAAAATCACTTGGGCACCTCGGCATGATGTAATGGTTAGTAAGCTTGTCTCACTAGATCAGTAACAACTGAAAAGTGAGTTTGATCCTCACTAGGTGCCCCATAATTTCGGCCTTGTGGCACATCTATGCTATGTTTGGAAAATCACTTGGCCACCTCGGCATGGTGTAATGGTTAGCAAGCTTGTCTCACTAGAGCAGTTACAACAGAAAAATGAGTTTGATCCTCACTAGGTGCCCCATACTTTTGTCCTTGTGACACATCTAAGCTGCGCTTAGAAAATAACTATAAATATAAAAGTAGAAACTGAGGTCCACACCAAGTGGCAACAGTTTGTTTCATGCTTGAATGTAACGTTTATGCTATGAAGATTGTGTTCAAGTATGAATCAGATGGTCACCACTTGGTGTGGACTTCAGTGTCCACTTTTCTATTTATATATATATAAATATATATATATATATAATTGTAGGAATATATATATTGCAGAAATGATATCTGTTTGTATGGGTCCAGTTCTACATGTTTGCTCTTACAGGCGTTAGTGTATGGTGTAAATTAAAATAAATTAGATAATTAAGGAATTTTGAGATATTACAATATTTTCTTTAACCCTCAAAATTTGTGTCTCATTTTCCTCATGAGACAGAATTAAAGAAAGAATATTTAGCACTTAAATTTGTGTCTCATTTTCCTCATGAGACATAATTAAAGAAATAATATTTAGCACCTAAATTTGTGTCTCATTTTCCTCATGAGACATAATTAAAAAAATAATATTTAGCACTTAAATTTGAGTCTCATTTTCCTCATGAGACAGAATTAAAGAAATAATATTTAGCACCTAAATTTGTGTCTCATTTTCCTCATGAGACAGAATTAAAGGAAGTATACTTAGCACCTAAATTTGTGCCTCATTTTCCTCATGAGACAGAATTAAAGAAAGAATACATAGCACCTAAATTTGTGTCTCATTTTCCTCATGAGACAGAATTAAAGAAATAATATTTAGCACCTAAATTTGTGTCTCATTTTCCTCATGAGAGAGAATCAAAGAAAGCATATATTGCACCTATCAGATATGAACATGCCAGTAATGCATTCGTCTCCAAAATTATTTTACTAATTGAAATTAGTTTGATGGTCTAAAATATCAAGTCAAAAAAATGCCAATTCATTTCTGAAGGGAATTTTCCACGTTGCACATGACAAGAGAAATAAAGATGGTGTCAAAAAGCTAAAAGAAAATAATTCATAAAATGGAATTTAACTAAGAGATTTTTTTAAAATTGTCATTTCTCGATAAAATTTTTTGATATTCTCATTAATGTAAGAGACATTATAACTTTTAAAAGTTTGTACAAAAATAGTTTCAATAAAACTAATGACACCAAAAGCATTTATAATAATGCGACAGAACTTTGACTCTGATATGCAATATGAATAAACGCTGAAAAATATACTTCAGAGCCGAAAAGTTTGGTGTTATGCTCCGTTTCTTTAAAGACAGCTTAAAATGCGATATTTTTGTACTTTTCGAAAGTAAAAGATAAAATTTCAATAACTACAGTATATTTGCTTTGATTTTGACAAAAAGTAAAGCCGTGAATGATAAAAATTATCATACAACAGCATCATATTTTGTTTTAATCAATGAAACCACCTTCTTCTTTTATGTGCCGTGTCCCATCCTGACGTAGGCGATCATGGCCCTCCACATCCTCCTGTCCCTTGTAGCTCTTAATAAGTTTTGCCTTTTCCCAGACTCTGTTCTGTCATCCACTTGCTCAATACTATTACGTATGCCACACCTTGCTTTCCCCTGTCCCTCTCTCCCTCTATCTGTCCTGTGAGTATCAGATTTTCCAAGCCCTCCTTCCTCATCATGTATCCCAGAAATTTCAGCTGCTTCTTCCTGATGTTAAGCATAAGTTTCCTCTTTGTTTCCATCTTCTCCAAAACCTTGTCATTGCACACACGTTCAGCCCATGGTATCCTCAGCATCCTTCTGTAGAACCACATTTCTGTTACTTCAAGTCTTTTCTTCATCTTTGAGGATGGTGTCCAGCATTCACTGCCATACAGGAGGACATATGTCACATAACAGTTCAATACTGTTTTCTTTGGTTCCAATGAAATTTTCCTGTCTCTTAATACTCTGCTTAGCTTTTGGAATGCATCTTTGGCCATCCCAATATATCTGCAGTGTTGCACTTTCCATCTTCTGTTAGAACACTTCCCAGATATTTAAATTTCTGTACCTGCTTGACCTGTTGACAGGTGCACTAAAAAAGCGTAGTTTATACATTGAGACTAATTTTCTGAAAGCTTGTAAAGCTTTAGATGTCGTTAATTGAACATTGATTAACAATATTACATCACTTAAGTTTGAATTTTTTTTAGTAATGTTCACCCAATACAAGGCCCAAGAGCCACTCAAGGTAGACGATTACTGTGCGGACATATATTAGCATAAAAAAGGACAAGCGTTAAAAGTAGAGAGCTGAAGCAGACTCTAGAAGGAACAGGAAACCCAATTCTAAACAGCAAACAAGGGATAAACCTCTACTCCTGTGTTCAAAAACCAATTTAAAGGTTTTACACACATAAATACACATTCTGTCTTCTGTTACAACACTTCCCAGATATTTAAATTTCTGTACCTGCTTGATTTTAGTGTCCCTGACCTGTAAATTGCATTTTGCCCTCATCTTTTTGCTGATGACCATTCATTCTGTCTTTTTGTTGTTTATGCTTAGTCCTTTCTTCTTGCTCTCCTTTGCTACCTTCTGTAGGAGATTTTGTAGTTTCCTTTCCATTTCTGCTATCAGTACTGTGTCATCTGCGTATCTTATGTTGTTAAGATTGTGGCTGCCAATGATGAATCCCAGTAGGATTTCCAGTTCTCTCAGAACTGCCTCACTGTATAGGTTTAATAAGTCTGGTGAGAAGACACATCCTTGCCTTACACCCCTTTCTATTTTTGTATAACTGCTGAACTCATTTTTTATCTGTATGCAGGCGATTTGCTGCCAGTAGAGATTTTTGATTATTCTTTTTTTTTTAATTTTTTTTAAGCTTATCATCCCAAGCAAGGCTGGAGGCCACTAGCATGCAAGGGGTTACAGAAGGTTTGGAGGAAGAGCAGGTAGGAGGGGTAAAGAAGAGGATGTGAAGAAAGATAGTGGATCGATCAAGGCAAGGGGGTTACAGAAGATTTGGAGCGAGAGCAGATAGGAATGAAAGGTGAAAGGATGTGGAGAAGGGAAGTGGTTAGATCAAGGCAACTGGAGATGTCGATTGACGTTACACTTAAATAGTTGGAGATTGTATTTGTCAGGGAAACAGGAATAAGGAAGGGAGTTCCACAGGCGAGATGTGCAAGACATGAAGCTATTGGAGTAGAAGAGACGTCTGCATCTAACAGTTTCAACGGTGAAGGGGTGGGAACGGGATGCCATCCTCGTAGGACGTTTAAATTCATGAGGCCTAGGGACCAGCGAAAGCAGCTCCTCGGAGCAAATACTACTTTACAAATTTTTGGCATTATTTCCAACAGTTTTTGCAAAAATGTAGATGGTAGACCTTCCTAACTATCTTTCAAGCAATGAAAAAGCTCACTCTCACTCTCTGGGTATTCTCTTTGAACTCTTCTATCCAATTCATCCCTTATTAATTCAATGGGTGAAAGGTCATGGGATTGAGGTGACCAAGTCATAATTTTCTTCCTTCTTTTTGATTCATGGCTATTTTGACATAATTTAGAAAAGTGTTTTGGATCATTCCCTTGTTTATGAACACTTTTTGCATATATATATATATATATATATATATATATATATATATATATATATATATATATATATATATATACAAGGTTCATTGTAGACAACTGACAAGGTGCTGTGGTTGAGTTTTTACATAATTTCTCATGTGTTCATATATTTTTTTTACAGAATATAAGTTATATAAAAATTGTCCAAAAGTTTTCCAACTGCATTTGGCTATACTTTTAGCCATTCTCAAAGATGATTTTTATTTTACTTTTAACTGAATATATGCATTGTTTTATGTATGTATCTAGAGTTTCAGGAATGTTTTATTTTCCAAACACGGTCAACATATTGTGACCATATTTATAGTTGATATTATTGACTGTTTTTTTTTTATTGATAATGCTTCCATTATTTTTAGCATTCTTTTAGATGTGGATTATGCTATTATATTTGCATTATCAACGAGTATGTTACAGACAGAGTCTGGTAGGTCACCATGTGTAGTTAAATGAGACCTAATTGAGCTATGGTCAGAGAGATGTAATGTGAGTCTTCTTGTTAAACATGTTGTAGTATATCCAATATAATTATTTACAAATTTAGATTGGTCAGTGATGTAATAGAATAACCTGTCACCCCATGAGTGACTACACTATAGGTAATAACTACCTATAAGTATCTGTAAGTCAAAAGACTACAGAGTCTAGCTGGGATCTGTTCCAGCTCTCCAGTTGAACTCTCTGCCTTCGGGCAGAGAGGAACTCGGACGAGCCTCTGCCGAAGGGCAGAGTCTCATTCGGGGAGGTAGACTGACCCTGAACCCGTTCTCATAGGTTCAAATAGGGAATATTTTTGGCCAAGTCTACTGGCTCGGAAAACCCACGTTAAACCCGGCCTTGTGCCACATGCAACCCTCGTGGGGGGTAACTAGATATCTCTAGCTGGGATCTGTTGAGTACGACTCTGATTTACATGAGAACTACCGACCTTCCAATAGTAGCACACACTACTGGATTGACTTGCGACAACCTTGTGAATAACTGTTACATTTATTCTTATTGTACTGGTTTTTACAATAAACCTTTACTATTTTATCCACCATGTTGTTCAAGTATATATTCCTATTAGAAAGGAATATAACAGTCAGGAACACAGGTCTTTAAGGGAAATGCAAATTTAGAAATAATATTGGTTCTCTGTAATTTGGATCTTGCAGGTGAATTATTATTTTTCATGATGAGGTTAGCAGTTTTAAATTTTTTATAATAAATACTTAATTTAATTTTCTTGTTTTTACCAACTGGTGCTGGGTATTTCTTTATGGTGTTTCTAAAAGAAGATTCATCTTGCTTATAGTTACTATGCATTTGGTTTTTGTAGAAAATGCATAGTAACTTAGTAACTTTTATACTGTGATTTCTTGTTCCTCAACTTTTAACTGGGAAAACCCACTCCCCCCCCCAAAAAAAATACTACTATCTGCATATTCTCTTTCAACCAGAAATAAAAGCTGTTATTTCAAGCCTTGGGTTTCGTTCATTTCACTCACATTGCCAAGCAAAAACACACACACAACCAGGAAAAATTTCCCTACACTATAGTCCACTAAAAATTAGAACCAACCAAGATTTGAATCTCACTAAGGTCAATTTGTTAAGGAGATGACCTCTTGATTAAGCCAGGGAGGGTCGTCTTGAGAATTGTGAGTGAAACCGGTCAGATGAAACTCTTTGAAACTCATTGATGCTTGTGCTAGTATAAAGTTCAGATGCGACCATGACTGGTGCTTTACTACACTTCTTCAAGTGTTCTTTACAACAGATTATGTGCTTTCTCCCAGAAACTATAATTAAATTCTGTCCAGCATATTCACAGTATAAATCAAAGTTTGGCTCTGTGAATGTTGAAGAAACAGAAATGTGCCTGAGTAGATATCTGACACAGACACTCTAACTGACAGGTGTACTCAGAAAGGGTTAGCCATTAGATATAACCAGGCTTTCCCAAAATTTGTCAAAACTGGGTAGTAATAAACTTATATAAAATCCATGCTTAAAGAATCTAAGATACTACCTACAACCACAACAGGTGTAACTTAAATTCTTTTACTCTCACAGAGAAATGCTCCAATCAGTATACAGAGAGTCATCAAAAATAGATGTAAATGCCTGCTAGATGCATGCACACATGTAGAGACATTATCATCCGAATCCTACAGAGATTAGAATTATGATGTAAATACACACAAGAATTATACACACAAGTCCTGCTTGACAGGACAGATACATGTAATGTCTTCTTAACCAATCAAACTTTTTTCCTCCATTTTTCCTCCATTTTTCCTCCATTTTTCCTTTTTCTATTAAACTTCAAAAAAAGCAAAACATGTTAAATTTATAAAAGGTTCTTACTTGTTCCTTATCCTAAATGACAGAATGAAGAACAAACATATATTTATATATTCATGATCTGAAGCATTTTATAAAATCTGAACAATTGACTAAACATGAGAATTTGGGAAAAAATCTCTTCTTGCTAAGGCCAAGAATTTATCGATACTCCTTAAAAGATAGATAGATATGAAGAGATAGATAGATAGATAGATAGATAGATAGAAAGGTGAAAAGAATGAGAGAGTTAGAAATGAAAGGAATGAGATAGATAGATAGATAGATGAAAAGAATGAGAGAGAGATATGAAAGGAATGAGATAGAGAGATAGATAGATGAAGAGAATGAGAGAGTTAGAAATGAAAGGAATGAGATAGATAGATAGATAGGTGAAAAGAATGAGAGAGATAGAAATGAAAGGAATGAGATATATATATATATATATATATATATATATAGAGAGAGAGAGAGAGAGAGAGAGAGAGATAGATGAAGAGAATGAGAGAGATAGAAATGAAAGGAATGAGATAGATGAAGAGAATGAGAGAGATAGAAATGAAAGGAATGAGATAGATAGATAGATAGATAGATAGATAGATAGATGAAGAGAATGGGAGAGATAGAAATGAAAGGAATCAGATAAATAGATAGATAGATAGATAGAATTAGGCTTAGATATTAGTGAATCAATAAATCTGAAGACTTGAATTAAAGCACATTTTACTGAAAAACAGACATTTTTGTGTAAATAAATATTTTTTCTCATGATGCTATGGACTTATTGATCTACATATCAATGTATATATGTGTGTATGTCTCTCTCTCTCTCTCTCTCTCTCTCTCTCTCTCTATGTGTGTGTCGATACATTATTTTTCAGAAAACCTTTGTCTATACTTGCCTAAGGCATTATCTTTATACTTTTTGTTTTCTACTGGTACAACCTCTTCAGGAAATTTAAATAGAAATTTTAATCAGATCAAAAATCTTCCATAAATTGTAAAAATCTAAAATGTTGCAGCAGTTATGAAATTCCTGCTAAATTAATTTTAAAACTGACACCAGTACTTTTAAGTTTTTAATTAAAACATAAAATTGAACAAATCTTCATTCTAATACTTGTATTTTTCTTCAGTTTTTAATGTGTTGTGGCCCTTCAGGATTTAGGTGATCATTGCCTTCCACTACTTCCTGCCCACTTGAAAAGCATTTCATAAGCTGTTTTACTGTCATTTCTCCTAAGGCCTGTTCTGCCATCCATCTACTCAATCTCATTAAGTATGTTATGTGTTGTTTTCCCTGATCCTCTTTTGCTCTATCTCTCCTGTGAGTATCGGATTTTCTAAGCCCTCCTTCCTCATTATATGCCCCAAAAACCTCAACTGTCTCTACCTGATGTTAAGTGCTAGTTTCAATTTTGTTTCCATTTTTTTCAAAAACTTTGTTGTTGCTCACATTTTTGGTCATTGGTATCCTCAGCATCCTTCTGTAGAACGACATTTCTGTTGCTTCAAGTCTTTTCTTAATTTTTGAGGAGACTGACCAGTATTCACTGCCATACAGGAGGACATATATAATGTAGCCATTCAGTACTCTTATCCTTGTTTCTAGCAACATCTCCCTGCTTAGCTTTTGGAATGCTTCCTTAGCTATCCCAACAGGCCTTTGGGTTTCTCTTAAAACACTTCTCAGATATTTTAATTTCTGCGTTTGCTTGATTTTGGTATCTCCAAATTGCAATTCACACTCTGGGCTCATCCTTTCGCTAACAAGGGTGCATTCCATCTTCTTGCCGTTGATGTTTAATCTTTGCTTCTCGCTTTCCTTCCCTACCTTCTGTAGGAGTTTTTGCAGCTTTTTTCTACACCTACTATCAACACCATGTCCTCTGCATATCTTGTGTTGTTAAGATTGTAGCTACCAATAATGAATGCTGGTCAGACATCTAGTTCGCTCAGAATCACCTTGTTGTACAGGTTGAATAAGTCTGGTGAGAAGACACACCCTTGTCTTACACCCCTTTCTATGTTTGTGTACCTGTAGGACTCATTTTTTATCCATATGCAGGTAGTTTGTTGATAGCATAGGTTTTTGTTTATTCTAATATCTTTCCCAAATATCTCATGGTTACTGAGAAGCTCTAACAGATCTTTTTGATGTACTTTACCGAACACTTGTCTATATTTCTGAGATGAGGTATTATGTACACTATTTACATTATTCGGACTATTGTCCACATCTTTGTTGCCATATTTATCACAACGTTTCGGCCGTTGTGCACTCCGACCTTCTTCAGGTGGTTGGAATGTCAAACTGAACCCTTTATTTCGCTCGCTGGGGTAGACTGCTCTAGTTCCACATGCCATGTCTAACGGATGTCAGTTATCTCCTGTTAGTTCACCTTTCCAAGTTCTCCACCACTTTAAACAGGTACTGAACACACAACTCCTTGGGTCCTATCACTGGATCTAACCAATGCCTTTAATCTGCTGTGCCATGTGTCCTTAAGGACACATGGCACAGTGGATTAAAGGTGAATTAACAGGAGATAACTGATAAAGGACATCCATTAGACATGGCATGTGTAACTAGAACAGTCTACCCCAGTGAGCGAAATAAAGGGTACAGTTCGACATTCAAACCACCTGAAGAAGGCCAGAGCATATATTGACCGAAACGTTGTGATAAATATGGCAACAAAGATGAGGACAATAGTGTGAATAATGTAAATAGTTTACTGAACACCTTTGCATAATTTATAAAACACAGGTACACTTCTTTCTGCATTTGTATTGCTCTTTCTGATAACATTCTGAGCATATCACATTCCTTGTTACAGTGTCTTTGATGAACCAAGATTGTTCTTTTGTCTGATTCCATGGCATGCTCTATTCATCAGTATCTGGATGATATTTATTGAAATTAATTTTTTTTTTGTTTAATCTTCTCACTTTCCAAGAATTCAAAGCCAATAGAATCAACATTGCACTTTGAAGATCCTCAGGTTAATTAATGTTTTAATTTCTTGACATAAACAGAATTAGAAAACCTTTCAAGGAAAACAGAGGAATTCTACAAAGGATCTTCTGTTGAATTCTGGAAAATTTTGCATAAAATCAGAATAATATTATAAGATGAAATTTCAAAAGTTTTTTTTTTCCTTTGTAAAAGGATTGCTTATGACAAAGAACTTAATGAAAAAGTCTTAGATTAAAATGTTAATTACTATGGAATCATATTTGAGTGGCACCGTTCAAGGATAGAATTCATTAACACACTCTTGGAAATACAGCAATCTAATCATTGCATTGAAGTAATCTGAATTCAGATTGTCTCAGAAATTCCTTGTAAGTATACCAAAACTCTTTGACACATTGAAAGCATTTGGTCTTATCCTGATTACCTGTCAGAATAATAATGCATTCTGAGCTCATGATGGAATTTTCTGTGAATTCATTATTTGTTTCAATTCTTTTCATTTGCAATTTAAACAGAAATTTTATTGAAAAGCTTGTCAAATGAAATTGAAAATGCTTCCTTTGTTTTTCACTCAATTGAAGAAAAAACAAAAGAAAACAATAGAAATGACTAAAATATATTGTAGACATAAACCTGCTATATTTTTGTAACTGCAATATAACTATTATTTTTTCTAACTATAACATCTTAAAGACATTCAAATGGTTTTAACATATGTAAACTTACATCAGACATTGTTAAAATCATTTTGAAAGGTTTAATGGAAGCAGCATTTAAAAAAACATTAGAAAAGAAAAATTTAATATCATTTATGGAAAATAATTTAGTATAAAAACCTTCAAGTTAATCTTAATAAGTCTATTTTATTTTTCATATAATTTCAAAAAATAAAATCTGTGGCACTTCTGCCTTTTACAGGGATAGGGTTTTAATGCATGGCTCAGAGGATAGGAACAGGAAATATGCCAATTTTTGTTTCTAAAAAAGATATAAAGCTTAGAAATAAATGAATAATTAAAAATTAAACAATTAATTAAATTTTCTTTTTATTTGGTTATTTGAGGTCTGTCGACAATGGAAAGACACTTTAGGTCTGTATACAAAACAAAGATATTTTAAGTCTATCTACAATAGAAAGACACTCTATATGTATTTACAATACAAAGACATTTTATATCTGTTCACAGTTATCAACATTTGTCATCATCAGTCCCAAGACCTGTTTGTTGTGTAGCTAAACATCTGGCCATCTCCCCCTAATATTTGAGTCTCTGTCAATGATCACCCAGTTCACTCAGTGATGTTGTCAGCCAATTTTTTCTTCTCTCTGCCTCTTGTTTTGTCTAAGAAAGAACTTTGTAGAAAGGCAGTGGAATGACTGTTGGCTATTATGATGTATTCATACTTACTATTTCACTTTTTGATAGTGTCTATAAAGTCTTCCAGTGCACCGGTCACATATTTTATGGTGTGCTTCATAATGCATTATTTATGATGCATTTGATGTAGAATATGTCTAAAATGCTTCTGTATTATTTAATTTTTAATGCTTGGATTTGCAGACATATAAAGAAATTGCCAACATACACAAAAGTCTGATCTTTGATTTCAAGCAGATGTTCTTGTTTTTTTTAGATAGTTTTGCAACAGCTGCCATTGTTTGCACTGCTCTTGAAATTATCCCTGTTCTGAAGTTGGAGTAGAAACGACAAAACTGGGGTCACACGTCCAATCTTCACTTCTCTCTAGCTAAAACGTGTGTTTGTCCCACATTTCAGTAGACACCGGTAAATATACAGCTCACTCTATCGACAAAAATAAACAGAGTCATAACTTAATACGAACCTCTATACTAGTGCACATCACCACGGTCCCGAATGCACTGCCAGCCAATGTCCCAACCCGTTTTTATTGACCAAAAACACGGCCAACACACCAATCATTGGCGTTGGCCTCGCTCTCAATCAGAGTCCCCAGCTCGTCCAATCAGCATGCAGACCGCCACTAGACAAATTGTGCCAAGCAGCATAAAATAACAAATGTCAGAGAATGTATCTTTCTTTTACAAAACAGCAGCCCGACAAGCAAATCTTGGACGCTTTGACTCCGGTAAGTGCGAATCGTCACAGAAGTCCTCTTTGTTGATAATCAAACCAAGATATTTGAATTGGCTCACAGTTTAAACTTTCTGACCTCAGACTTTTATCTTGCCTGAAATTCCTTTCACACTGTTCATAATGTGTTTGTGATGCAGTCTATGTGGGAGATGCCTGGAATGGTTCTGTAGCATTTTATTTCTAATTCTTGTATTCTTCAATGTAATTCTGCTGTTAATATCCAAGATTTGCAGGTATACAGAATGCCTTAAAGTACCCAGTAGTTTGATTTTTTGCTTTCAGTCTGTCTACTTTTTTTGACAGATGACATGAGGATCCAGAAGGAGATTCTCTCCCTTTTGTAGTCATGGGTCACATGACAGCCACTTAGTGACATCACACGATAGAGTGATGAAAGCACAGTCAAAATCAGTTCAGTTTGCAGTAGCTAAACTGTAAGGTTGCTTTCTTTAGCCTGGGTCCCCATGACCGAGGCAGAGGCTAAATCTGCCTCACCTACAGCTTACAAGTTTATGGTGCCATATCTCTTTGGCAATATATCTTTCTCAAATATAGAACGAATATCCAGCTTACACTCTGATCGCTATATAGATATATGTGATATATTCTCTGCATGGGACACTTGCATATATGTATATATAGTTTTGTGTATGTCTTAGTGGTAAAAGAATATCTATGATAACAAAGCATGGTTGTCATTCCTTTTCCCTTCAGCCATTCTGTTCCATCCATGAAGTACAGTGATATTATATCACAGATATAATAATGGCCATTGTTGATCATGTTCACCATAATCTATGAATATAGAATACAGCGCAGTACGTAATCTGTTCAATGAAACAACGTTAAAGATTAACACTCACAGGTCAGACACTCTACTGAATCTGACTATATCGCCAATACCACCAGCAGCTGTTCCGTAATTCTTCAGTCTTCGATATCAAAGGCTGGCAGTGCATATTTGGGAAAAACATGGCCGCCTTTATACACGTCGCATTGAATATTTTGAGCCTTCTGATTGGTTAACTCTTCTATTGGTGAACTATAAAATGTGTCAGCTCATTTTGGCAGGCTCACTAGTACACCAGGGTACCCAAAAACTCCAACAGCCATAATGGGGGAAATTCAAACAGGAGAATAAATCTTTCTTTCCTGGCTTTCTCCTCTTACAGATACCATTGTTTGTACTGCTGATTGAAATTATTTCTATTCTGGAACCCTCTTACCTGATAATCAAGACAAAATATTTGAATGGATTCACTACATAAACTTCCTGACTACTGACTATATTTTGGTTGAAAGCTTGTTCACCGTGAGTTAGCTTTTTCTTGGCATTAATCTCTATACTAGATCTGGAGGACATTTCATCAATGTTCTTCACCAGACCGATGAATTCCTCATCTTTGCCATCTATGTCATCATCAACATGAAGGTTCGTGATGTTCCCATCTTTCATGCTTTCTATGCATACTATGCCCTGGTATTCTTCAAGGGTGTCATTCATGGTGCGTTCAACAAATGTGTGAAAGAGCATAAAAACAGCTTTAGATGTACACTGATTGACATGCAAAACTGCTTTTCAATGAAGCATGCAACTGTTGGATAGAATAGATCAATTTCTTACCTAGGTTATAAATATCTATTGTTACCTACAGAGCATTGTGCCAAACTTTTTCAAAAGCTTTTTGAAGAGGTTTTCTTGGTGTTGTCATCGATATTGTCCAAGGAAAAGACAGAGTTAGCACCAAGTTGTATTGCACTTGCTTGGCTAATCAAACTGATAGTTCCATAATTTTGACATTGCTGAAGATTGCCTTTTTTTGTGAAGTGTGATGACTGGGTCCATGTTGTTGGCCAATCACCAGATTGCCAGATTTTGTTACAGATTTATATCTATCACTGAATAACCGCCATATACGATGAGTTCAGCTTGAATGTTGTCATTTCCACTGCTTTTCATTTCATCCGCAATTTTACCACTGTTTTCAATTCTTTCCAATCTCTCTTTTTTAGATATACACCAAATTATCCCCGATGTAATTTGAGGATTCTGCGACTACTAGGGTGATAGGATTTTCTCTGACAGTGTTCTTGTTTCATTCTTTGACCTTGTTAAATATGTTGACCTCAATTTTTGCTTATTTGTAGCCTAATGTTTTCAAGCATCTGCTGGTATTACTCACCTTTTTAAATGGTCTGAGTTTGTCCATAAAACAGAGGAGAGGGCTACTAACTTAATGTTTCATATCAACCATTTATTGAATACTTGGGATCAAATGGAAAAAAAATCTATATTCAGCAAACTTGGTTTTTGTCACTAAACTGCAGCTTGTAAGAAATTCCAAATTGACTTCTGTCCATATTTCTGAGATAATGTATTGTAACTATTTACAATTGGCGTCTCAATCCCACCCTTTCACTGTCAAAACTGTTAAATGTAGCCGTCTCTTCTACTCCAATGGCTCCATGTCTTACGCTTCCCGTTTGTAGAAATCCCTTTCTCTTACTTGCTTCCTTGATAGCTATAATCTTCAATTATACAAATGCAATGTCAATCGACATCTCCAGATGCCTTGATATAATTCCCCGTCCTTCTTGTCATCCTTTCTTCTATCACGCCTCTTTACAATTACTCCCACTCTCTGTAACCCCTTGCATACTAGTGGCACTCCTGCCTTGCTTGGGGTGAAATGCTTAAAAAAAAACTCATTACATTGTTCAGAGTGTTGTCCTCATCTTTATTGCTATATTAACAATGTTTTGGTTGTTCTTCTTCAGTGTATATACGTTGAAATTTTGAACTGAATCCTTTAGCTCACATGATAGATCGTTCTAGTTCCACGTGCCATGCCTTTTCGGGATATCTCAGTTTCAGTTATTTACCTTTAGTAACTCAACTCTCCAAGTTTATTTTTGTATTCACCTGTGGCCAGATATTGAACTCTCAACTCTTTGGGTCAAATCACTTTTGGATTACTTCAGCCATTGCTTTTTTTCACTCGGCCCATGTGTCCTTGCGGACTTGTTCTTATTCTATTGATGTTAATGAATTGATGATCTGAAAAGAATAAAATATTTAAAACACTGCTACATTTATGGTCATCTATTAAACAGTTTACATTTTTGTGTATGACTAATAACAAGTTGAAAGATGTGAAAAGTAACTTATAATTAATCAATTTTAACAAAATATGAAATTCATTTGTAAATTCTGTTATCATCTGTGATAAAACAGCAATTTAGATAATAATAATTTATTTAATAAATCCTAACAAGAGAGAATATGCACGAGGGCTGGGTATGTAGGGAAGGCTGAAACACCAACTGAAACTGGATCATCATTCAAGAAAGTGAGCGCTTGGTGTCACTGGATTGATTTGATAATTCAGAGTTTCTTTTAAAGCAAGTCAATACTTAATGCCCAAAGATATGTAGATCAGCTTGAAATAAATCATTGAAAACTCAAATCCCTTTGTTAGATAATGCCCTCCTTTTTACCTACATGCTGCAAAAAGGATCTTACTAAAGTTAAATCAGTTAAAAATAGAGACTTTGTCATACCATGTCTATTCACCTGGCATTTCTCCTATTAACATTTTATCATTGATGGAGACCACTTTCTTCAAGGCAAGAACTTCCCCAATAAGTATTATATCAAGAAAGCAGTGATTGAATTTATTCAGTGTTTGAATGAAGAATTCTTTAGGAATGTATTTGATGATTCCTTGCCACGTCGAAAGAAATGGAGAGCAGACATGGTTAAAGGGACAATGTTTAGATTGAATAAAAATATTTTTATGAATATTTTCATTTTGTTTAAATATATAGGCAAAGATAGAAAAAAGTATGCCTATATTCTACGCGTTGAAAAGTTCTCGGCCTGACATCTTCCCCTAAATTTTATGAAAAAGCCAAGCATCAGAATTTATTTTTAAATCCTTTTTGGGATGGGCTATGAAATTTTCAGAGTCTAATATTTATATATATCTGTGTTTGCTTATATATATATATATATACACACATACACACACACATACACACATATAATAAAAATACAACCAATGCTAAATAAGGTTAGTTATGAGTATAACAACAATGTTTTAAAATGTCTATAACAGCAAAGTTTTAAAATATGTAAATTGTAATTCATAAAGAAAATTTACAAATATAAACGAAGTTACTTCCCTTAGATAACATTAATTTTTGAATCAACAGAACACGTTTTATGTGCATTTACAAAATAATTTGCAACTATCTATTACATTAATTTTTTGTCTTAGTAATTAACAGATGAAGATGATCTTGGACGACATTGCAAGTACTTGGCAAAATAAAAGAAAAGAGGAAAACTACAGTGCCTTCCTTAATGAGTTCAATAACAACATTAAGAAATTGGTCTAAGAATTTGAGAGGATTAAAATAAAATAATATATCTAGATTATTCAACTATATATATATTTTTATTTCTATTTTAAGCGTATCACCCCAAGCAAGGCTGGAGGCCACTATCATGCAAGGGGTTATAGAAGGGTTGGAGGAAGAGCAGATAGGAGTGGTAAAAGAGAGGATGTGGAGAAAGAGAAAGACAGTGGGTCGATCAAGGCAAGGGGGTTACAGAAGATTTGGAGCGAGAGCAGATAGGAATGAAAAATGAAAGGATGTGGAGAAGGGAAGTGGATAGATCAAGGCAACTGGAGATGTCGATTGATGCTACACTTAAACCGTTGGAGATTGTATTTGTCAGGGAAACAGGAATAGAGAAGGGAGTTCCACAGGCAAGATGTGCGAGACATGAAGCTATTGGAGTAGAAATATATGTATTGTGTATTTAGGCAGGAATACTTTTTTTTATACATTTTTCATTAAAGACGACTAACAAGGTACTGCAATTAAGCTTTTTATTTAATAGATAATTAATTTAATTTTCTCGTCCAGGTCGACTCTTGCAGTGTATTTCAGACACTAGTTAGCAATGGTTTTCCTAGCTTACTCATCAGCCACCAGATTAGACTATTTCTACCCAAAGTAACAAATAACAATACTGAACATACAGTCAAAAATAATAACATTAACATCTTCGAAAAAAGCCAAATACACATCACCTTTATAAGCAAGATGAATCTTCACTTAGAAGTAGCATAAAGACATACATTACCCCAGTCGACCTGAACAAGAAAATTAAATTAATTTTCTATTACAAAAAATTTAAAATGTTTAAACTTATCATCAAAAATAACAACACATCTGCAAAATCCAGATTACAAAGAACCAAAATTATTTATGAGTTTAAGGAACTGTGTTCCTGATCAAACCAAACTCATAAATAATTACATTGGTCACACTACTACATGCCTATCCAGATGACTTACATTACACCGACCCGACCATAGCTCCATTAGAAGTCATTTAACCACACACAAAAATCTACCAGACACCATCGAAAACATACTAGTAGAAAATACAAACATAATAACCTCATCCACATGTAAAAAAAGATTAAAAATAATGGAAGGCTCAATAATAAAAAAGAAAAAGCCAACACTCATAACATTAACTATGAACATGGCCACAATGTGCTGACCGTGTTTGAAAACTAAAATATCCCTATAACTCTAGATACATACCTAACACACCCCATACATTCAGTTAAAAGTAAAATAAAATCATTTTTGGTAATGGCTAAAAGTATAACAAAAAGCGCTCAGAAATGCTGAACTTTTACACACTTTGTGACCAGAAAAATAAACACGTTTAGGAACATGAGAAAATTTAAATTAAAAGCTTAATTGCAGTACCTTGTCAGTCATCTTGTTGACATTGAAAATTTATTCACTAATGTTCCAGTTAGTGCAACTGTTGTTATTATTATAAGAAACATATACAATAATCCACTTCTACCTCTACTTAAAATTAGACCTAGTATATTATGGAAACTACTTTTAACTTCTACTACTGAAGTTCCATTCTACGATCACAAAAATAATATATATGTATGACAGGATGATGCTTCCATAGGTTCAGTTCTGTGCCCAACTTTTAGTAATTTTTATGTCTAGTCTTGAAAATAATATATTTAGTAAATTTAAAAAACCCTCCCTATATCGATGATATCTTTATCTTAGTCAAAAATATGGATGAAATGTATCAACTCCAAAAACAATTCCAAAATAATTCTGTCCTTAAATTTGCATACAAACTTAATTATAGTAATAAAATACCTTTTCTAGATATAGTGATAAACACTAATAATATTAAATTCACTATCTCCTTATATGAAAAACCTTCTAGCATAAATTCGTGCACTCTTACCTATAAGAGTGAATGACCAAATTACTATAAAATAGCATTTATAAAAAGCCTTTATAATAAACTGTGCAACAATGAAGTCACCAACAAAACAGGTTTTATACAGTGAACTAAAAAATATAAAAGAAATTCTTATTAATAATAACTTCCCTAATTATATTGTTGATGAATAAATAAGATGTTCTCTCAGATATTTTAATACAAAGTAAATAGAACATAATATTTCTTCAACTAATTCCAAACATATTAATCTTTTATATTGCAACAAATATATTCTAATTATAAACAAGATGACAATATCCTAAAAAACCTAATAAATACTAATATATCCTCCACAGATCCTAGTAAAAAAAATAAAATCAATTATATACTATATTCAATATATCCAATTTAATCATTCATAATGACTCCTTGGTGGAGTGAGGAGGAATGGTGGAGTAATGGTTAGCGGCTTGGATTGAGGAATCATAGAGCCGAGTTCGAATTCCAGTGGAATCCATTACATTCACTTATGTGCTAATACACTTGGGAAAGGTGTGAATCATCTTCTTCTTCCTCCAGCTATGGGTAAATAGCAGGACAGACTGGGTTCTATAGCCTTGGATGGCAACTGGTCTAGGAGAAGGACAACTGTGAATTCAAACCCGGAGTGGAGCCCCGAAGGTGGATGGACGGCACTTTGTGCTACCTTCCGGCAACTCCTGCAGCCTCGTTGGTACCAAACTGTATTGGTTTATCCTCTCCTTTGGACTCTGCTAGCAAGGCTGAGGGGGGGAATTAGATGTTCTCTAGTTCTCCATATACCCCGCCCAGGCTCATAGCATACAGCGCTACTCCATCGTCTCTTGAGATGGACGGATGCCGCCGCCAACGACGAATGACTTCTCCCCACTAATTAACATGTTGCAAAAAAAACAACATTATATATAAATTTAAACATTCCTTGGAAGACTGGATCTCCAATAGAAAAAAACTAATAAATATGTTGGTCACACCACAGCTACTTTGTCTATAAGGTTGAATTTTCATATGAATAATAGATCTAACATCTCTCAACATTTACAACAGCATGCCTATCTACATTCACAATTTAGACAAATTCTTGAAGCCAATCTATATTAAAAAATTAAAAACCATCCCTCAATAAAATTAATTATGAATACTGTACAAATATTTTAAAATGTTTACAGTAGATAGTTTAAAATATCTAGGCTAGAACTAATAACTTTAGATTAAAAAAAAAAATAGATATTTCTATAGCTTAGTTACCTCCCTTGATGTTAACTACACATCCATGTAAAACAAAATTGTTTAATGAGACATGTCTTAATATGTATGTGTGTGCATGTGTGTGTGTGTGTGTATCTGTGTGTGCGTGTGTTAAATAGTAATTTGGAACAGTAAAAGTACCTACTGCTGAGACATTTACTTGAATCTTATCTCGAAGGAGCTTATTATTTCATGTAGGAACATTTTACAATTTTGGCTATATAAACTATAATATAATATAAAGAGACAAAAATTATTTTTATTACTACTCATGATGATGATAGATAAAAAGTAAAACGCAGGAAAAGGAAGTTCATTCATCTCTTCCCTTTCTTGATGTTTTAGTTAACAGATCTTCATCGGGTTTTGTTATTTCTGTTTACAGTAAAGAGACGTTTACTGGTTTGTATACCCATTGGGATTCTTTTTGTCCCATGAAACATAAAATTAATTTAATTAAAAGACTTACCCATGGGGCTCATATGATCTGTTCTGAAATTAAGTTGGGTGATGAACTTAGGTTTATTACTGCTACTCTTTGTAACAATGCCTATCCATTAGACAAAATAAAATTGCTGAATTCGACAAAGCTAAACCTGCTATAGTAAAAAGATGTCCTGTGTACCTATGCCTTCCTTGGCTAGGTAATATCAGTGATAGATATGCTAAGCAGGTTTCGGTAGCAGTTCGACATAGTTACCTTGCCACTAACACTCGTGTAGTGGACCATGCGGTGGTGTGAATGGAAGAAGAGAAGATGAGTTATCTCTAGGTTAAGACTTGCGCTGGCCGGTCCAGCTACATAAGAATGTTGGACTTTAATGGAGTCCAAAGAAAGCAAAAGAAAACAAACAAGACCGATATATATGTACAAAAAAATTATATATTAATGACAAATAGATTAAAATACGAATTACAAATACATTGAAGACATGAATAAAATGTTACAGTGTCTGTAGGGAAAATTGTGTGTGTTGAATTGAATGTCCGTACGGGTGTGTATTTTGTTTTAGCATGTTCCCAGAATATGGGAAAAGCTGGTTGTGTATAAGAGTTCACATATTGGAAATTTTAAGAGAAAGTTTTATACCTCGCCTCACGCGCGAGGTTGCGGCCCGCGGCCTAAGTCGAGATAGTTGCTCGCACGTGCGCGTAAGCAGAGAAAAGAGGAAGAGGTGAAAGGTCAGCCAGTATTTATACTCCCGGGTGAGAGAATCCTGTTGAAGGGTTAAGGAAACGAGGAGGAGATAACTGCGACACTCGTGTTGTTTTCTCTGCCAAGCCTGTCCTTCCATCTATGCATAAGGATGTTTTCCCTCCACATCATAACAGTTCTTTGATTTATTTAGTTCTTTAATTTATTCTTTTAAATGTAGTTGCAGTTCGCATGACATAGGGAGAATGACTCAAACACTGGATGCCAGAATAAAGCAACACATTCCAACGAAAATCCAAAACCTTAAGTACACTCCTTCAGACATTCTGACCAATACGTATTGGTCTTCCATTGCAGAACATCTAATAAATAGCCATAATTGTGCTACAAGTTTCAGTGTGGATTCATTTACCATTCTTAGCAATTCCCACTCGAATTACCACTTGAAAGTGTTGGAGGCCATTTATATTTTGTCTTTGAAGCCCTCTCTGTGTAAACAGAAGGATTTCATACTGGGTTTCCAACTAATTTTCATCTAAACAATATTTTTCTTTCTTTTCTTCTCCAATATATATTGTCCATTTTTTAGTGATAATTCAGTTTATTAACCTCAATTTAGTTCTGTTGAGTGAGGTTTGAAACCGGATGGCTAGCCCGTTTTTCAGTTTTTTTGTTTTTTTTATTATCATCATGAGTGGTAATAAAAATAAATTTTGTCTTTTTATGGCTGTCATAAAGTTTTGTACCACAAAATATATCTTTAAATATCAATATAATATTGAACAGTTTTAATCTCTATTCTTTGTTATTTAGACCATCATGCTCATTTCGTTTTCTTTACTCACAGTTCTTCAAGTATCACTGTTTTTGTGTTTTTATCCTTCTCAGGAGTTGGTTTTTCATATTCTGCTTTTCATTCTTGGTGACTATTTCACTTGGAACACTTGGAACCTGAGTATGCAAGTTTTCAGTACTACCAGAGCCAGGGATTGAACTCACAGCTGCCAGCTTGTTTTAACCAATATTTTGATCCTCTAGGGTCACATGTCTTCTTGGGTTCCTTGTAGATTTGTTCAAAATTCTGAGAAGCTTACTGAGCATGACAAGATGCCTGACGAAAAACTTGTTTGTATAATGGCTGAAACATTGAGATTATGACAATCAAGATGAATTTGCTAATTCAAATAATAAAGTCTATAATAGTGATAATTCCTCAAATTCTGAAATGTTTTAATCTCTTTTAATCTTCCAAAACTGTCTTTGAAATTATTTAATCAACATCAGCCATTTTGCTTATTATTATTATTATTATTATTATTATTATCATTTTTATTTCCTTTGATATCTGGCGTTTACACATTTCTTTCCAGGTCCCGCCCAGGGACCTAAGGTTAGAAAAGGCATCATGACACTTTCCACTGAAAAAAATAAAATAAAATAAAAAATAATTACATAAAGCCCTTCGTAAAGTGTGGGCTGTA
Organism: Acanthosepion esculentum; assembly: GCA_964036315.1. NCBI lineage: Eukaryota > Metazoa > Mollusca > Cephalopoda > Sepiida > Sepiidae > Acanthosepion > Acanthosepion esculentum. The sequence goes on from OZ038505.1 coordinate 82,902,068, forward strand.
CTTGTCAGAACAATTTTTTGTATCTCTTTGAGGCATGGACTTCCAGGGATCCCTTCAATCAGCCTACTGGAATCTTTTCCAACCAGTCCAAGGGCTCCAACTACAACAGGGATTGTTGATGTTCCCATGTGCCACATTTTTGAGATTTCTATTTCAAGGTCCTTGTATTTTGACAGTTTTTCGAATATCTTCAAAGATACATTGCAGTCTGCAGGGATTGCCATATCAATAAGGAGGCACTTATTTTGTTTGTGGTCTCTAATAACAATGTCTTGGCGGTTGGCTTTGATTGTTCTGTCAGTGTGTATTGTGTAGTCCCATAGAATTGTAACAGGTCCTATCTCCGTAACCGGGTCAGGGTGGTGTTCGTACCAGTTTCTTTCAGTTTCCTTCCCATAGGAGTTGCAAATTTTCCAGTGCAGATATTGGCCCACTCTGTCATGCCGGGTTTTATATTTAGTGGGTGCCAATATCGTGCAACCTGATATAAGATGATCAATGGTTTCTGGATATTTATCACAGAATCTGCATCTTTGGCTAACACAGTATTTTAGTATATGTGCTTGATTTATTACTATTATTATTATTATTATTGTTATTATTATTATTATTTTTATTATCATTTGTGTATTTTATGTTTCCTGCTTTGTATCCTGTAGAACCAGGTCTAAACTATGGTCCTCAGACTCTATAGGAGAATTGTTACATAATTGATAGCACTTTTCTTAGTATATGCGATGTTTCTAGTAGGACAATCTTTTAGGCAACTTATATGTTGATGTTACCTGGGACACTGTTAGCAAAATTATCCATTCGTTTTTCACGAGGCCCAGAGCTCTGATTATTATTGGTATGACAGTCTCAGTTTTCATTCCCTACATCCTGTTTATCTCGATCTCCAGGTCTTTGTATTTGGACAATTTCTTGATAATTTTTATGGAGGTGTTTCTCTCAGATGGTATTGCAATATCAATAAGCATACATTTCCTTAATCTCTTGTCTTTTATGACAATATCAGGTCTGTTAGCTTTTATTTCCCGGTCAGTTTGAATTGGTATATCCTGAGGATAGTTGCATTTTTATTTTGGGTAACTGTGTTTGGTTGGTACTCATACCATTTTTCTCATTGGTTCCAAATTTGGGATTCTTGGATATCTTCCAGTGCACATATAACACTACTTTGTTATGTCTGTGGGTATATCCATTTTTGGCTGGTTCTGGACAGCATGAGATAATATTTTCTGCAGATCCTGCATTTTGGATTAGTTCCATCCTTGATTATGTGACAGTGATAAGATCTGCTTGCGAGGATTTTGTCCAGAGCTGCAATAATTAGGCCCTTTTGTCTCAGCTTTCATCCAGGTACTTCTCAGCTACTGATGGGTTTTCTGTTGGTCCGCATCTGCTTCTTTTGCTCTTTTTAGGTCTTTACCAATGCAATGACTTGTCCTCCCAGTTGTTTTGGTAATTTCATTTGGCCAAGTTGTTTTGCTTTCTGTTTTACTCCTTTGGCAGAGATGGTATTCGCGTCGTTTTTTGTTGGCAGAATTTCAGGTATATTAATCTTTTTTTTGAAGAGTGTAGCTTCTTTGTTAATGGAGTGGATTTGATGTTTTGCTATTTGTAGAAGGTCATCAGTTTTTGCGATTCTAATTCTTCCATTCTAATTGTTGTAGCTTTAGAATTAACTAAGTTGGATATCGTTATTATTATTATTATTACATAAGGCATGAACAAAATTTCGTCATTCCACTTTATTAACATTAAAGATAATTACATATATCTATACATACATATATATATATATACATATATATATATATACATACATATATATACATATATATATATATATACATATATATATATATATATATATATATATATATATATATACATACATATATCTATACATATATATATATATATATATATATATATATATATATACACACACGTACATTTATATATACATATATATATATATATATATATATATACACATACATATATATATACATATATATATATATATATATATATATACATACATATATATATACATATATATATATATATATACATATATATATATATATATATATATATATATATACATACATATATCTATACATATATATATATAGATTATAGTGGTGAAGGCTTTGTGCAGGGCCATCCACATTCCCTTTTCATTGTACATTTTCTGTGTTTTTTAATTTAAATTAAATCTCCCGTTGTAAGCCTGATGAGCGGGAGCGAAACAGGTTGCTTCGCCCGTTTTTAATATGTCTAGTAATATCAAGCTTCATACGTTTATTGCTGTGATAAAATTTTGTACCTTCAAAAATATCTTTAAATATATATATATATATATATATATATATATATATATATATATATATGCATGTGTATGTGTGTGTGTGTTTATATATGTGTGTGTGCATCTGCATCTGAAGTGCGCATTTGCATACAAACACTTCAGATAAGAGAAAGAATTTCAAATAGAATACAGAAAGTAACTAAAAACATCTTTAGAAGGAAATGATTTATTCAGAGATGGCTGATAGAAAAAATAAGCATCACTAAATAAACAAATATCAATTATTTATACATATTATTGACCTTTCAAGCAAATTATTTATTTTCATTGATTTTATGTCAAGCAATAAATATGATCCATTTTACATTGATTTTGAAGTATTGTTTTATTTCATTGCCATATTATCATATATTGCTGACGTATGCATTGTTTTCACAAAATTCAGATATTTCTATGATATTCCTGAGAAATAGGTGCATCTCATGAGCTGAGATTAAACCTTTTGTTTGGCCTTTGCTTTCATAGACTTTGGTGCAATGGTTGGTGGAACATTAACATTTTACTGTAAGATTTATGTAACCTGTGATTAATTCGGGCAAGAAATGACTTGTAACACCTCTAAAACAAAACTACTATCTTTTAGCTATATTAGTGAACAATGTTCATGCAATTGGTCATCCTAAGTTGAGCTAGTGGTGTGATCTCTGAGAGGTTAGAAGTGTAAACTGAGTCTTTCCATTACAACTAACTGGTGGTGAATTTGAATATATTACTTTCTTTTGTATTGTCCCCCCAAATTTATTCAAGCACTCAGTGTTGACCTCAGTGTTCACTTTTTTTTATTTACATCTGATCTGTCACTGATACTGAATTTTTCCTATAAATATAGAATATTTTCAAAGTATATTTTGTCATATGTATATATATATATATATATATATATATATATATATATATATATATATATATATGTATGTATATATATATATATATGTATATATATGTATATATATATAAACAGTGGCTGCTGCTGCTAATGCAATGCTCTTCTATTCAAATCAAACTCTCCTAGCTACTGAAAACTTTTGCATAGCAAAAATGTTAAACTTTTCCTTCCACACTGCCGCTCTTCCGCTTGGGGTAGAATCTCTGACTGATGCCAAATTGGTCAGGTTTCGATGCCAGCTTGAAGCAATCAGTGATCTAGGCATCACTATGATAAATGACGCTTCCATATAGGATACAGGTCTGAATCCTGTTGGAGGACGAATATATTCTGTGACAATTTCCCATACATTCAGGCTGGTATATGTTGTTTAATACTGTTTATTATAAACAGAGCATTTACTTAAATATTTGTATCTATAAAAAGAACGTTAAACATAATATAAATGTCTTCAAATATATATATATTTCTGAGATGAGGTATTATGTACAGTATTTACATTAGTCGAACTATTGTCCTCATCTTTGTCGCCATATTTGTCACAACGTTTCGGCCGTTGTACGCTCCGGCCTTCTTCAGGTGGTTGGAATTTCGAACCGATCCCTTTATTTCGATCACTGGGGTAGATTGTTCTAGTTCCACGAGCTATGTTTGATGGATGTCAGTTATCAATTATCTCCTGGTAATTTTCCCTCTGAAAGTTCTCCACTGCCTGAACCAGGTATTGAACTCACACTCTTTGGGTCTGTCACTGGATCTAACCAATGCCTTTATCCACTGTACCATGTGTCCTTGAGGACATCTGGGTATGAATTTCTGAGTATTATAAACCTAATTTTTCA
>OZ038505.1:82911178-82916178 GCA_964036315.1 Acanthosepion esculentum
TACGGGATCTAACCACCTTCTTCCACTATTGAATTTTTATCTCTGAAAGAAGTTTGTGACTTTTTCTTCTTCTATGTGCCTTGTACCTTCTGGACACAGGCGACCATGGCTCTCCACAACTTCCTGTTATCCATACCACTCCCAGTTCTGCAAACCATTTACACAAGCTCATTCAATAGGTTACTCACTGCTTTTCTCTGGCTTTTTTGCTCTCAATACGTCCTGTGAGTGTCAAATTTTCCAAGCTCTCTTTCCTCATTATGTGCCCTAGAAATTTCAGCTGTCTCCTACTGATAATGTAAACTGTCTAGCATGTAATATGGACTTTACTGGGTATCATTGGGGTAGGAGACCCCTGGGAAAGGAAGATTGAATAATGTATTTGTCAAAAGATAAAATAAAAATATAACAAAAGAATTCATTTCCTGCTGTCATATCATTAACCATGTTGGTCTCAAAAGTTTTGGAACAGCCTTATATATATATATATATATATATATATATATATATATATATATATATATATATATATATATATATATATATATATGTATTTATGTATATATATATATATATATATATATATATATATATATATATATGTATTTATGTATATATATATATATATATATATATATATATATATATATATATATATATATGCATTTATGTATGTATATGATGCACTCTCCCATCGAGGTCAACGTATGAGGTTTTGATGACCACAAACTAATTATCTGCATGCCTATGATGGGCATGACTTTTGAGACTGGCTCTAGAATTGCACAAAAACCACAAACAGTACAGGAGAATGTATTCTATCCAAGTGCAGCAGGAACATTTTTAGTTGTCATATTTTGCTTTTGTGTTTCACTGATGCTTACTTCTTGATGGTGCATTATTCCTGAATGGCAGCTAGAACTATACTCTGAACTCTTCATAGCTTCCTCTTCAAAGTTCTTGAATAGAATGTTGATTCAAGAAAGGTTGCTCTTCAGTTTATCTTTGTACCTGAGCCAAGGTCTACCAACATTTCTATGACCACTATGGAGTTGACTGTAGAAAAGAACTTTTGGCTTGCGATCATCACAACATCCTTGCCACATGGCCAGCCCAACATATATATATATATATATATATATATATATATATATATATATATATATATATATATATGTGTGTGTGTGTGTGTATATACATACATATACATATATATATATATATATATATATATATGAATTATGGATACTGACTTACACATACACACATAATTAAAAAAATCCTATGTTTAACCTGTTACTGACTTCAAAAGGACTTTATAACATAGGATTTTCTTCTTTTTCTCAATCAGTTACCCAATACTAAACACCAGATTACTTACAATTTGTATATTATATTGTCCCATCCATATATATATATATATATATATATATATATATATATATGCGTGTGTGTGTGTTTGTGTGTGTGTGTGCGTGTGTGTGCATGTGTGTGAGTGCATGTGTGTATGTGTGTGTTTGATATATATACACATACACACATGCACACACACACACACACACACACACACACACACACATATATATATATATATATATATATATATACATAGAATGCCTTACATAATTATTCACCTCACCCTTGAACTTTTCTAAATTTTGTTGAGTTACCAACTGGAATTCAAATTGACTTAAATGTTTTTTTTTACAATTTGATCAGAACAAAATTCTCAGTTCTTTGAAGCTGCAAAATAGAATTGGTCGTGACTCAAACAATAATTAGGACAACAAAGTATTCACCACCCCCTCGCCCATCTCACTACTCTGTAGAACAATCTTTTGATGCAATTCTAGAGACTGAAATTTTTGTTCATTCTTCTTTGCAAAATCAGCTTGGATAGAGTCTGTGGGCACTAATTTCTAATTCCAAGTGCACTGCATCAGTTTTACTTTATTCTTCTTAGTAACTCAACTCACCAGTTAGGGACACATGGCCCATATAGTTGCGAGTTCAATAACTAGCCACAGCAAAGGGAACAAAAACTTGGAGATGACGACAACAGTCCGAACAATGCAAATAAGGAAAATAGTTACAATACCTCATCTCAGAAATATAGACAGATCCTGATTAAGCCAAGAGCTTACAACTGCTGAAACATTGTAAATATGACAACAGATCTTTTTTATAATTTGATCAACACAAAATGCACAGTGCTTGGCAGCTACAGAATGCATATTGTTGTGAGTCAAACAGTAATTAGGACAACGAAGCATCTCTTGGATGCATAAGTATTTCCCCCCCCCCCAAACGTGAACCAATACTCTGTAGAAGCATACTAGACGAAAATGCAGCTGGAAGTCTTTTGGAATATATTGCTACCAACTTCTATGTTGCATATTCCCTCCCCTGTGGCGAAGACTTTGCCACTGAACACATAAGTAAAATGTTGTATAGCCCACTCGTTATGGCAGGGGGGCTCTTAGTTGACAGGTCTTGAGGAAACTATAATAAAACTGTCTTTCTTCTCTCAGCCAGATGATCACTAATTGGTTTGTAGTTCGGAGGTAAAATGAGAACTTCAACAAAAAGGGATTTTAAACATATATTTTATTAAACACATCAACATGTACCGCTTCTAACTAACCAGGGAGGTCGCTTATCACACTTCACTGGGGAGTAAGTTCCTTGCACATGAAATTAACATGTCTGCATTCTTCAATGTGTAAAACTTAACTCCTCAAAATCACTTTCTATCTGTGTAACATCCCCATGCTAGTTTCAACCAATCAAAAAAACCTTCCTTTATTTTCCTGTATCTGACCTCAAAGGTCAGCCTCAGAAGGCATGAGCCAAAATAGACTGTCATTAAAAAATAATAGTCTGAAACATATGCTAGGCCACAAAAATCTCCTGAGCTGACCAAGCTCAGAAATGTATACAATATGGGAACCAGTAATAAGGAGTGCCAGAGAAAAGCAATAATAACAATGAAAATTGCAATATGAGCTCTGGCAAAAAACGTGCAATGATAGCAGCAAAAATTGCTTTGATCTAAACCATTCCATTTTAGCTCTGACTGTTAGCCACTGTCTTGTTGAAATGTGAACCCCTTCACAGTCTTTAGCAGACCGTAACAGGTTTCCTTTGAGGATTGCCTTATATTTGGTTCCATCTATTTTCCCATTAATACTGACCAGCTTTTCTGTCTCTGTCTCACACCCATAGAATGATCTTGTCAAAACCATGTTTCATGATGGGGAGGGTGTTAAAAGGGTGATTTGCAATGTCAGTTTTCTGTCACATGTAGCATTTTTAATTAATGCCAAAATGTTCAGTTTGGGTCTTATCTAAAAAGAACAACTTCTTCCACATGTGTGATGTGTTTCCCACATGGCTTGTGACAAAAATGCAACGAGAACTTCTTATGGCTTTCTTTCAACAATGGCTTTCTTCTTGTTGCTCTTCCATAAATACCAGATTTGTAGTGTGCATGAATAATTGTCTCACACCTGAGCTATGGATCTTTGCTGCATTGCCAGAGTTACGACGGGCATCTTGGTTGTTCTCTGATTAACAGATAGCCTTGTCTTGACAGGTGTGTGGTTGAACCATAATCTTTTCAGGGTATTTTTTATAACCTAACATCACATTATACTTTTCAACAACTTTATCTGTTACCTGTCTGGTGAGCACATTGCTTTCCATGATGTTGTTTGTTAATGTTCACAAACAAACCTCTGAGGCCTTCCAGAACAGGTACATTTAACTGTAAATTACAGAATCAAGGATTGTAACTCTTTTTCCATTTGATGCAGATTTGAATTGACCCATAACAAAAAAGCAAGAAAGGTATTTAAATATAAATTACTTTTATTTTCATACTTTTACAACTAAATTTTTTGTAGCATGGATGAGTGTTCTTGTTTGTTAAGATGAAAAGAAATGTGATTTCCTCACGTGTACATGTGACAAAAAGAGGCAAAGGAGAAAGTGAGAATGTAAGTGTCACAAAGCTTGGTGAGAAAGAATGTAAGTGTCATGTAGCTTGGTGACAAAGACAAGTGAATGAGTAAGGGAATCTCTTTGAAGCTGCACCAGCCATCATGAGCTGATATTGCATATATACATCTCTATCTCCTTACTCGTTTTGTTCGTCTAGAAATTTTACTCAAATATTCTTCAAAGGGATCACAAAGCATGGTTTTATTGTTGGTGGGAGCATAACCCATTGGTTGAAAAATGTTAAATATTTATTTTCAAAGGATTAATTTATTGACGAAAGATGCTTGAATCCTCTGACTCAGAAAACATTTTTTGTCATTTGATGATTAACTGTCTTGGTGTTTATTTCCATTTTTACGCCACACATTCTTTCCTTTACTCAAGAGAAATCATCATAATCAGGTGGAGTCTATTCACTAAGTATGTGATTTATGAAAGCAATTGGTTTCACTGCATTTTACTTATGTGTTTCACATTAACAAGAGTGTTGAATGCTTATGCACTGAACACTTATGCCATATTTTTCTCTTATTTCAAAATGATGCATCATTTTTGATTGGTCCATTACACAAAACCGTAATATAATATATTTGAAATAATGTTTATTAGAATTCACTTACGGGATTTTTATTTGGTCTCTTTGATCCTGACGTGGTTGTCGGTAGAGTAGATGGAATTTATTTTTGTTTTTTCCTGCATTCGGAAATGAGAACCAATTTTTGGTTTGGAATTTATTTTTCCTGAAAGATAATTATCACGATTTTCTCATTTAAGCAAAGGTTAAATCATTTTGTGGTTTTCCTGGAAGCTGATGCTGTTATTCTTGTCTAAGTTTCATGTTTTCTTTAATTTTTCTTCAAGTAATTTTGATCATCTCAGACATTATCACAAACTGAACATTGTCAGTATAATAGACAAAACTATGTTAGCTGTATCCTGACATTTTTTTGGAACACTAGAATTCAAATTTATGCCTAGCATTATAAGTAAAACAGTTT
>OZ038505.1:82918678-83048678 GCA_964036315.1 Acanthosepion esculentum
AGATAGATAGATAGATAGATAGATAGATACGATGACAAATGCAAATCAATTTTTAAGTAATGTCATCACTTGATCCAATCTGAAATATGAGCAGTATGGCTGTGGCTTTTTACTCCTGCTCGGGCTTTACATTGTATTGTGCAGATGTGGCAATATTAGGCCATCTTTTGCAGTAATTATTGCATGATGTTGAATGTATAGAAAATGAGAGTTTGAGACTGATAAGAACAATCTGATAGCTAGCTAGATAAACAGAATGATGTATATATATATATACATATATATATATATATAGATAGATAGATAGATATGAACAGACTGAGACAGACAGACAGATCATTAACAGAATATGATGAAAAGATAGATATGTGATCAGTAATGAAATTGTTTAAGCTCTAAAATATCAGGATGCAAAAAAGTTGCCATGTCAGATGTCATCTTGATTTCATTGAAGATAATTTTGATTTCATAAACAAAAAAGAAAAGTGGAAAGAAAATATATATTTTCTAGGGAAGCAGAATTTGTTTGTTTTCTTTGTAGATTGCATCTTGATGAGAAATTCTGTGAATATATAATTGAAATGTAGCATATTGAATATTGACACAAATATATTTGCCTGGTAGGAAACATAAGAAAATTACATAGACATGTAGGTGTGGCTACAATACACATGATCACATGCATGCATACAAATATGAAAACACACTCATATATACATACATACATATGTATATATATATATACAGTTGTGGAAAGAATTATTCACCCCCACTGAATACTTGCATATTTTCTAAGGAAATGCGAATATTTGTAAGTACTTGCTGAATTTATCATAAATAGTTGATTCCATATTTAGTTTTGAATAATTCATGAAATTTTTAGAATTTTCGATCTATTATATTCATAGTTATAAATTTTTCTAAAAATTGGTGAATTCCAAAATTATTTCCCCGCCCCTTATGGAAATTATGCAATAATATTACTCTAGGGTAATTGTAATGTTTTTTTTTTCTGATATTTAATACAAACACCTTTTGAAAATAAAATAGAATTGACCTATTCTATAACATTCTAAAATGTAATGAAGAAGACAAATATGTGTGCCATGTACACCTCATTTGTTCTGCAACCCTGGCGATGATGGGTGACCTTGATTAGAAGCTCCGAATGAGGATAGTTGATCCATACAAACAAGGTGATGGATATACAACACTTTCTAAGCATTTAAATATTTCCAGATTGACAATTCATAGCATTATCAAGAAGTACAAGACTCATTATGTCGAGAATAAATTAAGGACTGGCAGAAAATGGTTAATTTCTGAATGAATAGAAAGGAAAATTGTTAGAGATGTCTCAAAGAATCCTTAATTAATGTCAAAAGAGATTTTCAGTGATGTAAAGACATTAGGGTTGAATGTATTGATGAAGAGAGTTGCTAGTTTACTATATGCTTTCTGCCAGCAGGACTTTGAGCTTGTCACCCAAAGAAAACTCCCTTGCTTAAGGTTAAACACCGAAAATGCAGGTTAGCTTATGCTAGAAGCCATGGGAATAAATATTGGAATTCTGTTTTATGGTCAGATGCGACAAAACTAGAATTATATGGTTACGTGAAGTCCTTTTATGTATGGGGAAAGTGAATGAAACTCACAAACCAAAAAATACCCTCCCTACAATTTAGCACAATGGTAGGATCATTCTGTTTTGGAGATGTTTTGCTGCTTCTGGACAAGGAAAACTAGTGAAAGTAAAGGGCATCATTGATAAAGAGCAGTATTTGATTATTCTTAAAAATAATATAAAACAAATTTCACTAAATCTGACCTGGAACATATAGCACGAATTGTTACAAAATACTAAAATGACAACAAAATTAAGGTATTGGTGTATGCTGCATAAAGTCCTGACTTAAAGCCCACTGAAAATTTATGGGCATATTTGAAGAAAAACTAAAAGAAAGAAGTCTTTGAATTTGGAGGAACTAGAATTTATTGCCCAAGAAGAATGGAGCATAATACCTGTCAGTTTGTGTAGAGATTTTGTAATGAACTCTCAAAACTGAAAAGGTTATGCAATTTATTATTGAAACAAGATGGCCAATAATTTTGTCTTACGTTAAATGATTTTTGGTGTTTTTTTGTATTATTGTTTGATGTTAACATTGTGGGTATCACTGCACATAATTTCAAATTATTTATTTCATCATTTGTGAAAAGATGTACATGAAGTTTCCATGAAAATATATATATATATATATATATCTTTCAATTCACACAAACTCAGACATACATACACACACATGTATATATTCATTATCTGTCTATACATTATTCGAACTATTGTCCTCATCTTTGTCACCATATTCATTACAACGTTTCAGCCGTTGTATGCTCCGGCCTTCTTCAGGTGGTTAGAATGTTGAAATGAACCCTTTATTTTGCTCACTGGGGTAGACTGTTCTTGTTCCACGTGCCATGTTTAATGGATGTCAGTTATCAGTTATCTCCTGTTAACTCCCCTTCCAAGTTCTCCACTGCCTTAACCAAGTATTGAACTCACACTCTTTTGGGTCCTGTCACTGGATCTAACCAATGCTTTTATCCACTTTTATCCTATCAGTGTATGAATTTCTAGGTATTATAAAACTAATGTCTTCAGCAATCATTTTTTTACCAGTGCTCATATTGCAATTTTTTGCTGTTACCATCATGTTTTTACCAGAGCTCATATTGCAATTTTTGTTGTTGTTATCACTTTTCTCTGGCACTCCTTATTACTGGTTCCAATATTGTATTCATTTCTACCCGAATAATGTAAATAGTGTATATATTCATGTAAATTAGTGCTAGCATATACCTATACTGACATATATATATGTAGACATATGCACAAAAATTCATTGCGTGTGTGTGTGAGTGTGTATATGTGTGTGTGTGTGATATGCCTTACATTCGTAATTAGGTTGTATAAGAATTGTTCTGTGGTCCATGGTCAGTTAACGTGCAACTGGCTATTGCATATACAACATGGCTGAGTTAAGCAGCAACTGACTATTCTCACCAATGTACTGTCACCTGACTTCAAGTATCCCATAAGACATCAGTGAATTCTTCCTGTCAAAGGATTTATAATCACCTTGCTTATCCCCTCCCCATCTTTTTCCTGATTGATTGATGATTCCTCTTTCTGTCGCTTACCGTTTACCTTTGTCCTTTCTATGAATTATTTCTGCATTTTTAAACTTATTTTCAATTGACGTCATTAATTCCCATCTTTGGAGCTGTCATTATTGGCAAAGATTCTTTTCATTCTGCTTCTTCTAAATGCTTTCAAGTCTATTGTCATTTGGTTCCATTTCCTTTCTGTAATGTCATCACATATCCTAAGTAGATGTATTCTTGAACTTCTTCCAATTCTTTTTCTTTTGTATCTGCCTATATTTCTGAGATGAGGTATTATGTACATTATTTACATTATTCGGACTACTGTCCTCATCTTTGTCGCCATATTTATTACAAGGATTTGGCCTTTCAGTATCTGTCTATATTCCTGAGATGAGGTATTATGTACACTATTTACATTATTCGGACTATTGTACTCATCTTTGTCACCATATTTATTACAAAGTTTCGGCCTTTCAGTATCTGTCTATATTTCTGAGATGAGGTATTATGTACATTATTTACATTATTCGGACTACTGTCCTCATCTTTGTCGCCATATTTATTACAAGGTTTCGGCCTTTCAGTATCTGTCTATATTCCTGAGATGAGGTATTATGTACACTATTTACATTATTCAGACTATTGTACTCATCTTTGTCACCATATTTATTACAAAGTTTCGGCCTTTCAGTATCTGTCTATATTCCTGAGATTAGGTATTATGTACACTATTTACATTATTCGGACTACTGTCCTCATCTTTGTCGCCATATTTATTACAAGGATTTGGCCTTTCAGTATCTGTCTATATTCCTGAGATGAGGTATTATGTACACTATTTACATTATTCGGACTATTGTACTCATCTTTGTTGCCATGTTTATTACAACGTTTTGGCCTTTCAGTATCTGTCTATATTTCTGAGATGAGGTATTATGTACACTATTTACAATATTCGGACTACTGTCCTCATCTTTGTCGCCATATTTATTACAACATTTCGGCCTTTCAGTATCTGTCTATATTCCTGAGATGAGGTATTATGTACATTATTTACATTATTCGGACTATTGTCTTCATCTTTGTCGCCATATTTATTACAACGTTTCAGCCGTTGTACGCTCCGGCCTTCATCAGGTGGTTGGAATGTTTAACTGAATGTCTTTATCTTTTATTCTCAGAATCTTGCAATTGATCAGTGCTTTTGTTTCATTTCCTATCCTTTTTAAAACTAAATACAGATTTTCTCTACTGGAGTTATTTCACATTTCTTGCAATTCCTCATATAATTTTGATATAAGAAACATGTAAATTGCAAATCATAAATATTATCTGTTTATGCTTACTCTCGTCAATTCTCACTTCATGACTTGCGTATCTTTGGGATTATTTTTGTGCTCAGTGTTTTATGCTAAAGTTCACCTATTACAAGGCTTGAGGGTAACTCAAGGTAGAGGTTTATGGTTAAAATGGTAATGTTCAATGAGGCGTATGATATGAATGAAAGAGCAGGTGATGGAAAGTGAAGATTGTGTAAACAGGCCAGACAGTTATCAAAGATATTTAAACACACATATATATATCTATATATATATCTATTACTGTCACAATTTACACACAAACAGACACACACACACACACACACACACACACACACACACACACACACACACACATACACACACACATAAATAGTATGAACATAGAAATCAACACTGCATAGGTACTGTCAATTTCATATATTGACTCCTATATCTACATTTATATAAGTTTTATTTAAAACAACTGGCAAGGTAATGTGATTAAGCTCTTTATTCAATTTTTCTTGCATTCATACAAGTATTTTCTTTTCTGTACATAAATACAAGTGGTCCAAATGTTATATATATATATATATATATATATATATATATATATATATATATATATATATATATATATAGTGATAGGTATTCTATTAGCCATTATCAAGGATGTTCTTTTAATTTTTAACTGAATATGTAGATTTTTATATATGTGTATCTATAGTTATGGGAACATTATTTTTAATTTTACATATATATATATATATATCGGGGCAGCAGATCATTATTTAAAGATATATTATTAAATATAAAAAACAATCAATGTCTATTAATTCTGACCATGAGCTGTTCTAATATTCAAATGTTTGCTTTAATTTCTGGTGAAAATAAAAACAAAAATGTTGGACAATTTTTGTCTTTATTTTCACCAGAAATTAAAGCAAACATACGAACATTAGAACGGCTCCTGATCAGACATAATAGACATTCATTGTTTGTTATATTTAATAATATATATATATATATATATATTTATACAGGGTGCGATGGATAGACTGTGCTCTAAATTATGCAAAAATTTAAATAAGACTGACATCTCATTTTAACAGTTATAATTACCAAAATTGCACAAAAATATCTTTAAAAAGTAGTCAAGTGTAAATTTATTCAATAAAATCACCATTAGCTTCAACCATGGCCTCCAGACAACTTCAGAATCTCCAGTAACTCTTCTGGACAGTCAGTCTCCTTGTTTAATTTGGTGAATGCTGCTATAATCCATGCCTTCAGTTCTTCTTTGTTGTTTCCTTGTTTTTTGGTCACTCACTCAACTGTGCCCCACACATAATAATCGAGTGGGTTGCATTCTGGGGAATTAGGTGGTTAGATGTAAGGGGTGATTTGATTGCAGAAATTGTCTGACACCCATGACTGGGTTCTCCTGCTTGTTTGGCATGGTGCAGAGTCCTGTTGCCAGACATAGGTTCTTCCAACAGCTACCTTCTTGACCCTAGGCAGCATTACCACCTCAGGGCATTTGATGTAGGCCTCCATGTTAAGTCTGGAGCCTTGTGGGAAGATGAATGAAGGCATAATATCGCCATCACTAGTGATCACTCTAAACACCTAAGATGCTGACTGGATATACAAATCCAAGTCTTTCCAAATCCTCTGCACTGCCCTTAGATTTACACCCAAAGACTCGGAAATGTTCGTATTGGAGCTTCCAGCACGAATGCCAAGCAGTACATCATGCTGTTTCCAAATCAAAACAAACAACACACATGCATGAAATTATAAATATAAAATGGTGACAATTTCCCCATCGCATCCTGTATATGTGTTTTCATCTCCAAAGTGGTTTCCTTTCCCTGAATTGATTTCCCCACCTTCACAGATCTTTCAATGATTGTAGATTCTTCTTTCACAGCCACATTTTTTTCCTGTATCTTTATACAAAACTTATTTGAATCGTCTTTAGTGTCAAAGTTGTTTATTTTTCCAACACTGTCTTGTTCTCTTTTCCTTTTTTAGCATTTCAAAATGTGTCTCTTTTGCTTTTCTTTGATCTCATGTCGACGTGAAAACCAAGTGAAATCCAACTGTTAATTATGCCATATTTTTATGAAGCTAACACTCTTCAAAATATGTGAAAATCATGGCCGAATATTTGCATATGAAAACAACTCAATATTTTTTGCCTTAACACATTCTTCTTCAACTATGTGCCATGTCCCCTCATGACATGGGTGATCATGACTCTCCACAACTTCTTGTACTTTGAAGCTCTTAGTAAAGTCTGTTTCTTTGCTACTCCTCTTCATCCTTGTTCTGCCAATGATTTACAAAAGCTCATTGTGTAGTTTATGTGCTGCCTCCCTTGCATCTTTTGCCTTCAATATGTCTTATGAGTGTCAAATTTTCTAAGCATCCCTTCCTCATTTTGTGCCCTAGAAATTTCAACTGCCTCTTTTTTATATTCTAAAAATATGTCCTTTTTGTTTCCATTTTCCCTGAAACTTTGTCATTGTTCCCACGTTCAGTCTATAGTATTCTCAGCATCCTTCAGTAGAACTACGTTTCTGTGGCCTCAAGTCTCTTCTTTATCTGTGATGATATTGTTCAGCATTCACTGCCATAGAGAAGGACTAATATTACATAACAGTCAAGCACTTTTCTCTTCCTTCTAACAGAATTACAGAATCTGAATTTGCTTTCATGTTCTGATGCTAAATCAAAATCCATATGAAGATTTAGCACCATCCTTGTTTTTCATCTATCAAAATAAATTTTTTAATCATGCCCAAAATAAGGATTCTAAGATTTCCTTTGAACTTTTGAAAACTGTATCAGATGGAATTCATCATTACCATTTTCTGTATCAGATGGAATCCATCATTACCATTTTCTGTATCAGATGGAATCCATCATTACCATTTTCTGTATCAGATGGAATTCATCATTACCATTTTCTGTATCAGATGGAATCCATCATTACCATTTTCTGTATCAGATGGAATTCATCACTGCCATTTTCTGTATCAGATGGAATTCATCATTACCACCCTCATGCTTTAAAAAATCTGCACAGTCTTGTGGGTGATTCTAGCAGGATTCTATTGCTATTTCCATGGTAACTGTTTTGAGAAGCTCCATTCCTTAGTTCCACCAGTTCAGACTTTATCAGCTCAGAGCTGCCATGCTATGTACCCTGGGAGGAATCATTTCCCTTCCCTTCATATTTCATTAATAAGAAGGGAGATCCATCCAGGTAGCTTCTTCCCAAGAACCGCTACTGTGTGGAACAGACTCCCAAGAAGATGCTTTCTAAATAACTACAATCATAACCTCTTCAAGTCTTTATCTTTCTTACATATCCTCATAATCTGCACAACTTAGCTCCTCCACTCACATTCTTACAACAACCTCATTCAGTAACTATCTACCTTGAGGGGCTCTTTGGAATTCTCTTTGGTGAATAATTAATAAAAAAAAATAAAGGATAATTTTAGAAAGTATAATCGATTTTCATCCCAGCATCTGACTGCTAATGATTACCGTGATGATATCCTCCCAATTGCTAAGAGTCTTAACTGAAGATCCATTAATTTATGTGGGTGCTCTAAATTAAGTCCAGGCCCACAACATTATAAACCAAAGGACAAATAAGAACATTTCATTAGCAAGAGAAATGGTCATTTTGGGGTTTTGGCATTTTTGTTTGCTTTCTTTTAACTTTTGAAGACAGATTCTTCAAATTAAATAATAAGAAAAGTAAGAGATGGGCTTATGCTACGGGCAGAAGTTTTAGGAGATTTTTCTCCCAATCTCTATTGTGTATGCCCTAAAATTTTCTCAGATACACTTTATTGGATATTTTAAAAATGTTTGACTTTTTAGTCCGTAATCATAAAATAGGATCTGATGAAATAAATTGAGCAACTACAGGTTTAAGAAAGTTTTGATGCAAACTTTCCATTTCGTTTCTTGACAGTGTTGTGGTTGATAGAAGTCACTAACTTTCTGAGGAAGCATGGTCAGTGGTCACTGCTGTTATGTTGCATTTTGATGGAAGGGTAATTACTCAGTATTAACTAAAATTAAGCTGTTCACAACTGGCAAATTGAGTAGAGAGAGAGAGAGAGAGAGAGATACAGATCAAAGTTATTACTGAAAGTAAGAAGAGGTGAGATGGACAAAGTGAGTTTGGTTTTTTGGTCTATGAACTGTGAAAACGAATCAGGTTTAACAATAAACAATGAGGATTTATTTGGAGAAAGTGACTAATGTATATCTGAGAAAATAGAAAGCAAATAATGTCTGTGAAAGAGTACAAAAGTGATTAATTTTTCTGAGAGAATAGTATATATATATATATATATATATATATATATATATATATATATATACATACACACACATAGACACACACACACACATATATATATATGCACACACATATTTATGGGTATGTGGCTGAGTGGTTAGAACATTCTCTTTCTGACCATGAGACTCTGGTTTGAATCTCACCAGGGTCGATTTGTCAGTAAGGAGACTTCCTGATGTTATCGGTGTGGAGGGGGTGATCCCAGCATGTGGCACCTTTGGAAAGTGCTTAAAAACCATACCACAGGTTGACCTAAGCCTTGTGAATGAAATTGGGTAGATGGTACCCCTGGGGGCCATCAATAGCTGTGCTAGCACGAAGTCACTAGTCATCGTGACCGAGGGTTTGAACATGCTGGCCTTGTTCAGATTGTTGATCACGCTAGATAACACACTCTCTCCCAGAAACTGTAGCTAATATTTTGAGGTTATGTGTTAAGCAATGTTGAGCCTGGTCAGTATTCAGATGGGTGACCGGCTTGGGAATACAGGTGCTGTAAGCAATGCGACAGGCCAGAGATGGATACAGTCTTTCCGCTTTATAGTAACAAGACCTTGATATGTGGAGGTGCTTTTGGACTCACCGGTTGGAAGCCTATCTGGAGTGGTGAGTGTCAAGACTAGTTCAAGAAATGGCCTGAAAGAAAACTGAAAACATTATTGACTGTCATTCATTTGCTTTGAGATATTATTTCTGTCTTCGTCGAAAATGAAATTTAAGACAAAAGTTAATAAGCTCAAGAGATTTCATTTATTTATAGAATGACTTTATTCAATGATGCAATTTTATAAAAATAATTTGGTCAAAAGAATTTTGATTATACATACGTATCAAGCAACTGAATGACAAAATGGATACATTTTTCATTTCATCATCGAGCAGGACTTAATTGGACAAAAGTAATGTTTTTATTTTTCCTTGTAGGAAAATGGCTAATATTACCGATACCATTACCATTTATTGATGGAATTATAAATGTGGGTAGAAGGGGGAGATATAAACACAAACATTGGTTATAATTAAGTGCTGATGATGTGGGAATACTAAATTTTAATCCATTAATGAAAACATTAATTTAGTCCAATGAATTCCCCCTACAGGCCGAAACACATTACACAGAATCATTCAACTTTGTCATTCACTTGACAAAAATTGTTCTGATATAGAGAAATTTATAATTTCTATATCATATTCTCTCATACATAGGAAGCCTTAATGTGTAGCTGATGTAATGGATAGCTTGAAATTGTTAATCAGAGGGCCAAGTTTCAATTCCAGTTGAGTTCATTATATTCACTTACAAGCAAATACTATTTCGAAAATGTATAAATCTACCCCGTTCTCCCCACAGCACTGGGTTAATTAGTAAAACCTGTATAACTAAATCAAAATTATCTCCCTCCCACAAATTCTTACAATCTAAAAATATTTTGGCGCTTTAAAAAAAAGTACAATGGCTGTATAATAAGCTGTAGAAAATATATCAGTCAATCAATCTCCCATACATGCATATATATATATATATATATATATATATATATATATATTAACTGATTTAAATATAGGGTTCCTTCATTTAAAAATATGGTTCCTTTGCTACACAGAAATAACCATGTTTCAAAAAACCAAAGCTAAAAACTTCAAATTTAATTATGTAATAAAATTAAATTAAATTTTTTAAATCAGTTAATTTATAATATTTATGCTCTGTAAATTTACATTGAGCATTGTTTTGAAAAATAAAAATATCAATAAGAACACCAGATTATATATCTTACTGTTCTTTCTTTTTACTATGATATATATATATATACAGTACAGTTCAAAAGTTTGAAACCTCCCCCAGAATTATCATGGGATGAACTTGACAGAAGAGTGAAGAATAAATGAAAAAAGATCTCTGAGAGTCATTGAAAAAAGAATAAAATCAATTGTCAAACTTATACTTTGAGAAACTTTTGCAATGAATGCCAAAAATTTATGCTGCAGTTATCAAGGCTAAAGGAGGATATTTTGATGAGAGCAAAGTTTAATCATAAAATGCTTTTTTTTCATCATAAAATATCTAATAAAAAATAATGTCTCACGTTTCTTAAACATGATTAATAATTTTCTGTTATAAAGTATAAAACAATTACTTCTTGGGCCAATTTAAAAAATTACCTGTGGTGACTTCAAACTTTTGAACTGTAGTGTGTGTATATATATATATATATGCTCTGATGGATAAATTGTGGTCTAAGTTATACAAAAATGAAAATAACACTGACATCCCATTTTAACAGGTATATTTACCAAAATTACACAAAAATATCTTGAAATAGCAAAGAGTAAATTTATTCAATAAATCCTTGTCTTCAGTTCATCTTTGGTGTTACAAGGAGTTGGTCTCTTGCTCAGCTGCACCCCACACATAATAATCATGGGGGTTGCAGTCTGGGGAGCTAGGTGGCCACGTGTAATGGGTGATGTGGTCACAGAAACTGTCTGACAGCCATGATTGACAGCCTCTTGACCCAGGGTAGCACTAACTCCTCAAGGCACTTGATTTAGGCCTCCATGTTGAGCCTGATGTCTTCAACAAGAAATTCATGAGTTCTTTTCTTATCAGAATGATCAGAGTGAGTTTTCCTGGCTGTGGCGCCTTCGTAATCACCATTAGACTCATCCAACTCTTTCTAATTCCTTTTCACTGTCCTCAGGTTGTCACCCAAACACTCTGAAATGTTCGTATTAAAGCTTCCGTCATGAATGCTAAGAAGTACTTCATGCTGTTTCCGAATTTCAGGCAGAGTGAATTGCAACATGTTGCTTTTTTTTCAAAGACAATGTCTATCTGACCCTATTATAGTGTCAACAAAATTGAAAACAAATAATGTGCATGCGTAAAATTAAAATATAAAATGGTAATAATTTACCAATCGCACCTTTCACATATATATATATATATATATATATATATATATATATATATATATATATATATATATATATGTGTGTACAACATGGAAATAATTCCTAAAATGTTTTTTAGGAGTTATGAGTCTTGAGTTTTGTCTTACTTGGTCACAAATCAATTTACACCATATATATATATATATACATTTATATATATAAGGTATATTTAGGCAGTAAAAATTTATCAAGACAACTTTTGACAAGTTCAGTAAACAAAGTATGTTTATTTTTTTAATGTATTTTTAGAATTTTCAAACAAGATATCTGTACATTTGAATCAAAATTATGAAGAAATTGTCCAAAGTTCATAATTTGTTCTTTCTTTGTTTAATCATTTCACCCCAAGCAAGGCAATAAAGCCACTAAGATGCAAGTAGTCGAGTGAAAGAAAATGAGCAAACTTTAGTAAGAAGAAAGGACAATAAAAGAACAAAATTCAGAAAGACAGAAGATGGTGGTTGATTTTCAAATTTAAAGTTTTCATCATTACAAAAAGCTGAAAGAGAGTTCCACAAGTGGGGAGGGTGAGGGAAGAATCTATTAGAATAGAACAGGTACATTCCACTAATTCAACAGTAAAATAATTTCTTTAAATATTTCCTACTATCTGAGTCGTTTTCGAGGACTCGTCGTTATCAATGTGGTGATCTTGTTGGTTATATCAAATCATTTTTGGTGCTGGAATTTGAATTAGTCCGAAATGGTGTCATAGACATTGATACATATTATTTTATACAAATATTTTATACACATTCTTATACAACAAAAACAAAACAAATAAAATATATTTCACCAAAGGATATATTAACTTGATGTGTGTAATTAAAAGATTCATTGTTATGCATATTTGACATGAGATCTGAATGTCTAAAACTGTCATGGCGATTTCAAAACATTTTACTTTCCATGTTAGTATTTTGACTTAGTAGCATCTTCAAGTAGTGTATAAAAGTAGTCCAAGCACAACTTATTCTGTGTTTTATTTCCTTATCTCCTTTAATAACTGATCAATACAGTGAAGTATTTGAAGTATTTTAAAACTCCTACAGAAGATATTGAAACAAGTATTAAAAATCAACTGCGAGAAGACAGAATGCATGGTTGTTAGCAAAAGGACGATCTCAAAATGCAAATTACAAATTGGGGATACCTAAATTAACTAAGTGGAAAAATTTACATATCTGGGAAATGTTTTAACAGAAAATGGAAAATCTGACACTGAAATCTGAATGTGAATTGTGATAGCCAAAGATGCTTCTCAAAAGCTAAGCAGAGTATTGAGAAACGGAAGAACTTTGTTAGAAACAAAGAAAAAGAGTTCTGAATTGTTATGTCATATCTGTTCTCCTATATGACAGTGAATGCTGGAAAATCTAGCTCAACTGTGGTTCTACAGAAGGATACTGAGGATACCAAAGACCGAATATGTGAGCAACAGCAAAGTTTTAGAGAAAATGGAAACAAAAAGGAAACATACTTAACATCAGGAAGAGACAGTTGAAATTTCTAGGGCACATAATGAGGAAAGAGGGCTTTTGATACTCACAGGACATATGAAACGCAAATGGGACAGAGGAAAACAATACATAATATACTTAGTGAACTTGAGTAAATGGATCGCAGAACAAAGTTTAGGAGAAATAACCAGAAGACAAAACTTATAAAGAACTACAAAGGACAGGAAATCGTGGAGAGCCATGATCGCCTATGTACTGAAGGCACACGGCACATAGAAGAAGAAGAAGAAGAATGAGCTTGATTAAATGGTTGGTGGAACAAAGATATAGCAAAAACACAAAATTTATTAAAAACTACAACAGACAGGAAATTGTGGAGAGCCATGATCGCCTATGTACTGAAGGGACACGGCACATAGAAGAAGAAGAATGAGCTTGAGAAAATGGTTGGTGGAACAAGGTTTATGAGAGATAACAAAAAGACAAAATTTATTAAGAGCTAAAAAGAACAGGAAATTGTGGAGAGCCATGACTGGCACATAAAAAAGAAATATTTTCTTTCATTTTGAATTTTTATGATGGATTCAGGGTATGGGCCATCAGTTCCCTCATTTCAGTTTTGAAAAGTTTTAATGGAAATCCTACTTGTTGGAACACTTGGTAGAGAAGGTTGAATTTTGTTTATGATTATACTTATTTCAACTCTGAACACGTATGACTTCAGCATAGATTCTCTCATTCTTAGTACACCGGCTTTTAGAATGAAAACAAGGCTGCTGGGTTCTAGTAGAATATTTGTCTGGGATGTGGCCTGATAAAACTGTTGGGCCCTCTTTAATTTGGACATTGATGCACCACTATCTTACTATCTCCGTCATGTTTCCTCTGGGGGAAAAAATAAGCTTTACAAGTTATTTTTTTTAATAAAGTATCTTAAATGCAGCACTGCAATCCAGACATATACTGGATTAGCAAAAGTTGCCTTCCAAAAGCTAAGCAAAGTATTAAGAAATAGGAAAATTTCTTTAGAAACAAAGAAATTGAAGTTGAACTCAATGGATGGAGAATGTCAGCAAACAAAGAAGTGATAAGGAAAATGAAACTAGAAAGTGACAGCTATAATTACTTGGATGCATAATGAGGTGGACAGGCTCAGCAAATTTGACACTCACATGGCCTATGAAAGGCAAAAGCAACAGCTTGTGCAAATGAATGGAAGGACAAGGAGCTAGGCAATATGCAAAAGTGACAAAGATGCTGAGATATATAAGGGATAGGATGTTGTGGAGAGCCATTGTCATCTACATGCAGAGGGGGAACAGAAGAACAAGTTTCAAAAATATGAAGTAATGGACAAATGAAAGGGCTTTGAAAATTTGACACTCACTTGGCATATCAAAGGGAAAGACTTATCTGACAAGCTTGTACAAATGGATGTCAGAACAGAGGAGTCAATATGGAAAAAGTGTTGCTAAGAGCTACAAGGAATAGGATGCTGTGGAGAGGTATGATCATCCACATGCTTAAAATAAATGCTTAGAATCTATCGAGTAATGGATAAATGAAAGAATTCAGACAGATTTCCTTTAGATATGTGGAACGGAATCTCAGAACCTAAAGAACGAGAAAGGACATTGAAGAAAATCTTTGCTGGTAAAGGAAAAAATAATTACACAGAGCAAAACTCTCAAGGAAAACTTGTTTGATTTTAAATTAATCATTGCATCTCTGTTATCAGCAATTTCTGATGTCAAGAAAAAAGAAAAAAGAATCTGAGTCTAGAGGAAATATTTTGAGAAGATGGATGTTGCAAATTGAAAGGATTTAATGTCTAATGATATTCCATCTAATTGGTTTGAGACACAGACAGATGTTTATTACCCAGCTTGATTATGGGGCTCTGCCCTTTAGTAATTCCATTGCATGTTTGTATGTTTCTCTGTAGGATTTGTAGGAGTTAACTCCCTTTGTTTTTATTTTTTTATTTGAGGATTCTTTTTATCTGCCATTCATCAGTTTCAAGAGGGCATGCTGAATTGTCTTTTGAATTTTTCACTTTGCTAACAGCATATATTGTTTCCAGACACTTTAGTGAAATTAGGGGTAAAGGAAAAAGAATAAAAGTGAAAATCAGGAACAAAAGAAGAAATGAAGGAGAAGAAAGAAAATTAAAAGAAAGACACAAATAAACAAAACCAATAATCATAAAAAAAAATGAAAAAGATAAGAGAAACATGAGCAAGCATTGAAAGATTTTAACCCCCCCCCCCAAAAAAAACCAAGAAGATGACCAAAAGAGGGAGAAAATAAATGGAAATGAATTCCAAATCTGCAACACAGAGACAAAATTTCTTGGATGAAAATCCTCAGTCATAAGCAAAGATCTAATCAACAGAGGTTCCTTAAAAAAGTGACAAGTTAAATTCAAAAAATTCTTGACAAGAATAATTCAAGAAGAAAACAAGATGGAAGAAAAAAAAAGGGAGATAATTACATAGTTTTCAATCAAAACAGCTTCACCAAAACATCAGACATTATACACTTTGGAAATTTTATTTATTGCTCAAATCCTATAATGCACACAAGATCTTCTCTTCTTTTAATGAAAAGATTATTTTTCTACCTCGATCATATCTTATCATTAATACAGAGAAAATAAAAACAAAAATAATTATTCTGAAGAAAAACGAAAAAAAACACATAACGGGAATATATTCTTTGAAAGCAAAAGCCTTGACTAAATCTATATAAAAAATTAATAGTGTTGAAATAGTCGATTAACAAAGCAAATGTTATAAAAATTAATAATCTGAATGTATGGGTGATTAATCTATTAATGTTTGAGGCATGAAAATAAAATATGTGTTGAGAAAAGAATCTCATTTGAAATGCCGGTTAGCGTGAGTCTCACTTCCAATCAGATACTGGAAATGTTTTCAATGAAAAAACTAATTACCAAGTCTTTGTCTATTTTTTATGTTTATACAGTCTTGAATAGACCTTAGAATAAACACAAAAATGTACAAAAATGCAAAACTACATTAATACAGAGGTAGATATGTGTGCATGAATGTGTGTGTATCTGCGTTTGTGCATATGTAGATGTGAGTGTATGGGTATGTTGCTAGGGTGGGTAGATAGATTATTCTAAGGATAACATTTCACAAATTCCTCAATCAGAAATATATAACTGAATTTATGAATATTTACACATGTATATATAAGGTCTGAGCAAAAATATCAGGACTGTTGATATGGTAAGAAAACTAAAGTAAGCTGAGTGAAGGTGCTTGGCACATATTGATCGTAAACTCTGTTGTGCATGTACATATAATGTTCTCCCTCACTTCTGTTGTTTATGGCCTTCCTTGGAAGGAAAGGGTATAGAGTGTGGTCATCTCATCACACCAGAGAGGTTCCATCAGTGACTGTGGTTTATATATTTAAATAAATGAACAAAAAAAGGCTATGGAACATTTTAGAGAGGAGCTTATAATTATTATAGAATGGGAGTAAGAATTTAAAATAATACTTTTATAAAAAATGTTAATATTAATACATTCAATATGACATCTTTAACTATATAGTAAATGTTATAGTAAAAAATTTAAGTAAATTATTAATATTAATTTCATTTAAATATATCCAATCTCATTATATAAATATAATATTAAAAAATTTCAAATACTAAGTTTATAATTTAAAATATATCATTCTTTTACTAATTATTTAAAATCCTTTACCATATATATATATATATATATATATATATATATATATATATATATATATATATATATATACTTTAAATCCTTTATTTAAAAATCCTTTACTATGTGTGTATATATATATATATATATTCATTTTTTTTCTTGCACTTCCTGCTTGAGGAACTCTATTCAGGCGCCATGCTTTCCAGCCAACTTTAACCTGCAAAAATTTAAATACATGTAAATCACTGTCTGCTGTCTTCCTGATTACTCTTTATAACTCTATAAATTTACCATTTATCTATGCATTAAATCTTTCTGTGATATCAGGTCTGGCACATCAGCTACCATTTTGACCTTGTTGGCCTGATAAGCCTTAGTATCAAGGCAGGAGTAAATGGTAGTGTTATCAGTATAGATGCCAAGTTGAGAACTGATGTCATTGATATGGTCATTAATGAAGATTAAAAATAGTGTAGGACCAAAGATGGAACCCTGGGGGAGGAGACCAGCATTAGTACGAAATGAGGTAGATGAGTTGTCCATTCAGGACAACTTTCATTTCACAATTTGATAGGAATGACTGGATCAACTCAAAAATATGCCCAGAGATACTGTAATTTTTCAGCTTGTGGAGAAGACCTGAATACCAGACCCTGTCAAAGGCTTTCAAGATGTCAAAAGCTACAGTGCAGTGACACCACCTGCCTTGAGTGTCTATTGGGCCTTAAACTCAAACTAGACCTCAAGTGGAACTTATACATATGATCAATCACTAAAGGCAGGAAAAAATGGTCAGTTCCGTGTACTGCTTCAGTAAGCACCTGAATCCTCCTGCTATCTTCTACCTTTACAAGGCAAAAACTGAGTATTTCTGCCATATATGTGTACGAGCTTCCAAGACTTCACATTCTAGTTGAAATAGAGTACAAAAGTGTATCTGCATCCCTGGGGGTAGCAAATTATTTCCCACCCCTTTCTCACAAATGAAATGCCACAAGCCTCTCACTGCTCTATTGATCTTTCTATGGAAACTTCTTGGACAAACTACATTCCTTAGTTCTACCAGTTCCATGGTTAAGAGCCATCATGCTAGGTACAGTGTAGCAAATCACCCTCATTCCTCTTTGTATTCCACGGGTGAGAAATAAGTTCCATTTGAGCAGCATCTTCCTGTGAACCACTGTCAAGTGGATATTTTCCTGATCACTATAATCTTAACCTGTTCAAGTCTAGGGTTAACCATTATCTTTCCAACATAAACTGTGCCTCTCACTCTATAACCCTTGAGTGACCCCTCAGATTAGGCTGCTGAACTTAATTCCTCTCAGCGACCAACTCTCCCCTGTGGAAAATCAACTTCAGAGGTTGCATGGGCATCAAGAAACTGCTGTCATGGAAGGCAAATAAGCAGAAAAGAGTGTTATGGGCGAAAAAGCATGAGAGCTGGACAATAATGAAAGCGTGACAAAATCTGTTGTGGACAGACTAGTCCAAATTTGAACATTTTGGTAGTAAGGAGAGAATATATGTGAGAAGAAAGCCAGGAGAAAGACTGAATGATGAATGAGTGGTTCCAACATCTAAGCATGGTGGCAGCACCATTTTTGGGGGGGAGGCATGGCTGGAGATTTTATTCAGGTCAAGGGAATCATGAAAAAAATGAACAATATCATTTGATTTTGCAAAGACATGCAATAGCATATGGTTTTAAAAAAATTAACCAATATATTTGGGAAAGATTATTCCAAATGACAAATAATCGAGAGATAATCTTTAGCTTGTTGCAATCTCTATTATCCATATATTAGATAAGCTTTACTTTCACCTTGCTTCATTCATTTTGTTCACAGTGATATTCAATTTCTAAGCTGCACAATGAAAGATAACTTTAAATTCTGAGTCCTGTAACTCATTAGAGTGATAGGGGCACCACATGTACTGTAGAACTAGGGCAAGACAGTCTGACGGAGCACATCCCTCTTCAGGTTGGTTTTGAATTCAGTTTTTCTTCTCTTTGGGTGGTTGCCATCCAAGCACAGCCCTCCCTGCTCTTAACACCCAGCTGTGGGGAGAAAAGTTGAATTCATACTTTCCCAAGAGTATTTGTGCAAATGTGAACACAATGGCCTAAGTTGAGATTTGATCTCAGCTCACCAATCACACTTTCTGCACTAATAGCCACTATGCTATGTACACAATTTTTTTTTTTTAGTAAAAATTAAAAGAAGAACTCTTTCCATGAACATGATATTATTTCTTTTAAAGACTTAATCCACCCTAAAAACATGATTTCTGTATTCCATTTCAGTCTTGATCCACCCTAAATACAAGATTGTAGTTTTCATTTAGGGACTTGATCCACCCCAAAATATGATTTCTCTTTCCCTTTACAGTCTTATCCACCCTAAATACAAGATTGTGGTTTACCTTTACAAGCTTGATCCACCCCAAAATATGATTTCTCTTTCCCTTTACAGTCTTATCCACCCTAAATACAAGATTGTGGTTTACCTTTACAAGCTTGATCCACCCCAAAATATGATTTCTCTTTCCCTTTACAGTCTTATCCACCCTAAATACAAGATTGTGGTTTACCTTTACAAGCTTGATCCACCCCAAAATATGATTTCTCTTTCCCTTTACAGTCTTATCCACCCTAAATACAAGATTGTGGTTTACCTTTACAAGCTTGATCCACCCCAAAATATGATTTCTCTTTCCCTTTACAGTCTTATCCACCCTAAATACAAGATTGTGGTTTACCTTTACAAGCTTGATCCACCCCAAAATATGATTTCTCTTTCCCTTTACAGTCTTATCCACCCTAAATACAAGATTGTGGTTTACCTTTACAAGCTTGATCCACCCCAAAATATGATTTCTCTTTCCCTTTACAGTCTTATCCACCCTAAATACAAGATTGTGGTTTACCTTTACAAGCTTGATCCACCCCAAAATATGATTTCTCTTTCCCTTTACAGTCTTATCCACCCTAAATACAAGATTGTGGTTTACCTTTACAAGCTTGATCCACCCCAAAATATGATTTCTCTTTCCCTTTACAGTCTTATCCACCCTAAATACAAGATTGTGGTTTACCTTTACAAGCTTGATCCACCCCAAAATATGATTTCTCTTTCCCTTTACAGTCTTATCCACCCTAAATACAAGATTGTGGTTTACCTTTACAAGCTTGATCCACCCCAAAATATGATTTCTCTTTCTCTTTACAGTCTTATCCACCCTAAATACAAGATTGTGGTTTACCTTTACAAGCTTGATCCACCCCAAAATATGATTTCTCTTTCTCTTTACAGTCTTATCCACCCTAAATACAAGATTGTGGTTTACCTTTACAAGCTTGATCCACCCCAAAATATGATTTCTCTTTCTCTTTACAGTCTTATCCACCCTAAATACAAGATTGTGGTTTACCTTTACAAGCTTGATCCACCCCAAAATATGATTTCTCTTTCCCTTTACAGTCTTATCCACCCTAAATACAAGATTGTGGTTTACCTTTACAAGCTTGATCCACCCCAAAATATGATTTCTCTTTCTCTTTACAGTCTTATCCACCCTAAATACAAGATTGTGGTTTACCTTTACAAGCTTGATCCACCCCAAAATATGATTTCTCTTTCTCTTTACAGTCTTATCCACCCTAAATACAAGATTGTGGTTTACCTTTACAAGCTTGATCCACCCCAAAATATGATTTCTCTTTCCCTTTACAGTCTTATCCACCCTAAATACAAGATTGTGGTTTACCTTTACAAGCTTGATCCACCCCAAAATATGATTTCTCTTTCCCTTTACAGTCTTATCCACCCTAAATACAAGATTGTGGTTTACCTTTACAAGCTTGATCCACCCCAAAATATGATTTCTCTTTCCCTTTACAGTCTTATCCACCCTAAATACAAGATTGTGGTTTACCTTTACAAGCTTGATCCACCCCAAAATATGATTTCTCTTTCTCTTTACAGTCTTATCCACCCTAAATACAAGATTGTGGTTTACCTTTACAAGCTTGATCCACCCCAAAATATGATTTCTCTTTCTCTTTACAGTCTTATCCACCCTAAATACAAGATTGTGGTTTACCTTTACAAGCTTGATCCACCCCAAAATATGATTTCTCTTTCCCTTTACAGTCTTATCCACCCTAAATACAAGATTGTGGTTTACCTTTACAAGCTTGATCCACCCCAAAATATGATTTCTCTTTCTCTTTACAGTCTTATCCACCCTAAATACAAGATTGTGGTTTACCTTTACAAGCTTGATCCACCCCAAAATATGATTTCTCTTTCCCTTTACAGTCTTATCCACCCTAAATACAAGATTGTGGTTTACCTTTACAAGCTTGATCCACCCCAAAATATGATTTCTCTTTCCCTTTACAGTCTTATCCACCCTAAATACAAGATTGTGGTTTACCTTTACAAGCTTGATCCACCCCAAAATATGATTTCTCTTTCCCTTTACAGTCTTATCCACCCTAAATACAAGATTGTGGTTTACCTTTACAAGCTTGATCCACCCCAAAATATGATTTCTCTTTCCCTTTACAGTCTTATCCACCCTAAATACAAGATTGTGGTTTACCTTTACAAGCTTGATCCACCCCAAAATATGATTTCTCTTTCCCTTTACAGTCTTATCCACCCTAAATACAAGATTGTGGTTTACCTTTACAAGCTTGATCCACCCCAAAATATGATTTCTCTTTCCCTTTACAGTCTTATCCACCCTAAATACAAGATTGTGGTTTACCTTTACAAGCTTGATCCACCCCAAAATATGATTTCTCTTTCTCTTTACAGTCTTATCCACCCTAAATACAAGATTGTGGTTTACCTTTACAAGCTTGATCCACCCCAAAATATGATTTCTCTTTCCCTTTACAGTCTTATCCACCCTAAATACAAGATTGTGGTTTACCTTTACAAGCTTGATCCACCCCAAAATATGATTTCTCTTTCCCTTTACAGTCTTATCCACCCTAAATACAAGATTGTGGTTTACCTTTACAAGCTTGATCCACCCCAAAATATGATTTCTCTTTCCCTTTACAGTCTTATCCACCCTAAATACAAGATTGTGGTTTACCTTTACAAGCTTGATCCACCCCAAAATATGATTTCTCTTTCCCTTTACAGTCTTATCCACCCTAAATACAAGATTGTGGTTTACCTTTACAAGCTTGATCCACCCCAAAATATGATTTCTCTTTCCCTTTACAGTCTTATCCACCCTAAATACAAGATTGTGGTTTACCTTTACAAGCTTGATCCACCCCAAAATATGATTTCTCTTTCCCTTTACAGTCTTATCCACCCTAAATACAAGATTGTGGTTTACCTTTACAAGCTTGATCCACCCCAAAATATGATTTCTCTTTCCCTTTACAGTCTTATCCACCCTAAATACAAGATTGTGGTTTACCTTTACAAGCTTGATCCACCCCAAAATATGATTTCTCTTTCCCTTTACAGTCTTATCCACCCTAAATACAAGATTGTGGTTTACCTTTACAAGCTTGATCCACCCCAAAATATGATTTCTCTTTCCCTTTACAGTCTTATCCACCCTAAATACAAGATTGTGGTTTACCTTTACAAGCTTGATCCACCCCAAAATATGATTTCTCTTTCCCTTTACAGTCTTATCCACCCTAAATACAAGATTGTGGTTTACCTTTACAAGCTTGATCCACCCCAAAATATGATTTCTCTTTCCCTTTACAGTCTTATCCACCCTAAATACAAGATTGTGGTTTACCTTTACAAGCTTGATCCACCCCAAAATATGATTTCTCTTTCCCTTTACAGTCTTATCCACCCTAAATACAAGATTGTGGTTTACCTTTACAAGCTTGATCCACCCCAAAATATGATTTCTCTTTCCCTTTACAGTCTTATCCACCCTAAATACAAGATTGTGGTTTACCTTTACAAGCTTGATCCACCCCAAAATATGATTTCTCTTTCCCTTTACAGTCTTATCCACCCTAAATACAAGATTGTGGTTTACCTTTACAAGCTTGATCCACCCCAAAATATGATTTCTCTTTCCCTTTACAGTCTTATCCACCCTAAATACAAGATTGTGGTTTACCTTTACAAGCTTGATCCACCCCAAAATATGATTTCTCTTTCCCTTTACAGTCTTATCCACCCTAAATACAAGATTGTGGTTTACCTTTACAAGCTTGATCCACCACAAAATATGATTTCTCTTTCCCTTTACAGTCTTATCCACCCTAAATACAAGATTGTGGTTTACCTTTACAAGCTTGATCCACCCCAAAATATGATTTCTCTTTCCCTTTACAGTCTTATCCACCCTAAATACAAGATTGTGGTTTACCTTTACAAGCTTGATCCACCACAAAACGTGACTTTGATCCTTTCTAGACTTGATCCATCCCCTAAATGATTGTTTTCATTTCCAGACTTGATCCACCCCATCAGCATGATTTCTATTTTCTTTTCCAGACTTCATTTGACCCACTTACTCAATATTTAGTTGAAGCCACTAAAAATCTGAATCAACCATATTCTCATCTCTTTAGCCAAAATATTCATTTCTTTTTGTAAACCAATGACATCATCCATAAAATATTTTGTTTTCACGTAGGCAGGGAACTGCAATATTTTTCTTAACGTTTTTTCATTATTACTGGACTGAAGTACACTTTTGGGGATGAGAGTAACATCAAACAGTCAACATAATACACTACTTTTTAACCTAAAAATATCTGGAAAACTCAAATGCACTTACTAAAGCTTGATCACATCTATACAAATTTAGCATTACATCCACTGATTCAATGATTTCAATTAAACAATCATTAGAAGTTATCATTTTTGCATCTTTTGACATTTGCAGAAAGCTACAGAGAATACGAGTGGGATTTGTATTTTCTCTTGACAGCACAAATTTAGAAACAAAATTGCAATTGAAGTTCTGTTGTATTTGACCCCAATTCAATGAAGGTCATGTTGTCATCTATTTTCCATCATTTGCTGCAATCTTTTATTTTATGAAAGTCTCTCAAGAATTAAACCACTTAAGGAAGTTCCTTATGGATCAACCCTTTTAGAGAAGTATTTTTTCTGTTAGCTTATATATATATATATATATATATATATATATATATATGAATGTATATATGAATGTATAGAGATATATATGAATGTATGTCTATGTTAATCTTTATGAATATCTGTACACTATCTGTAAATATTTATACATACATACATTGACAAATACGTATAATATTATGAAGAAATCTGCCTAAGGATGTGTGGGCATCGCATAGTCTAAACTTATGTACATATATTTATTTATATATCCACAATGCATATATGAAATTATATACAGAATTATAATGCATATATTTTTATGCATCTATGAAAATATTTATGATGCAAATTCAATAACTTCCATATATACATATATATATATATATATATATATATATATATATATATGTTATATTTCTAGATACAAATATTTAAGTAAATGCTCTGTTTATAATAAACACTATTAACAACATTTATCGGCCTGAATGTCCGAGAAATTTCTATGAAAATATTCGTCCTCTGACAGGAATTGAAACTGTATCCTATACAGAACCGTCATATAGCCTGATGTGCCTTAACCGATTGGGCCACAGAGGAGCATTCGGTTAGCAAGGTCGATTTGACTGTTTTTGAACTACAATTCTCCGTAATTTTCTCTCATTCATTCATATCTGCTCGATGCGTATACAAATGTAAACAAATGACGCCACACATTATGAAATGGACAAAGTCCGACAATTATTTAAGACATTTTTTTTTATGTTTATACGTCCTTTTTATAGATACAAATATTTAAGTAAATGCTCTGTTTATAATAAACAGTATTAAATAACATTTACCGGCCTGAAATTCAGAAAAAAACTTTTTAAAAATGTCTTAAATATATACATTATGAAATGGACAAAGTCCGACAATTATGTAAAGACATTTTTATGTTTAACATTGTTTTTATATATACAAGTATTTAAGTAAATGCTCTGTTTATAATAAACAGTATTAAATAACATTTACCGGCCTGAATGTCCGAGAAATTTCTCGGACATTCAGGCCGGTAAATGTTATTTAATACTGGACACAATATTTTGACCGTTAATATTAAACATTATATAAATACATACATATAACAAACTATTTCTTGTTAACAGTTAATATATTCCAACCTTGAAAATGGCTAAATGTATAGCCGAAAGTGATTGGATAAAAAGAACATTTGGACATCTTTTTAAAATTTATTTACCAAAAAGAAAATAATTATAAGTTCACATGAGAAATTGTATAAAAAACTAAATCAAAGCACCTTGTCTGTCATATTGAATGAAACATGCATATATATATATATATATATATGTAAATTAGGAGTTCAATGAAATTTAAATGCACTGCACATTAAATTTTTATTTTATTTTATTTTTGTTATATATGTATTGAGCACTTTTTAATACAACTGTTTCCTGGTTAAATTTAGCACTGACCAATAAATGTTTTATAATATATATATATATATATATATATATATATATATATATATATATATATATATATTCATTTAAGCATGTCTGATTACACAATTTAGATGTTGTGTTTTTTAATAAGACTCTTTTGTAATCACCTATAAGTTTGGTTGTTTCATGATTAAAAAGTGTAAGGAAGGTAGCATGCTTGAATTTATTCATTTTATTTTATTTTTCCGAGCCCTTTTGATATATTGATATATCATCTTCAGGGTTATGATGGCTAAGACAAATTGTTGTGTGTTTGAGTTAAATTTTTGCCCTTGTGGTGAAAACGTTAACAATTCTGGTCATGCGCAGTCACAAATGGTGATTTTTGAAATTTTTCCATATTGTAAACATTATAATGTAGTGGAGGTAACTTAGTTAATGAGTGAAGTCTTGTGGAAGGTTATAGTTTGCTTGTTTTTAAAAAACAGTTTAGTTTAATGTAGATATTTCTAAACAACTATATACTATAAGCATTTCAGAACATTTGTACTTTATTTCTAATTAACTTTGTTAAGTGTCGTTTTTAATTTTTTAATAAAAAGATCTTTGAGAATTTGCAGTTTCTGCTTATTATGTTCTTGGGGAAATATACAGTTATTGTCAACTAATATTGTTCTAAATTGTGAATGTAGAAAGGAATATTTTTGCAGATTTTGTGCAATAGAAGATGAATCATTCATGTGGAGGATGAATCATTCATATATATATATATATATATATATATATACATATATATATATATATATATCTATATGTATATATATATATATATATATATATATATATATATATATATATATATATATATATATATATATATTTATAGATAGATAGTTATGAATTAAGTATATCATAACAAAACAAATATATTTTTTATGGCTAACATAAGATACATTATTATTCTATATATATATATATATATATATATATATATATATATATATGTATGTATGTATGTATATTTGTGTGTATATATATATATATTGTATTGCCAGTCTGAGAATGTATCTTTTTCAGTTGGCATCGATTGAAAGCACTGAAGTAGATGATATTGACCTTCAACATATCTAAGTGCCCTAATAATTTTAAAAAAATTCTATAGAATTCCTTCCCGGCAAATGCAACTGCCATTACAAATCTTATTGTGCTGAGATTTTAATTTCAATCCCACTGATTTGATATCGTTGTGCTTAACAACTTATTAAGCCAAGAATGCAGCAAGAATTTCAAATACCAAATAAGAAATAAAAAATAACAATTCTTTCAAGATGATTCCTACTGCCACCTTTAAATGGTTCTGATTCTCTTTTTTGGTACCTGATTTCTTCATTCAACTGTGATTCAAAAGATGACTTTTTTAAATGCTTTCAAAATCAGATTTGGAGATGGGTTTTTTTTTCTATGAATCCAATATACACTGACTTAAATAAAATGATTATATTATTAATCAAGGGTCATCAGATCTTAGGTACACATATAATAGATAGATAGATAGGAAGTGACTGAGATAGATAGATAGATAGATAGATAATGAACAGACTGAGATAGATAGATAGATAGATAATGAACAGACTGAGATAGATAGATAGATAGATAGATAGATAGATAGATAGATAGATAGATAATGAACTGACTGAGATAGATAGATGGATAGATAGATAAAGAACTGACTGAGATAGATAGATGGATAGATAGTTAATGAAGAGACTGAGATAGATAGATAGATAGATAGATAGATAGATAGATAGATAGAAAGAAATATATATATATATATATATATATATTTATATGATATAAATATATAGATATATTAAATATAAAGTTAGCCAGGAGGTAATGTTTATACTGCAAATTATTCTACTTAATTATTTGTTGTTGATTATTAGTTTGAATCTCACCATAGTCAATTTGTCAGGCAGCAGACTTCCTTGTATTATCAGAATGGATCAAGGTTGATCCCCCATCATGAGGCACGTTTGGAAAGTACCTGAAAACCATTCCATGGGTTGACCCAAAACTTGCGTGTGAAATTGGGTCATGATCATGCTGCTGCTGCTGCTGCTGCTGCTGCTGCTGCTGATGATGATGATGATGATGATGATGATGATGATGATCATCATCATCATCATCAGCAGCAGCAGCAGCAGCAGCAGCAGCAGCAGCATCATAAATACTAAATAAATGCTTTTCCTCCATTGATAATTATGCATAATATATAAAAGTTGAAATATTTATAGAGGAAGTTTAATATCAGGGGAAGAATGCATTTGTAGGTATAAACAATGCTGACATAGGTATCAACACAGTACAGTGTGTGTCAGTTTCACACATCAATGAAATCTTCAGAGAAATTGCAATTAAATGAATCTATATTAGATTATCCCTTATCCCTATCAAACGATTATGCAAAGATTATAAGATATCAACTAAAAATGATATAAAACTGCCAAAGAAACTGCATGCATAAAAAATGGAACTGAGAAGCAATTTGATATAAGCATGGGAAGCTTTGGTAGGAAAATAGTTTAGGATTAACAAAAAATATCCAAAGATTAACAAAAAGTATCCTAGGATTAACAAAAAATATTCAAGGATTAACAAAAATATCCAGGGATTAACAAAAAATATCAAGTGATTACCAAAAAATATTCAAGGATTAACAAAAAATAGTTAGGATTAACAAAAAATATCCAAGGATTAACAAAAAATAGTTAGGATTAACAAAAAATATCCAAGGATTAACAAAAAATAGTTAGGATTAACAAAAAATATCCAAGGATTAACAAAAAATAGGATTAACAAAAAATATCCAAACCAATATAAAAAAAAATTAATCTTCTAAGGAGTAACTTTAAATTGCCATATATGTATATATCAGTCATACAGAAAACCAAAAGACAAGCCACTTTACATAAGCACTTCCACCAATCCAGCATATTTAGACTAATTCTATTTTCTATCAGTCACACGCTAACTGAATTGAAACAAGAAAATATTTCCGTGAAATAAAAAGCAAGAATAAAATAACAATAAAAAACATTGTTTTTTTTTGTTGTAAACCCTCCTCCAGTAGAATGATCTCTTGCTCCTCTCATAAATACTAACTGCAAGACTTCATAGCAAGAGTCGTTGAGGCAGTCGTTAGGCAGTTGTTGAAGCAGTCGTTGAAGCAGTCATTAGGCAGTTTTTGAGGCAGTTGTTAGGCAGTCGTTGAGCAGTCTTTTTGGCAGTCATTGAGCAGCTGTTGAGCAGCCAAGACGCAGTGTAACCTGATTGTTCAGATGGACATTTCTATCTGCTTATTACTAACACTCTTGCTTTGTATATATCTGTTATTTCAATACACTTGTTCAATCTACCTTCATCTTCCATGTCTTTCTTTTCTGGCCCCTAAAAAGGCCACAACTTTTTTTGGTACAACAGATGTTTACCACTAACAAAAGAAAAAACAACAGGAACAGAAACATCATATTCAATCCACCATATATGTAAAACTAAATTTAGGCAAAATAGTCATTAAACTTATAAAATTACTTACTAAAATCAAATAAACTGCTCAAAATATTCAACAAAAATAGTCTAAAAGTTATGTATATATTTACCTGAAAGAAAAACATATTACAAATAAAATGAAACACAACAGAAAAACTGCCAGTACCTACAACCACCCAAAGCAAACACCTGTAACTGCAGAACAATGGATGGATGCCCTTAAACAGTAACTGATTAGAACATAATGTAATGTATAAAGCTATTGTAATATCTGAAGGAAACATAGAAAATACAAATATAAAAAAGTCCCTTGCAATGAAGCTACTCACACCAATATCATTTAACAAAAAAAAAAGAAAGCAAACAGTACAATTCTATCAAGACATATATTTCAATTCAAGAATACAAATAAAAAAAAACACTGAATAATAGCAAGAAATATACAAGAAATAGAATTAACTTATAGCAACACCTGAAAACAATATAATCTTTTCTGATTGGAGAAAAATAACAATAATTATCTTTCCAGAAAAATGTAAACTACTGAATAAAGTATCAGAGTTAATTTTCAAAAGCAGTCACAAAAAGAAAATCCTTCTACACTACCAACAACAAAATGAAGATGAATAAGACTAATTAAAATTGCATAATCTAAATTTAATAAACCTTACTAAAAATACCCAGTAGAAAAATATGCAAAACAAATAAACAAATGAAATAAGAAATAATAAGTAATCTAGAGGTCAAAGGATAAATAACTGTAAGTATTAACACTAAACACATGAAATTGAAAAGACTTGTTTTCCCCATTTCCCTCCCGAGGAGGATAGGCACTTGATCAAAAAATCACATTGAAACTAATAGTCACCAATACAGTGTTGATACCAAATATTCTCTTTCTCTTTCTCTTTATTTATCTATCTCAATCTGTTCATATCTATCTATCTATCTATCTATCTATCTAGTGACTTATCCTATCTAGTCTTATTAAAGAAAATATATACAGGAATTAAACCTATCTACCTATCCAGATATCTCTATTCCAATCTATCTAGCTATCTATCTCTGTCTATTCATAATCTATCTATCTAAGGCAAATATTTAGATAGCAAGTATTCATCTAAACAAGTTTGATTAAAAAGAATTAACACGTTCTGTCTGATTAATTTTTATTATGCTTGAAATTGTGGATAAACTGTCCAATGTTCATATAGCATTATTGTTTTGTTCAAGTACTCTCAACTATCTCAGTCATTTTCAAGAACCATGTGATGTTTGTGCAGTAGAGAGAAATCCTTTGTCTACATCCTAGAATACATTGTGTAAAGCTGAAAGTTTGAAACAATCTACAGTGACATGTTATGTAAAGGTTATTGGGAACAAAGCTGCACCCCCAAATATTAATATACATATATATATATATATATATATATATATATATATATATATGTATATATGAAGAAATATAGTCAAGATTTGCTATATTTATGGGATAAAGTGCGCAATATCAGAGATAGAGCGTGTGTAAATATAAAAGTGAACATAGAAGTCAACACTTAGAGGTGACAGTCACTGGCCTGATGATTGCATCTAGCATGAAACAGACTGTCACATATAAGTGTTGACTTCTATGTTCACTTTTAGATATATATATATATATATATATATATATATATATATATATATGTGTGTGTACAAATTTAAGATGTTAACTACAATATAGCTGCAAAAGGACAATACGTGTAAAGGCTAAGATAAATTTTCCTTTTGTTCTTACACACACACACATATATATATATATATATATATAGCATAATGAGAAGCCACGTATACTTTCTTGATATGTATAAAACAAACTTCTGAATATAGTTATTTAATTAATTTCTGACGAAAGATCGGGGCGATCTGAAATATCAAATATATATATATATAAAAACATATGAATAAATACTTTCACAAAAAAAACATTCAAATTTTTTTAATTTGCAACTTTTCAGTTGTTTTCTCCATATTATATATATATATATATATATATATATATATATATATATATATATATATATATATATATATATATATATAAGTATAAATGCCCAGTAAGGAACATTCCTCTATCTCTAGTTACATACATAACACAACCCATACATTTAAAAGTTAAAATAAAATCATCCTTGATAATGGCTAAAAGTATAGCTGAAAGCACTTGGACACGCAGAAACTTTGGACAGTTTTTACACATTTTGTATCCATAAAAGAAAATGCTT
This sequence comes from Acanthosepion esculentum, assembly GCA_964036315.1. Classification (NCBI taxonomy): domain Eukaryota; kingdom Metazoa; phylum Mollusca; class Cephalopoda; order Sepiida; family Sepiidae; genus Acanthosepion; species Acanthosepion esculentum. Next base: position 82,950,018 of record OZ038505.1, read on the forward strand.
GTATGAACACAAGAAAAATGAAATAAAAATCTTAATCACAGTACCTTGTCAGTCAACTTTAACGAAACATGTATATGTGCACATTAATTATATCATATGCACTTCAAGATACCATCTTGTATGGGGAATGATATTTTGATTTCATGTGGGCTGTTTTTTGTTTTATTCTTTCTGTGCTTTTGGTGTTGTATAATATTTTGGCATTATCCACTAATATTTGTCTTACGTCGATAGTTGTATTTTGGTCATTTGTGACGTGCTGCTTGATATGTGCATGGGTTGCACTGAGTTTCAACAGGTGACAGGTCAATCTGCAAGAGAGTATGATGCATTTGTACCTGATGTAAGGATTTAATGTTGTTTTTTGATTATTAACGTTGCAGATGCTATCTCCCAGGGGTCATGAGAATTCATAGACATCATTATTTTTACACATGGGGGATTTTCAATGTTGTTCGTAATAATTAGATTTAATCAAACTAGTTTCTATATATATATATATATATATATATATACAGAAAGTGAGAGAGAGATAACCAATCTTTCTTGTTTCTTTTTTAAAATCTATCTCTTTTTATTGATCAATGACAGCCTTTTCTTTTTTTTACTATCTCCAATTTCTCTTTGTATTTGTTTACTAAAACCTACAGCTTTGAATACATACTAATGAATAATTCTTATAAGTGACTCAGAAAAATGCAGAGGATTCTCCAAAAATGTCCTAATGCACTTTTAAGATGAAAAAAAAAAACAGAATACAAAACATTCTGATTAGAGATATTTTAGCTTTGGCTGTCAAATTCTCTCATTATTGTTAAATACTACAAAATACTGCAACAGAAAGAAACTTTTTGGACAATGTATATACACACATGTAGGAGTGTGAGTGTCTATATAAAGTTAGGTATCCATGCATATATACATATGCACACACATGCACACACACATACACACTTATCAGAATATAATGGACACTTGGCCAAGTGGTTAGAATGTTCATTTACTGACCATGAAACCAAGGTTTGAATCTCACCAGAGTCCATTTGTCAGGAAGGTGACCTTGATGTTATATGACTGTGGAGGTGATTCCAGGCTGTGGCACCTTTGGAAACTTGCCTGAAGACCATACCACAGTTGAACTAAGCTATGTGAGTCAAATTGGATAGATGGAAATATCAGTGAGTCGTCACTCGTTGTGTTAACAAGAAGTCACAAATCATCGGGGCTGAGGATTGAGCATACTGGCCTTGGTCAGTCTGTTGATTACACCAGATAATTCGCTCTTTCCCAGAAACTGTAACTAAGGTCTGCTCAGCATAGTTGCATTATAAACCACTGGTGGGCTGTGTGGGCGTTGAACAAACACAAATGTGCCTGAGCAAGAGTTTGCAATAGGGATTGACTAGCCACTCTAGTAGATGGCTATCCTTGAATACAAGTGGCCAGCTATTATATATATAAATTTATGACTTGAGCATCTAGATTAAACCAGCTTTCATGAAGAGAAGGTAACTTCCTTTTTTGAAAAGGGCATCCATGATTTGTAATCATTTTCAGCAATACAATATATTTATATATATGATGGCTGCAACTCATTATGGATTTCTTGTCCTACTTGTCTTGGGCAAATATGGCATGACATTTGGGCATCTCTCTGTGTATAGTATCTTTGATGATATATATATATATATATATATATATATATATATATATATATATATATATATATATATATATATATATATATATATATGTATGTGATCTTTGATGATATATATATATATGTGTGTGTGTGTGTGAAATATATACAAGTAAATTAAGCAACTGTTTATCTTGTGAGATAAAGGTGGTATCCTTTTTGGTCAAAATTCATTCTTTTGGTGGTAAGACTGAAGAGGTCACTTCAGGGTGCAGGCCTGGATGATGGTATATGGAGGTCAGAAGTTGTGCACTGCACCTGCCCCTCCCCACTTCTTGACCATACCAGTAAGGTCCATTTCAGATCATCTTGACTACTGGAAGATTAAAATTGCTGACAATTAACCATCTTCAGGGCTCCACTCCAGTTATTCTATCTGGATTTACTTCCACTGACTTTTCCATGTTTGGATATAACCACAAGACTCTATAAATGTATTTAAATAAATATATAATATAAATATGTATAATATAATACACACAGATATATATTTATATATATAAAAAATAAATACATTTATTTATACAAAAAATATATCTATATATATTTATGTATGTAAAGAAAATATTTATTTATTTAAGATAAGAGTCATTCCAAAAGTTATAAGCCTCACCAAAAAGTAGTTAGAGAAACAAGACAGTTTTTCATTATTTTTCAATTAATTTGGATATCATTTGGTCCAACAATGCTTAAGCATTGCGATGCCATCACAGAATGCCATCCGAAAACTTCTCTACAGCACAACTGATTTCATCACTGTTTCCAAAATGGTGACCATGCAGATGGGATTTCTGTTTAAGAAACAGGATGAAGTCACATGGAGTTAATTCTGGTGGGTAAAGGGGATGGTGTAGCATTTCAAAGCCACAGTTGGCTGATTCAGTTACTACAACCTGAACAGTGTGAACAGGCCCATTATCCTGGAGCAAGATCATATCTGCCCTCACCTTCCCTTTACAGTTCAACTTGATTGTTTCCTTCACTTGTCTTAATTCTGATGCATAATATTGTCCATTAATAGAGTTTCCATTTTCCTGATAGTCTATCATGATTACTCTTTCAGAATAAAAAAAGCAGATGCCATCACCATGCCAAAAGTCTGGTGGTGGAGAACCGGAGTGTTTCTGTTGTTTGCTTTGAATCTTTGATTTAGTTTCAAAGTAGTGAACTCAGATTTCATCTTGAGTTTCTAATCTGCAGTGGAAATTCTCAGTGTCAACATGGAAGCAAGTCAGAAGTTTCCTGGAAACATCGACCCTTTTCAGCTTCTGCTCTTGTGTTTGCATTCTTGTGACCCATCTTGCAGACAGCTTGCTTATCCCAAAGATCTCAGTTAAAACAGCGTGTACCAAACCAGAACTAATGCCTATGGATTTAGCTATCTGCTGGACAACAAGCCATCTGTCATTTAAAACCATATGGCGAATGGTATCAAGTTCTTCATCAGTGGTTGAGGATTTTGGACTACATGATTGAGGGTCATCTTCTGTGCTGTCACAGCCGCAATTCTTTGCAGTTGGAAGGGGAGTCATCAGCAAGTGTCTGCACCATGCCCTCATGGATTTCCTTGGATGGCATACGTTCCTTTTGTAAATAATTTTCTGATTTTTGTCCTTTTTGAAATTTTAGCCCTCATCTGCACAGAAATTAAGACAAAAATCTGAATTAGTTTTCCAAGAACTGATAGTGTGTTGCTGCAACAGAAATGTTCAGCTATGGCTCTTCTTTCTTGGTGAGGCTTAGAACTTTTTGAACAACCCTTTTACATGTGTGTATGTCTTTGTATCTTTGCATATGTGTGTATTTTTGTGTTGTGCATGCTTATTAAGAAGAAAATTAAATCCATATTTCATATTTATAAAGGGCTTCTATTTGTTTAAACCTAATAATGATTAATTAAACTTAATAATTAATATTTCAGTATTTCTTTGCAATATCCTCAGGAGATTTTGAATACCGTAAATATGTTTTCTCTCTCGCTCTTGAAAGAACCAATCAAATTCAAGTACTAGAAATTAAATCAAAATCAAACCGTATGCACCTTTTACAAATATCCATGAAGAAAAATATGTATCCATGGGATTAATTAGGAAAATATGCAATAAGCTTCCAAGTTTTTTTTTCTACCAAATTATCCTTGTCCTGTCTTTTGCCCAGTATAGAATTTTACCTCTTGAAATAATCTAGCACCTTTTATTTGCCACAAGTTCATGTTTTTTGGTTTCTCTAAGCAACTTTTGAGCCTTTACTATTTGTCCTTGTCTTTGTTCTACTATCTCTTCACACAAGATTATTAAGTTGCTTACTCACTATTTCCTCTTCCTTCTCAAAGAATCTGTATGTCATTTGAGTTCAGTATTCTCTAAAGCCTCTTTTCTCATTATCTTTGAAGAACACAGAAACAACATTTTTCTCCCCGGAATCGATCCTCCAAATCTATAAATCGATCATTCGCCCTTGCATGGAGTATTGCTGCCATATATGGTCTGGAGCCCCTGCTGTTTGCCTCAGGGTTCTTGATAAGATCCAGAGACGGATATGCAATGTAATTGGCCCTGATCTGGCATCTCGTCTGCAGTCGCTCTCTCACAGATGCGACGTTGCCTCGCTCTGTCTTTTTTACAAATACTTTCATGGTAATTGCTCTGATGAGCTGCTTTCACTGGTTCCTAGGCCTCATGAATTTAAACGTCCTATGAGGCTGGCATCCCGTTTCCACTCCTTCACCGTTGAAACTGTTAGATGTACATGTCTCTTCTACTCCAATAGCTTCATGTCTCGCACATCTCGCCTGTGGAACTCCCTTCCCTATTCCTGTTTCCCTGACAAATACAATCTCCAACTATTTAAGTGTAACGTCAATCGACATCTCCAGCTGCCTTGATCTATCCACTTCCCTTCTCCACATCCTTTCACCTTTCATTCCTATCTGCTCTCGCTCCAAATCTTCTGTAACCCCCTTGCCTTGATTGATCCACTATCTTTCTCCACATCCTCTCCTTTACCACTCCTATCTGCTCTTCCTCCAAACCTTCTGTAACCCCTTGCATGCTAGTGGCCTCCAGCCTTGCTTGGGGTGATAAGCTTAAAAAAAAAAGAAAAAAAAAGTTGCTTACTCACTATTTCCTTCTCAAAGAATCTGTATAACATTTGAGTTCAGTATTCTCTAAAGCCTCTTTTCTCATTATCTTTGAAGAACATAGAAACAAAAGGAAACTTATACTTAATGTCAGGAAGAGGCATTTGAAATTTCTGGAGCATGTGATGAAAAAGGAGGGCTTGGAAAACTTGATGCTCACAGGACAGATTGAGGGAAATAGGGACACAGAGGAAAGCAGCTCCAAACAAACCTGATGAGCCCTGAGTTTGAGTTAATCATTTACCTGTATTCCTCTCCAAGTGACCTTTCCTCCTCACTTGCCTCTTCTTTCTTGCACATACATGTTGAAGAAATCACATTTCTTTTCATCTTAACAAGCAACTGCAAACGGACTGCAAGAACTTTAGAACTCAGAAATGCTAAGAAAAATTTAGTCGTAAAAAACATGAAAATAAAAAATATTTGATATTTTGATATTTAAACACAATTTTTGCCTTTTTTCTTTGTTTCCAGTTGATTCAAATCTTCACCATGTGTTCCATTCTTGGCAGTGTTAATGGTGTGAGAAAGAATAGGCAAGAGTGAAAAAGAGTAAGAAAGTGTAAGTGTCATGTAGCTGGTGAGGAAGATGAGAGAATGACTAAGAGTTACAGTTAGATAACCTTTGAACTCATCTTCATTATTTGTATATTTTGTTGCATTTGAGCTTATTCTTAATTCCTATAAACTAACGTAGATTTTTCGCATATGGTCACAGCTGGTTCAAGGTACTGACAACTAGGACAGTTGCCCCAGTGCCATCAAGGCTGAAGGCGTCATCATGCTGCATGCCATGACTCAAGACAGATGAAATTTTTGGGCTATTTTATTAACAGAAGATGATCTTATAAAGAAGATAGATGTAGAAAATACCATGAAAATATTTTCAGATCTAACGGCTAGAAAAATAGATATTCCAGAACTCTCAGAATCCAATTTGTTTTCAGTCTTGGCTAGAATTTGCATTTTCCAGAACTTTCTTGCAGTGATTGCAAGCAGTTCTGAATGCAGCAAGTTGTCAACTCTATCACTCCTGGTGATAGATATTGAAGTAGGGGTTGCGATGAGCTATGACAACCAGGGGGCAACTAGGGCCAGTTATTTTAGTTTTGGTGAAATTTTTGTTGGGGTGTAAAATTCTCTATTCTGGAAGGATCCATTCAGAGATGAGGGTAGTAGTTTTTGAGGCAGAAGTACTCTGTAGGCATTGAAATTTTATCTTTTACTTTAAAAAAATATTTAATTTTGTGATGTTTTTTAAAGAAATGCAGTACGGTCTCAAAATTTTGTCTGTAGTGTATATACCTTTTCTTTAGCTTGTATTAAGTTGTAATAAACTTATTCGACATTTTTTTCACATCTTGTGAAAGTTTAAAAAAAATGATACTTGTAAGGGCACTGAAGTTCAGCTTTGCTTCAGGGTGCCAGCAAACCGCTAGGGACGTCACTGGATGTAGTCACAATAAATTCATTGATATGCTTCAAGATGTCACTCAGATGAAAGTAGTAGTTGGTTAATAATGAAAATAAAGGCAAAGTAAAGCTTTTGGGCTGGAATTTTACTTTTTATGACTGTTAATGGGTATGAAGAGACAGAAATGAAAAGTGAATGTTTGTTGATTAATTAGGATATTTTGGGAATCGTTTTCTCTCCTTTTCTGGACTGAGATGAAAGTTTGGTTTTATGGTGGAGAAAATACATTTGATAAACAAAATTGGCAAAACTGTTTACTAAATCTAAAAAAAAGGACAGATTATTTATTTATATTTTAATTGATGTTTTAAATAATTTTAATTTGAACATTTTTACACACACACACACACACACAAACACACACACACACACACACAAACACACACACAAATATATATATATATATATATATATATATATGGCATGACGATTGCATCTAGCATGAAACTGACTGTAGCCTCTAAGTGTTGACATCAATATTCACTTTTATATTTACACACGATCTATCTCTAATATTGAACAATTTATCTCATAAATATAGCACACCATAAGACTATATTTCTTCATATACATGTATGTATATATATATATATATATATATATATATATATATATATATAAAGAGAGATAGAGAGAGAAACAACAGCTGGAGTAAAAATCCACACTTCGTAGCATTTACTTTTTTAAAAGTACTCAATACAAAGTAGAGCAAAATAATTTAATATTTTTTATTATAATAGATTATAATAAAAACATTTTACATAGCTACGCAAAAGTTTTCATGTTTTGTGTAGCAAGGTAAAATGTTTTCATCATAATCTATTACAATAAAAATATTATAATATATATATATATATATATATATATATATATATATATATAGGTAACTATACTCGTGTCGAAAAACCTTTGAATTCTTGATTTAACAATAGCCAAATCAATCACGAAGGGAAAAAAAAGGTTTTAAAAAAGAAAGACCCAGGAACATGAAAATCTGTTGAAAATAATCACACAGATACTGGTTCAAGGCTCAAAGAAAAAACCCCGATACGAGTAAACAACTAACTAAAGAGCTCGATACAAATATAGAGCAGACCTATATATATATATATATATATATATATATATATATACATATATATATGAACATATTAAAATAGGCAGCATATAATTTTATATTACAAAGAGTTAATCATATCCCTTCATTAGTAGACATAATTATAAGCATTATACTACTAATAATCATAATTAGTAGTATAATGCTTATAATTATGTCTACTAGCAAAGGGAATTCACCAATAATTGCATTAATATTGCTAATTGATTCAAGGTATGATTAACTCTTTGTAACATATATATATATATATATATATATATATATATATATATATATATATATATAAAATATAAATAAATATATATATATATATATATATATATATATATAAAAATATAAATAAATACTTTCACAAAAAAACATTCAATATTTTTTCTTTTAATTTGCAACTTTTCAGTTGTTTTCCCCATATTATATACATATCAAGAAAGTATATGTGGCTTCTCATTATGCTATATATATATATATATATATATATATATATATATATATATATATATATATATATATATATGTATATATATACGCACAAGGTGATATAAAAAGTTTGGTTTAGTTCAATAAGAAAATATCCATAAGGATCTCATTATTCAGTGGATTATTATTAGTATAATGCTTATAATTATGTCTACTAGCAAAGGGATTTCGCCAATAATTGCATTAATATTGCTAATTGATTCAAGGTAAGATTAACTCTTTGTAATATATATATATATATATATATATATATATATATATGCACAAGGTGATATAAAAAGTTTGGTTTAGTTCAATAAGAAAATACAAGAAAAAAGTTCAATTTTTAACTTTAGATAATAAGGTGTATCGAATCATTGACTGAGTCATGTCTACAAAAGCCCATGAAATTTTCAAATAATATAAAGTTTGTGCCACTGAAGAAGAAAATTCCAAAGGAAATCTATGTGTCTCTGACACAAACATTGGGTTAGTGGTTGTCATACTCAAATGGGAAGAAAAGGTATGTACGCTTTCAGCCTGTACAGTTTTAGAGCCAAGATGCAGCATTGTCTGGGAGACCTTTCACAATGTCAGTTCCTGAAACTGTAAATCATGTTGATGATCTAAATTTGGCTGATTGACAAATCACAAGCAATTGCTGAGATATTAAAGATATTCAGGTAATGTGTTGGGCAATATAAGTCATAAGTAGTTAGGTGTACAGAAGATGCCAGCCAAGTTGGAATAAAAATGTTTGATGAAAGAACTTTACACCATTAAGTTCCCAACACCTAACACCGGATCATGCTGTGGCGATACACAGTTTTCCCTCACTGAAGAAAGTGGATACACAAAAGTTACCTACAAAAATTATGACCACAGTCTTATGCGATAGATACTATTTTTTTAAAAACAATTCTCACCCTCTAAAAAGGGAAAGAGCCACTCATGGTAGAGGATTATAGAAAGAGCCTGTATGATTAAGAAGATGTGCAGTTTATGAGGATGTGTAGGAAAGATAACAGTCAACCCTAGACTTGTAGAAGTTAAGAGCCACTCAATGCAGAGGGTTACTGAATGAGGTTGTTGTATGAGTGTAAGAGGAGGAGGTAAGAAATGCATTTTATTAGGATATGTAGGAAAGATAATGTTTAACCCTAGGCTTGAAGAGGTTAAGATTCTAGCAACTGAGGGAGCATTGACTTTGAATTACTGGTTAATGGGAAGAATCTGTCCCTAGGTATCTAGGCCCCACCCATTTGACTGTCACTTCTACTCCAACAGTTTGTTTTCTCACACATGTCACGTCTAGAATACCCGGCTATTTAGTTGCTTCCCTGATAACTGCAATCTTTAGAAATTTAAAGGCGACTTCAATTGTCATCTTCTGTCTTCTTAAATCTCGTTCATCACTCTTCTCTTTCGCTTTCACTCCTTGTACCCGCCGGCATACTAGTGGCATTCCCATCTTGCTTCAGGTGAAATAATTAAAAAGATAAAGAAGAGGAACTTCCTTCTGACTAATGGAATATGAAAAATACAATTATAATGATAATAATCTTTGTATTTTTTTCTGATGTTCACCTAATACAAGGCCCAAGAACCACTCAAGGTAGATGGTTACTGAATGGTCAATCTGCAAGGAGAAACTTCAAGGAATAGATATACAAAGTACTAACATGTGCACTGGGACATGTTTGATTGGAAAAAATATGAAATAAAAGTAAATAATAACAGAATTATTCATATTGTTTCAATTAATTTGCACAAGGGTGCAAATTCTGAATTATCTTTCTCCTGAACTGGTTACAAACCAAAGCAAGAAAGCCTTGTCTCTTCATGGGGATAATACTTGCTTTTAGTCCGACTTTGAGCAATTATCATAGAATAGACTCCAAGGATCATAACATCAAAATCACAAACAAGTAGAAACAGTGAACATTGGAGAGAGAACAGTTATAATTGCTACACTTATGATACACTGTTGCAAGCTCATTGACAAACAATCCAAACTTGCTTTTGATCCCATTCAGATATTCTGATGTTGTCAATGAATGACATCTGTGTGTCATAAATTTAATACGTACACACACACACACACACACACACACATACATATATATATATATATATATATATATATATATGAAGCAAGCTTACACACATATATATATATATATATATATATATGTATGTGTGTGTGTGTGTGTGTATGATCAAAATATATATATTTATGGGTTAAAGTGCTCACTATGAGGGATAGTGCACATGTAAATACGCAAATGTACACTAAGGTCAACATCCAGCAGCAGCAATCTGTTTCAAATGGTCTGAAGACTGTATTTAAGCAAGAAAAAGATTGTCACCACTGAGTAGTTACCTTAGTGTTATACATATATATATATATATATATATATACATATATATATATTATGAAGAGATAATCATACATTGAATCAATTAGCAATATTAATGTGATTAATGGCGAAATCTCTTCGCTAACAGACTTAATATAAGCATTGACCTAACAACAACCCACTGAATGATGCGATCCTTATGTATAAAATTGTTGTCAGATGGATCTGGTGTATTTTTTAAACCAGCAAGTACTTTCAAGGACTTCATGACCTCATCATCAGGCTGTAATTTGTTTCCTTTAAAATCAAAACTCGAAGATGAAATAAATGTGTTGTAGACCGAAAGATGTTTTATTTAAGAATGATTTATTTATTAACGGTTATATAATATTGGAACATGCAAGTCGCAACGCTAAAGTTTAAATATTTCAAATGAGAATTTTTTTATATGAATTATGTAATTTAGTAAATCCACGAATTCTTTTGTTGTAAGTGTTTTCCAGTTAACGTGACATGAACTAAGCACATAGTTCAATTAATAGAGTGATATCTCTTAGTAGTTTTTTTTTCTCCGGAATTTCGTACTGCGTAAACGTATTATATTAGGCAGCATATATTTTATATTATAAAGATATTATATATTATAAAAAAATTTTTTTTTTCTTTTTGAATTACAATTCCAATGTAATAAATTATAACAATGGTATATTAGTGTTTGAGACTTTTATATATATATATATATATATATATATATATATATATGTATATATATATATATATACATATATATCATTTTTTCCTAGTTTTATTCTTTCAATAAAAGTCATGGGATTATATTCTAAACATCAGAATTACAAGCAGTCGTGCAACAATATTTTATGTTATTGTATCAAATCCTGATAATCTGAATCTTGAAGTTTAACAAAAACTCAAGTAGAAAGATTCCTGCAACATTACAACCAGAACATGTTCTCATTAATCACTGTGTGGTGCCATTGTGGATGTGCCTGCCTTTTGAATAAAACTTCATAGAATGGAAGTGTATGAAGTCAGGTTCTTTCCAGAGATTAGAGGGAACTGGGTAGGATGTTTTAGCCACTGAAGTGTGCTTCCATTTCAAGGAGATAGGAATTGCATACGAGTTCATCTTGCAAAATCTGGGGCTCCTTTGCTGTGACATAACCATGTAACAGTAAATCCCTCTCCAAACCTGCTTAATAGCATGCTTCGTTGTTTTAAACTGCATAGTAGGTGGCCATCCTGTTCGATGCTCCTAGAAGAAGGACATGACCAAACAAATCTACTGTGAGCCCAAAACCCATACAAGGTTTGATATTGTAACAGAGTTTGACAGTATTGTCTACTGATGAGTGCAGAATCCCTAACTGCTGATCAATGGTTATCAATAGAGAAGGAAAGGTGATCATTGTACTATGGTTAACAGAATCCAGTGGTGGCCGTCGACTCAAGGAGAAGTAATTAACAACAGGAAATTGAACCTTAAGCCATTGTTGGTGACACTACTGGTCAGAATATTATTGACCTCATTATTAGCTGTCAGTTTTAGAGAAAATTGAAATAAAAAGGACATTTATTTTATTTATACTTAGAATCAGAAAGAGACAGCTGACATTTCTAGAGCACATAATGAGGAAAGAGTGCTTGGAAAAGTCAACACTCACAGGACATACTGAAGGCAAGGACAGAAGAAAGTAGTGCATAACCTACCTAACAAGCTAGTGTAAATGGGTGTGGCAGTATAGTGTTTAGGAGAGGCAGCATAAAGGCAAAATTTTCAAAGAACTATAAAAGACAGGAAATTGTGGAGAGCCATGACTGCCAACTTCCTGAATGTACTCAACGAATACAAAAAGAATAACAATTTCAAGTAAACAATGATAACTTAAAAACAACAGAGACATAACCAAATTATTTTCTCTGTGTATCAACTGATACTTGACTCTTATGGAATCTTATGATAAAACATTTGGTAGAGTCAGAATTGCCAAGAAAAAGAAGTACACAGATTCATCCAGCACCTGACCTCTGAGAAACACATACTGTTATGGTTGAGGAGCAGAATGTTATCTGGAAGTGGATTATCCTGCAAGGGAGGAAGAGTACGAGACATAGATGGCAGGCAATGACTGACGTCAATGGTGAAAGTACGGATGTGCATCTAATTTTATGTTTTAAAATTTTGTGACAAGCTATAAATGCAGCACTCGATTAGCTAATAAAGTTTTTTTTAAATCAATGCTGATTTCTTTCTGTGCTAAGAAAATCTATTACACATAATAAAATTTAGAAACAAATTCAAAATGAGCCAATGTATGTCCACAATGCAAATACCGTTAACCTATTATAAATACTGCCAATTAATGTATATTTGCTACTTTACTGATGAGGATGAAAACAGAAATTGCAATATGAAAGAATTATTTTATTTACTTTATTACATATTCATTATGTACAGATTATATTTTCTGTGGTTAATTTTGTCTTCGATGTTGATTGATATAGATTGATAGATAATCAGGTAGACTCTTTCATTAGCTGATTGGTAAATAAAATATGAACGTTGTTGAATGCCATTATTTTTACCTACAACTTTGCAAAAGATTAATGACTGCTTTTTTTTTTACTCAATACTGAAGTACATTAATCTCCAGTTCATTCATTCATTTATTCAGTTGGCGCATTCTGTTCCACTATGGTCACCACTCCCCCTATTTCTGTTCTAATTGTCATTAAAAGAAACATTCAAAGCAAAATACTGCAGTGGCTTGTCGATTTCTTTTGCACAGGAGATGTTAGGGTTATTCTGTCCCTCTTTTTAGAAGTTCCTCCAGCCACTGATAAAACTGTTGACCTCTGAGGTGAAGCTCCACACCCAGGCTTGGGATTGGCCAATGGTGGCTTGGGTCAAGGTGTTTCCTATCACCAGTTAGGTCAGGAAACCCTTCTGACTATCCTCACACAGCTTAGCCAGCAGATCAATGCTGTTGACTAGGATGTGGCTGTCAGTGTGCCCATGCAACTTCTTGGAGCCATATGTGAGACTTGGATGTAAGTCATTAGCCAGTACACTTCATCTGAATTAACCTGCGTCAAGCAGAGTTGACCACTTTACTGCAAATGTACTACCATTGACAATACATCTCACTCCTTTATCTCTGATTATATGAACTAAATTTATATCAATATAGGAATAGATCACTGATAAGAAATATAAAAATTCTTTTAACTTTCATTTACCTTATTTTATATTATGAATAAAAATACAAAAAAAATATTATTATTAAGAAGTATATAAAAATATAGACAAATAAAATATAAAACAAAGAGAGGCAAGAACAAAGATGAGAAAAACACCTACTAAAGAGATAGATTAAAAATATAAAAACGAAAAAGAAATAACGAAAAAGGGCCTAGCCAGTTATTACACTTTGCTTTTCAAATCTAATCAAGGAGAAAAGTATATATGACTCAAATGGGAAAGAAAAGAAATTTCTAGAGAATCACCAGTATAAATTAGATAGATTTAATCTAGAAACAGCAGTACATTCACTACAAAGGGAAGGCTGCACAGACTTAACACAAAAAGTTTCAAGAATTCTTAGATGGTAAACTTAATGCTCTTCATTGATCATGATGAAAAAATCCCCTGTGAAGGATGAGGCCTAAGTCAGGTTATTTATTAAGGGTTCAGCAAGTATTAAGAAACATATGCAAACAAATTATTTAAGTTTTATATATTATTATAAAATTAAATCTATAAATTTTCATAATACTTCCTGGCATTGAGCATATATGAATGATATTTCCAAACTCCTAATTGTCATCTGTATACGACCACTTTCTAAGATCAATGCTTAAAAATGGTTTTGAGTGAGTAAAGCATGTGGATCATGGCAAAGACCAACCTTTTTCAAACATTGTGGACTGATGTTACAAAATCACAAACAAATGATTTACCAGAGAACAGCAACAACTTAAATTAATATCACATGTAACTCAGAGAAAATAATGACATAATCATGATGTAGGCTTTCAACACTTCATTAAATAAAAGGTTAAGAAAGAAACTGCGTCATTACTGGAAAGAGAAATAACAGCTACTGGATTTGAGAAATATATTTTCTAGAAAAAATTGTTTTAAGAGAAAGATTTTATAAATGTCAACTGAAATCAGCACTGGTTGCTTGATTAAGGAATGCCAAATGTTTCCTTATAAGGAAATGACTAATTTGTATTACATTACTGTTAGTAGTTTTGCAGCAATTTTTCTTAGATAAAGAACAATTGTATAAAAACTTTTGTAGTTTGCAAATCTTTTGTACCAAAATGAGAATTAGTTTCTACAAGACTTGGCTGAAAATGACTAAAAGAGAATTTCTTAGAATTCCACCAATTTGGTCACCTTGTCTGCTACTTTAAACTGAGAAAGTAGGAAGAGAATTAATAAATAAACAAATGTTTAAAAATATCAATAAAATCTTTCCCTCTAAAAATAGTGTTGAATACTTAATATCATTTGACCAAGGAAAATTATTAAAAACAAAAAATTCCCAAGCAACTGAATGAAGAAGCAAGAGAATGAAAAAGGTGAAGAATATGTTGGCATCGAGATTACTGGAGAAATTAAGTTTCTTTTTTTTTTCTTCATAGCTGAACCAAAAAGAACCATATTTACAAAGTCCCATGTGGCTGCAGAAAATTGTCTCATGCATATACTGGTCCATCCATTCTTATACATAGATGGAGACATAAAACAACCATAAAAGAGAAGAAGATATAGAAAGTCTTCTGTCTGGTGCCAGAAAGAAGATTTTAGTTGCCATGTGACATTGTCTGTCAACAAAGAATATAAAAAGAATATCAAAGTGGATTGGGAAAATCAAAGAAGCCAACTTTATGACCAAAGCACATAAGTAACTGAAAGAATGAAGCCAAAACCATATTTTTGCTTAAAATTACAAACTCAGCATTTTGAAAAGAAACAGAAGAAAGATGTTCACAAACCATGAGTAAATCAATATAACTGGTTAAAATATATCACAAACTGCAGAAACGGCTGGGTTGGTGAGGTTTGTTATCATATTTAGTGCCAAAGAATGTTAATGAACTGAATGGTAATGAACTTATAAAAAATAATTCTCAGTAACTCCATGATTAGTCTTTTTGATTAGTATTCATTTGAGCAATGTACTTTGTATCATAGGCTCAAGTTCCTGAAGAATGTTCACTTGCATCAGCTTTTCAATTGCATACCTATTTATTTTATTTAGATTAAGCTGCCACATGGCCATGGTAAATGGGTAACCTAATAGAAATATATTACGCTGACAAGATATGGTCTGCCAGAGAGCATATTCAGGTCTTTTGTGACTATTTATGCTGACGATCCAACAGTATATGTGTGCGTCTGTAAAAACTCTAAATGACCAAAGATTAGCATTTGATGTCAGCTCTGAGCTAACTGTAGCATCTCAGTGCAGGGAAAACTAGCTGGTCACATTCAATGCCTTGAAAATAAAACTAATGATATTCCATCGTTATTGAGCGAACCCTGAATTTTTGCCTATCACAATGAATAGATGTTCTCTCAGGGAGGCCTTGAGCACCTGCTGGGGCTTAAGCTCAACTCAGACCTCAAGTGAAACTCATATACATGATCCATCATTAAAGATGCTGTAAATCTGTTTGGTTCCCTGTACCTCCCCAGTAAGTACCTGACTCCTTTTATTATCCTCTACAAGTGCCAGACCAGGCTGAAAATGGAGTATTGCTGCCATATATGGACAGGAGCTGACCAGACCTCACTTACCATAGAGTCTTGATAGAGTCTGAAAGCGGCCTTGCGGGTGATGGATTATTTTCCACCCTACAACCCCTTTCCCATAGAGGAAATATTGCAAGCTTTTTGCTACTCTATCACTATTTCCATTAAAAGTTTTCAGACAAATTAGATTCCACCAGTTCTAACATTCACAGACAAGATCTGCCATACCATGCACATTGTAGTGAACCATCCATCATCCATTCATATTCCATTGGTGAGATTCCATTTGAGCAGCTTTTCCCCACAAACCACTGCTCTGTGAAACCGACTCACAAGGGCATGCTTCACTGATCACTAGAATCTTAATCTGTTCAAGGCTAGGGTTAACCATTATTTTCTCCACATATCCACATAAACTGTTTTATTCTGTTACTCTACCTCGAGGGACTCTCGGGGCTTGTACAGGGTGAAAAGTATTGTAAAAATTCTATTAAAGAAGTTTAGTAATCATTCCTGGAAGATTTAGAAGAATTCAAATATTTGACTTAATGTTTAAAAGCTTAGTTTATATTAGCACAAGGCCATGATAATTGAACACTTGGCAATGATAAAAAACACATTAAAAGTAAATGGTTGGCAAGACTAAACACTTTTTTCGCAACTGGTTGACGGAAATATTTGCTTAGTCTGACACAAGGCTAATATACTGAAGCTGCCATTTAGAATCAAACCTACTATTTTAGCAAATGGCCTTTGAAATAATATTCAGGCTTTTACATTCTGGGATGCACAGAGAGAAAATCCTTTGCATTGAAAGGAAAATATGTAGATAAATATTTGAATTTAAAACTGAAAAATATGTTGATTAAAAAATTTAATAATCCTTGTTATTTAAATTTTTGTCTATAATTTATCAGTCATGTGCTATGCATGATACACACTTAGGCGATCATGTATCTTTCAATATATGACTGACGAGGCAGATTTTTTCCTTCAGTAGACCAGTTGCCATCTAACGCTATAGAACCCATTTTGTCCTGCTATTTACCCATAGCTGAGGGAAAAAGAAGAGGATTCATACCTTTTGCAAGGGTATTAGCATGTAAGTGAATGTAATGGATTTGACTGGAATTTGAACTCAGCATCTCTGATTCCACAGCTTGAGCCACTACCCATTACTCCACAGTGCCTCCATGGCTTCTTCTTCATCTGTCAAACTCCATTCCTTTTTTTTTGTTTAATGATTACTCTCTCTCTCTCTCTCTCTCTGTTTCTTTCTCTCTTAATTTGGCCTCTAATGCAATAATTACTATCCTCTTTGACTCTGGGCAATTGAGTCAGAACCTAACAGATTTCAGAAGCCGCCTATGATTAATACTTTTCTGTTTTTCTACTTCCAGCATACAATTGCAAAACGTAAGAACGGCATAGCTGAAAAGTTGGTTCACTGTGTGGTGCTAGACAATTTTTCTGCTTACAATCCATAATGCATATTTAGAAATCTACCATTCATCCAGGCATTGAATATTGCTGGCATATATGATCTGCTGCTTTGTATGTCTTGGGATACTTAACAAACATTAAAGAAAGGATCTGCAATATAATTGATCCTGATCTGGCATCTCAACTTCAATCACTTTCTCAATGATGTGACATGGCTTCCCTCTGGCTTTTCTACAAATATTTTAATGGCAACTCTTCTGGTGAGCTTTTTTCCTTTGTGGCGTGACAACTAGAATTTAAACATGCTACTAGAATGGCAATGAGGTTTCATCGTTTTACGGTTGAATGAGTTTAGATGCACAACTGCCACTTGTATTCTAACAGTTTTTACTTACACTCCTCACCTGTAGAACTCGCTTCTGATTTCTTTGCTTTCTTGCTATCTACAATCTTCAAAAATTAAAATATTATGTCAATCATAATCATTTGTCCTCCTGAGCCATATTCCTTTATTGACCTTTTCTTTCACTATCCTCACTGATGTCTTCTCATTCTCTTTCCCTCCCTGTAAATCCTCGTTTCCTAGTGGCATTTCCATCTTGTTTGGGACGAAATGATTAAAAATAAAAAAAAATATAAAGGTCTCACCTGAGGACCTAACATTGAGCAAGTTTAGATCGATTTATAAGTCCCAGTATTTTTACTTGGTCAACTTCAAGAATAGAAATCTGTTAGATTTTGACTCAAGTGTCCAGGGTCAAAGAGGATAGTAATTATCGCATTAGAGGCCAAATTAAGAGAGAGAGAGAGAGAGAGAGAGAGAGAGAGAGAGAGATAGAGAGAGAGAGAGAGAAAGAGAGAGGGAGAGAGAGGGAGAGAGAGAGTAATCATTAAAGAAAAATAAAAGAATAGAGTTTAACAGATGAAGAAGAAGCCATCTAATTACTTTGCCCAGTCCACCCCCAACTCACACTGCCCTAGGGGCAGGGTAGTTCAAGTCAGCCCCCTCACAAGACATAATGTGCCCTGAAGCTTGTGAGGCGGGGAGATTTGGGGCAGCAAATCTGTCGGTCAGTCAAGACAAGTGGCTTGGAGGGGATCTTGACCAAAGTCCAAGGAGCGGATTATGCAATTTAAGAATTTGGCATTTCTGTACAAATAATGATCTTGTGCACATCCGTGTGTGTATTCACATGTGCCTATGTAGATGCATACATAAAAGCATACACACACACACACACACACACTCACACATATATATAAAACAAATACAGACTTGTATACGAAAAGATAGCGTGAGAGAGACACACACATGCACACACATAAATACATACATATAAAAAACATAGAAACATGTATATATAGAGACAAGGACGCATACACACACATAGAAATTACCAAATTACAAATAATCCTTTTCAGACAAGGAGGAAATTCCGTCAGAAATTGTCCAAAGTTAATTTCAGAGGAAAAATACCAGGAATATGGCCTCAGATTTCAATTTTTTATGTCATCATTTGGGTAGGTAAAAAGCAAAGAGTAAAACAGATTTATGGTTCTTGAAGCAATACTCAAAAACAGCTACCAATAAATAAAAAATAATTATAACTTATAATACAAAATATCTGTTGTCTTTAATATATATATATATATATATATATATATATTACATGAATCATTCATACAAAAAGCAGATAGTGAAGTTAAAAAACGCACAATCTTAAAATTCAACCTCAGCGTTGCAACCGCATGCTCCAAAATTTCTTGCAGTTAACAATAACACATTTCTAAAAAACATATTTTGGATAACACCTTATCTTTCATTGTCCTGTTATTACCTGGATGTAAAATAATAACATATCTATTTCTATACCTGAGGATGATTGTATGCACAAACAAAATCTTTTAGTAAAAAAGACCTTATACAACTGGAATTTATAAACAGGGATCATAACATTCATTTACAGGTGCGAGGTTAATGTATTTTATTAAAAATTGTTTGTGAGAGTGATTCTTGCCATTTATATCATTAACTTCACTATCTGCTTTTTGTATGAATGATTCATGTAATGTAAATTGAATTGCATGACATACTTGATATATATATATATATATATATATATATATATATATATATATTATGAAATGGAAAAAGTCTAACAATTATTTGAAGACATTTTTTATGTTTATATGTTCTTTTTATAGATACAAATATTTAAGTAAATGCTCTGTTTTATAATAAACAGTATTAAACAACATTTACCGGCCTGAATGTTCGAGAAATTTTCATAGAAAATTTTTCATCCACTGACAGGAATCGAACCTGTATCCTTTAAGCATTTACTTAAATATTTGTATCTATTAAAATATATATATATATATATATATAGTCAAACCTCATCAAACCTAATGAGCCAGACAAACCTACCAAGGTTTCACTTAGGCAGATCGTAGGTAGGTTTGTCTGGCTCATTAGGTTTGACTAGGTTTGCTGTACGTTTGTATCGAGCTCTTTAGTTAGTTGTTTACTCGTATCGGGGTTATTTTCAAATTTATATTTATCTCTATCACTGTCTGTCAGTCTTTTGCAAGCATGTGCCACATACACACATAAACACAGACGCATATAATACATACATATATAAACATACACACATACATATATATATATATATATAAAATTAATCATTTCTAAAATTAATAATATAATTATATATATATATATATATATATATATATATATATATATATATATATATATATATATATATATAATGATAAAAATATACATTTTGCTGTATCTATCAGTAATAGAGTGTAGGTAAATATAAAAATGGACATTGAAGTCAAACCCCAGCAGCGAAAGTCTGTTTCATCCTTAAACGCAATTGAAAAGTCATATATATATATATATATATATATATATATATATATGCAGAAATATAGTCTTAAAGTGTGCTATATTTATGGGATAAAGTGCTCAATATCAGAGATAGAGCGTGTGTAAATATAAAAGTGGACATGGAAGTCAGCACTATATATATATATATATATATATGAATGACATCACACATTTTGAAATGGACAAAGTCCGACAATTATTTTAAGACATTTTTTATGTTTATATGTTCTTTTTATAGATACAAATATTTAAGTAAATGCTCCGTTTTTATAATAAACAGTATTAAACAACATTTACCGGCCTGAATGTCCAAGAAATTTTCACAGAAATATGCCTTCTCCAACATATGATGGTTCCTTATTCAAGCCGGTAAATGTCGTTAATACTGTTTATTATAAGCAGAGCATTTACTTAAATATTTGTATTTATAAAAAGAATGCATAAACATAAAAAATGTCTTAATATATATATATATATATATGAATAAAGACAAAAGGAAAATTTATTTTAGCCAATGCATCTCATCCCCTCTGATAGACTTTATCAACACAAATGTAATGATTTTATTTTGAAACAAGTTTTATGAACAAAAGTAAACATTTAAACAAATTAATTATGTTCTGTGTATCTACCAAAGATTGTATCATCTCTAATAAATAATTTTTACAAATTCTTCACTCCAACAAACTTTAGGATGGAAACTTAGCATCTTTAGACATTGGAAATTTATTCACTAATGTTTCCTGTCCATAATTGATATTATTTTAATTGACATTTGTTATCATTCTTCTCTGCGAACCCTGAAGATTAAATCTAGAATATTTAAAAAAAAAAACTTTTATTAGTGTCTGCAAAATGTCCCTTTCTATGAGCACCTTCATAATATTTATACCCAGACTTATGGTATCGTTATGGGCAGCCCTCTTCGTTCACTTTTTTCAAACTTTTATATAGCTAATTTAGAAAATAAAATATCTAATAAAATTAACAAACACGAAATTTGTGCCAGAGACATTGATGATATTTTCATCCAATCCAAATTCATCAATGACTTTATAGAGCTTTAAAACATTATTTTTAAAAATTCCATTTTAAAGTTTAAAAATCATCATTTCTCGATATTTGAATTAACGATAACAGTGAAAATTCTGTCATATCTCAGTACAAAAAGTGTCCTTAGTTCTAACTCTTGTCTTCTAAACTGCTAACAGTAAATGCCCTGAAAATTATAAAACTGCAGTCATTAATAAACTGATCCAAAAAGTCAAATTCATTTCCTCATCGAAAATAATTTCCCATCAAGAATTAAATAATATAAAAACAAACACTCATTAATAATGGCTACCCTAAGCTGAAAACTTGAATCGTGTTCTTAAATAGCTTCATCAGATTGAGACTTTTATATGGATGCTATGCACGGCACCAAACCTATTAAGAAATATCTAAACTGTCAGTTGCATACAGACATTTTCTAAGATCAATGGTAGAGAAAACATCATCCTTCTTTGAATATTGTGGTGCTATATACTCACAAACAAAGAACTGTATGAAATAACAGAAACCATGTCACTTGAGGACTACCAACAGCAGCAACAGCTAAAATGGATAGCACATGTCAGTCGAAGAGAAAACAATGACATAATCAAGATGTTGACCTTCCACACCACATTAGACAGAAGGTTAGGAAGGAAACCCCCATCAATACTGGAAAAAGTGATTAAAACTACTGAACTTGAGAAACCTGTTTTCCTAAAGATGTGTTTTAAGAGAAAGATTTTTTAAATCTCAATCAAACGGTTAATGAATGCTAAATGTTTCCTTATAGGGAAATGGTTAATATTACCATTGCCATTACCATCAGCAAAAGTCAACAGTTTTCTCTTTTTCACTATCTCTCTGTCTCTATCCATTTCTCTCTCTATCTCTTTCTATCTCTCCCTCAGTCAATGGATGCCAAATGATTCCTCATAGGGAAATGGTTAATATTACCATTGCCATTACCATCAGCAAAAGTCAACAGTTTCTATATCTCTCTCTCTTTCTCTATCTCTCTCTTGCTATATATATATATATATATATATATATATATATATATATATATATATATATATATATATCACTATTTCCATCTTTAACTCTCCTTCAGTCACTGAATGCCAAATGTTTCCTTATAGGGAAATGGCTTATATTACCATTACCATTACTATCAGCAAAAGTCAACATTTTTTCTCTCTCTTTATCACTGTATCACTCTCTCTCTCTTTCTATCTCTCCCTCAGTCAATGAATGCCAAATGTTTCTTTATAGGGAAACATCTAATATTACCATTACCATTACCATCAGCAAAAGTCAACAGGTTTTCTCTCTCTCTATCACTCTAGCTCACTCTCTCTCTCTTTCTATCTTTTCTTCAGTTAATGAATTCCAAATGTTTCCTTATAGGGAAATGACTAATACTATTATATTCATGCAATTTCTGGATATTTGGGAAGATAGAGAGAAAATAACTGCCAGAATGGATTACCCACAATGCACAACTGACCCACATATATGAATAGTTGAGAAAAAATCCAAGACTTATGGCCTGATGATTGCATCTAGCATGAAACAGCCTGTTGCTTCTTAGTGTTGACTTCAATGCTGACTTTTATATTTATATTTACATATACTCAAACTCTGATATTGAGCACTTTATCCCATAAATATAGCACACCTTAAAACGATATTTCTTCATGTAATATATATATATATATATACATATACATAGGAGGTGTAAATGTGTGTGTGTGTGTGTGTAGAGGGATATATTTAGTTGTGAAAAGTGTTAATATGCATATCTATCTCTTTCTCTCCCTCTCCCTCTCCATTTATATATGCGTGTGTGTAAATTTAAGGAAGTTTTCTTAGAAAAAACAGACAAGTGATGTCTATTTATCTATCTTCTTATCTATCTATCTATCTGAGTCTGTTTATATCTATCTATCTATCTATCTGAGTATGTTTATATCTATCTATCTATCTATCTTTATCTATCTGAGTCTGTTTCTCTCTATCTATCTATCTATCTATCTGAGCATGTTTTTATCTATCTATCTATCTATCTGAGTATGTTTTTATCTATCTATCTATCTATCTTTATCTATCTGAGTCTGTTTCTCTCTATCTATCTATCTATCTATCTGAGTATGTTTTTATCTATCTATCTATCTTTTATAAATATTAATTTTGCTAGATTAGAACATTAATCATAAAATCTATCTCACCCTCTTCCTCTGTCTCTTGCTCTCTCTACATATATATATGTGTGTGTGTGTGTGTGTGTGTGTGTGTGTGCCATTGCATTTATGGATTTACAATTAAAATTTATATACAGGGTACAATGGGTAAACTGGCCATTTTATATTTTTAATTTTGTGCAAATGTGTTTGTTTTTGATTTTGTCAACTGCACAGTCTAGTAGGGTCAGTTGGCACTGACTGTGAGAAAAAGAGCAACATGACATAATTCACTCCACCAGAAATTTGGGAACGGCATGCTGTACTGTTTGCCATTTGTACTGGATGTAGCAATTCCAACATTTCAAAGTGTTTGGGTGACAATCTGTGGATAGTGCACAGGATGCGGAAAGAGTTGGATGAGGCTAATGGTGATTATGTAGGTGTTTGGTGTGATCATTAGTGATGGTGACATTATACCTCCATTCATTTTCCCATTGCACATCAGACTTAACACAGAGGCCTACATCAAATACCTTGAGAAGTTATTGGGGGAAATAATGTATGACAAAGTTTACAAAAGTTTTTGTGTGACACATTTTCTCCTTTAGAACATCATTGAACTAAATCTGTTACATTGGTGCTGGAAAATTTAATTTATATATATATAAATTTATTATATTTATATATATATATATATATATATATATATATATATATATATATATATATGCTGGCTGTCAACTCACAAAGTTAGTGACCATCACTGACATGTCCAGCCCTTCACAGTTAAACTCCTCACCCACCAACAACACTGCATTCATTTGTTGTGTGAATGACAGTGACTCATAAAGCCATCCATCAATCTGCATATCATGTTACATATGTGGCATATCAAATCACCACCCCGGGGCAGTGTAAGTTGACTTTGATCATCATCACTTCCAATGTGCTTTTTCATATGCCTGACCCAACCTGGACTTGCACGCCCTTGTGGAGGTTGGGCATTCAAAGCATGCCGTTATGAAATTGTCATATGTAATAGACTGTTGGTGGTAGTGAGATTTCTGGTGACTGAGCAGACCCGCTCTGGACAGACATATCCAATTGCATTAGGCTCATGGCCAGGTTTGCACCTCATGGCAAGTCAGGGATCCCTTCTGAACCCCTCTTTTCCATTCTACATATTTTTATGATGCTTCATGTAAGATCTTGACGCCATCAGCAATACCAGCTCTCCAAGAAACCCGGTCTTCAGCTAGAATCTCCCAGTTATCCAGAACAATATTGCATTTGTATAGTGACTCTTCAAGGCAGTTTTTATAACAAAGTTTTGGCTTGGGCTGTGGTTTTTTTCCCCATTTCCAATTCTCCATACACTAATTGTTTGGTAATTCTGTCATTCACCATACAGCCAACATAAACCGTCCTTTGCAATCTGTGCCTGTGTATAAGGGTTTCCACAGAGAGGGAATTGGCACTTTGTAGAACAACAGTGTTTGGGGTTAGAAGATATTCAGTAGATTTCAAGCATAGACTGAAGGCAGCATTGATGAAAATGTTCCAGTATCTTCACATGTCTGTGATAGACTATCCAAGTCTCACATGAATATAAAAGAGATGACATAACGCACACATCACATACATACATACATACACACACACACACATATATATACATATATATATATATATATGTATGTGGGTAAATAAAACGCCAGACAGGACTCTTTGGCCTTTATTGTTAACCAGTCTAGGAGAAGTAAAGTTCTGAATCCAAACCACTGTGTAAAGGGTTAGCATAGGGTGGATGGGCTTCTCATCAGAACCAATGGACAGCCAGTACATAGGAGTTGAAAAATTCCTATCCAAATAAAACCTCCTATGATTATCAAATCATCTGACATATGACATATGGTGCACCAGTACAGGAGAGTATGCAATCGACTTAGAATTTGATCAATCCTAATCTGTGAGAATCTGGCTATATGTATATAGTATGAAAGTCAACAAGGGAACATTATACTGATAGGTAATTGGTAATTGGTTAACCAGCAGTTTAAGTATTAAATAATCATAGTTTATGTTAAAATAGTTTAGAAGAGGAACTGAAAAGTGCTCAGTAATTCATCATTGTGACATGAAAGTAATGAGACCTAAAGAAAATAAAAGTAAAAAACATAAACAGATTTTTCTTTGTTTTGAATATGATAAAATGGCCACTCGCTTTATAGAAGTTCAGTTTTGCTTTATATTGAGAAATAGTCACATTATTGCATGGCATCTTTCTTTACTGCAGGCAACAAAGAGAAAGAAAGAGATCTAAAAATGATTGTCTCTTTCCAACTTGAATCTTTCATATTCTTGTAAAATCGACAATACATTCAATGCAGGACACTAATTGGCCAACCAAAGATGAAGAGAATTTCAGCACAGGAAAATAATTTTTACTAATAACCAAGCATTTAATATTCACAGTTTTATTAATTGTTTGAAAGCGATTGAATTAATTCATTGCCCAGAGGCCTTGGAACGGAAATAAATGAACTCCTAAGCAAATAAACACAGAAAGTCTGAGAATATCATGGAATTTAGATAAGTGTATTTTTTTCTTTTTAATATTCCGAATAATACAAAAGGTGAAAGAAATAAATTTAGCTTGATAGTGGGTTGGAGGGGATCTTGTCAGAATTGAATTAACACGGGCATATATTTATATATACACATATATATATATATATATATATATATATATATATATATATATATATATGCAGATGCATGCATATGTGTGTGTACATGTATATATATATTTACATGTGTATATGTTGGTATTTATACAGAAATAATACATTCTAATTAAATTCATAGTTTATTTATACATTAATTTGTAGACACCAGATTATATATAAATATATACTTATTTACTTTATATATAGGTTTGTGTGTGTCTGCATGTGTATTTATCAATATGTCTTTATATTGGTCTATAAGTCTAAAACATGTATACATGTATACACATATATATACATATATATATATATATATATATATACACTATCAGTCAAAAGTATTTGGACACCCTCAAAAACTTTTCTCATCGTAAAAGTGTTATTTTTAAAGTGTTATTCTTCAAGTGTTATTTTTAATGAAAAAAGTACCACAATGTTTTTATTTATTATACTAAATACAAGTCTTCCTCAGTAACTTTGACTTTAGTATAACCAGATATCTTTTGAAATATTGATTTGAAGACATTTTTTCTTCTTCAGTACTGAGCATGAATAAAACGTTTTCCAAAAGTGACATTATACCACCATTTGAACTCACCTTAGATTATGTTATGTTGGAATAATGAAGATTGGTCTGTTGCTTTGAATATCTCAAAGGCATTTGACAGGGTTTCGTATGCTAATCTTCTTCATAAGTTGAAAGTTTGTGGTATTTTGGGATAAATTTTTGATTTCATTTAATCTTTCAAGACCATCTTCATGGTGGAAATTGCAACACCCATTTCCCAGCCCGAATCCTGCATTCCCTTGTCTGATTCTTACATCATTTTCTCCTGCAGGTTTTGGATGAATTCTGGTGAATTACTGCTTGCTAGATACGACCTGTTTTACCTCTGCTGCCAATGGACCTTGACCAATAGTGAAATCTGTTATTCTTATTTGGTTTAAATTCAAACCTAAATTTTGCAACTTTCTTCCCGATAACATATTTCCCAACAAAATACCCAAAACATGTGAACTTACACTTGAACAAAGACAAGCGATGATTACTTTAAAAAGCAGAGAAATTTTAAAAAAAAATTTCCAGAACTACAGTGGATTATATTGTTAAGGGACATTAGGAAATAGGACAAAACAAGATCAAAAGTAAAGCTAGTCAATCAACAAGAGCAGAGGACAGTTTCATCAGAGTCACCAGTTTGGGTGATAGAAGGCTGACTGCTCCAAACAGTTTCATCAGTGTCACCAGTTTGGGTGATAGAAGGCTGACTGCTCCAAACATCACTGCACAACTAAACCAATGTTGTGAAAAAAATATGTCAACATCCACTGTGAGAAGAAGATTCTGTGAAGCTGGGCTAAATGGCAGAATTACTGTCCAGAAACCACTGTTGAGGAATTGAAACAATGTCAATAGGCGCTCTAGTGGACCAAGGTGTGCAAAGACTGGACAACAGAACAGTGGAATAAATTACTTTGGACTGATGAATCAAAGTTTGAAATCTTTGGGTCAAATAAGAGGGTCTATGTGTGGTGAAGAGTTGGTGAAAGAGCTGCAATCTTCTGTATGACACCAACTGTAAAGCATGGAGAAGGCTCTGTTATAGTGTGAGGGCTTTTGCCAATTGCAAAGTTGGGGATTTACACCAGGTGAAGGGCAAATTGAATCCGACTCGCTCTCACAGCATACTGCAGCATCATGTGATCCAATCTGGAACACAGCTTGTAGGTAAAGGATTTTTACTCATGCAAGATAATGACCCAAAGCATACGAGTAAACTCTGCCAGAAGCAAAGAAGAACAGTACGTCCTTCAACTGATGTCTTGGATGGTGCAATCAGTGGACTTAAATCCCATTGAACTGGTATTGGATGAACTTGCTTGAAAAGTCAGAGCTAAACAACCCAAAAGTGGAGCTCACTTCTGGCAACTCTTGCAGGAAAGTGGGGCAGAACTATCTTCAGTCTACCTCCAGTCTTTGATGAAAAGAATGCCAAGAATCTATGGCGCAGTGATAGCAGCCAAAGGGGGTCATTTTGATGAATCAAAAGTTAAAGAAATTTTTTAGGTTTAAATTATATTCAATGTGGCTCAGGAAGATTTGTATTTAGTATAATAAACAAAACCATTGTGGTACTTAACTTGTTTCAGTGAAAATAATACTTATAGGATGAGAAATAAAAGTTTTTGAAGGTTACCAAATACTTTTAACTGGTAGTGTGTGTATATATATATATATATATATATATATATATATATATATATATATATATATATATATATATATATACATACATATATATATATATATATATATACATATACAATATATATATATATATATATATATATATATATATATATATATATATGTATATATACAAGATATATATATATATATTTAAAGACATTTTTTTGTTTAACATTCTTTTTATAGATACAAGTTTTTAAGTAAATGCTCTGTTTATAATAAACAGTATTAAACAACATTTACCAGCCTGAATGTCCGAAAAATTTTCATATCTTGTATATATATATATATATATACAAGATATATATATATATATATATATATATATATATATATATATAAGATATATATATATATATATATACAAGATATATATATATATATATATCTATATACAAGATATATATATATATATATATATATATATATATATATATATATACAAGATATATATAGATATATATATATAGATATACAAGATATATATATATATATATATATATATATATATATATACAAGATATATATATATATATATGTATATATATATATATATATATATATATATGAATACATGCTTAAGTATATATATATTGTTTAAAATTTGTAGTGGGGGTGATCAGTTTCAAAATAGATCATTTAGTGCTCAATGTGAGCAAATCATTGTTTCATACTTTACTTGTCTAATGATCACTTAAAGTTAGACTGATGTAGTAATTTATATGTACACACTTTATATATATATATATATATATATATATGCTTGGATGTGTGTGTACTTATATATGTATATATGTGGATATGTTGATATGGCTATTTATGCATGATTATATATTTGTATATGTGGATGTATGTTCGTATGTCTTCATATATATATATGTATATCTTAGTGTCTTGGAATGTATCATCTATACTAACAAAAATTTACTTTTGTTTGATAAGGGTTTTTTAATTGCTTAAAGACTTAATCAAAAATTGTGTCTCATTACATTTTAAAATTATTATGGACATTGCTGTACTTTATCATCAATAAGATAATATTGTTAGAATATGTGTAGGTTTTTGTTTGTATATACCTCCTTTTATGTGTGTGTGTGTGTATACATATATATATATATATATATATATATATATCTATATATAATTTCTGCACCTACACATATATAGAGAAAAAGACTTCACTTCATACAGAAAGATTAAAACCCATCGGTCAATTTATCATGAGGAAATCGGTGCACAATTTATATAAGTTTATAAACTGAAACATGTAAATTAATGATAAAATGTCCTATCCAATTAAATTATTTTCTTTACCAATAACTTGCATATATATATATATATATATATATATATATAATTATTTATTTAAAAATCATAACATAAATATGTTATAAAATCACTACAAAAATAGCAATTTTGTTTCAACACCTCTGGTGTCTTATCAAGTGATAATGTTGAATGTAGAATAAAGGGTTTTAAAAGGTTCAAATTAATTAACAACACCTCGTAAGGGGAAACGCTGTTACATAAGCTGGAATGACCAAGCAAAATACACGTATACGAGAATTCAAAAAACTTGACAACGAAGTAAGGTTATAATAGCTATTAAATGCTTTAAAGTTGGGGTTATACTAAAATAGAATTTATTCTAACCAATAAGTATTAAATTATATGATAAAATGAAGGCTTTCATAGGCAGTGAAAAGGGTAATTGTTTTTCTGCCACTCCATTTATACACTTTTAGTGTTGGAGGGACATTTAAACTTGCCAGCAATAACAAAGTTTATAAATGGAGTGATAGAAAAACTTATTGACCTTTTCACTGCCTGGCGAAGCCTTCGTTGGAAGAAGCCATAGTAGTAGAAAAGGTTAGTGTTTGTCATATTGAAGATATCAAAGATCTCCATGCTTTCTAGCCAATTTTAATCAGCAAAAATTTAAATGCAATGTCAATTACTATCTACTGTCTTTCCTAATTACTCTTTTCTTTTCCCACTCCTTATTAATGTTTCTGTTTCTAATTCTTCCACACCCTGTAACCCCTTGTGTCTTAGTAGCTTTACTGCTTTGCAAGGGGGAATACTGCTTAAAAAAAAAAAAAAAAATATATATATATATATATATATATAAAAGGCAGGATGAGTGTGTGTGTGTGTAACGAATGCACAGCCGCAATTTTCGACAGATTTGCACCAAAATGTACTTGCACATACTCCAAGTTAGTGGAAAGGCCAAGACTGACTTTTCATTTCCCAACTCCCATCGATAGTGGAAATTATTGATTTTTTCATGCTTCTATGGCAGTTTTCATGTAGTTTGTGGCCATTTTCTACTGGCCAGAGTGCGAGCCTAATGCTGGCAACCATAAATAGGCAGGAAGATTCTATTGGCCAGCGTGAGAGCCAACAGCCGACTGACACAAATGTTAACTAGCATGCTAGCATGCAAAAAAATCGATAGCTGCATTCATCACAAGTGGGAAAAATTTAAATCTGCATGGCACTTTACTCCAATTGGCTCATTTGCTTGCTTAAACTAAACGTTGATTCTGATTCCGCAGAACTGGGTTGGGTTTGAAAAAAATTATTTGTTGTTAACATTCTTTTTTCATTCGGTTTTTCCAGTTACGAGTCCTTTTTTAAAGCTGATCGTTTTGTGTTCATTTTGTTTAGTTCTTTTTCGTAACAGATTTAATGTTTAGTATAGAGCTTAGAAAAAATTCACAGTGTGAGATAGGCAAGAAGTAAGGCATGTAGCAACATCAGTACGGCAAAGGGCACTCCTTTAAAGGCAAGGAAGGGCAAAAATATTTTAAGTCAAGTGATAGCGATTGCTGTATGAGTCGTACGATTTTTGAATCAAGCACGGGCAACGCCGGGCCATGCTGCTAGTATATATATATAATGGATGCAAAATGCAGTTGGCATAAAGACAGTGCTCAATGTAAAATATAAAAAATATAGCAAAGAAAGCCAATATAAATAAAATATATGTAAATATTTTCTGCAAAAGTTTTATGGCTCCACTTAGATGTTGATGCTGTTGTTTTATAATCTTCAAGTAGTAAAACGGATGAGATATACTGTCCCTTAAATATAGTTCCTTTTAATGAACTGAATTTCTCTTTACTCTTACCGCCTGAGGATTGTGAGACAACAGCATCAACATCTAATTGTCGGCATGAAACAAAAACATGTCGACAAAAAACAGTAACATATCAGTATTGTTCTATTTATATTTTATTTATACCATATATACTTGCATATCATGCAACCTTTGAAGACTTCATTTTGAAGCTGATTTGACTACAGTAAACGGATATATAGTTTGCTCAATGGCATAGCCAGGGCCAGCTGTATATACGGCCTTGATCAAAATGAAATATACATATACATGTATCCTAGGAGTCATTCCCTTGTTCTAATATAAATTTAATTTATATCAAAGGTAAAAAAATAATCCGTGGGGGAATGTGACCTGCCTTCCCCGGTGAGAGAAATCTCTTTGATCAAAATGAAATGTACTTATTTAAGTACACTGAATAATGTAGTTTCAGAATATATATGGTTATGAGATTCTATCTCCAAAACCCTAGGAGGATTTCGATAACAAACAGACAGACAGACAGAGGCTATAACTTTACATATATATATATATATATATGTATATATATATACATATATATATATATATATATACATATATACATATATATATATATATATATATATATATATATATATATATATTGAACAATAAAAAATATTAAAAAATTAAAATCTTCAGACACACTGGGTTGTATATTAATATTCTTTTATTTTTCGGCCAATATTACCATTATCAGGAGAAAAAAACGTTCTGCTTGCTGGTAGCAGTGAACTACAGAATATATATATATATATATATATATATATATATATATATATACAATGTTAAATATATATATATATATAAGATTGAATATATAACATATAATTAGGAAGAAAAATAAATCCAAAACCTATTCAGATGCTGGTCCTAAATAAATTTCTTCAAAAGTAAAAGCATTTATCCTGGAGGGAGATCATTCAATCTACAACATTTTGACTATCATTCAATCTCGTTCATAATACACTATGAACAAAACTGGCCATAAGTTTGATTTTACAAATGCCACCATAATGAATAAAAGAACATAATTATTTACATTGAAAGTACTTTGAGTAGTTGCTAATGAATGTATTACCAATTATAAACATACATCAAAAACATTGTATTACATCACAAATCTTTATTGAATCCATTCTTAAAGAATCTAATGTATGTTTATCTAAAACAAATGGTATATATGTAAAAATCTCGAATCAACATGCAAAAACCACAAAACAATGTCTACCAGACTCACGCACAAATATACATTATCATCTGAATTCCACATAGACAAACTAGAATTATTATACACATTTATATATAAAGCAATATTTATGGTTTGGCTTGGAATCTGTTAAATTCTTGGAACTTTGAATGGACGTGTTGTCACTCCTTGAATAAATTATACTAATGTTGATTTAACAATGCACATTTTTTTTTTAAGCTTTTCACCCCAAGCAAGGCTGGAAGCCACTATCACGCAAAGGGTTACAGAAGGTTTGGAGGAAGAGCAGATAGGAGTGGTAAAGGAGAGGATGTGGAGAAAGATAGTGGATCAATCAAGGCAAGGGGGTTACAGAAGATTTGGAGCGAGATTCAGATAGGAATGAAAGGGGAAAGCATGTGGAGAAGGGAAGTGGATAGATCAAGGCAACTGGAGATGTCGATTGATGTTACACTTAAATAGTTGGAGATTATATTTGTCAGGGAGTTCCACAGGCGAGATGTGCGAGACATGAAGCTATTGGAGTAGAAGAGACGTCTACACCTAACAGTTTCAACGGTGAAGGGGTGGGAACGGGATGCCAGCCTCGTAGGACGCTTAAATTCATGAGGCCTGGGAACCAGCGAAATCAGCTCATCGGAGCACTTACCATGAAAGTATTTGTAAAAAAGACAGAGCGAGGCAACGGTGCATCTGTGAGAGAGCGACTGCAGATGAGATGACAGATCAGGGCCAATTACATTGCATATCCGTCTCTGGATCTTATCAAGAACCCTGAGGCAAACAGCAGGGGCTCCAGACACATGCATGCAAAACATAAATAATGAAAATCAGACACCACAAAAGTAAAACTACTAGAATTTCTTTTTCTTCCTTTCTCTCGATATCTCATTCTCTGATGAAGCTTTGATAAAAATGAAACATGTTCAATTGATAAATGTTTTCTTTTTGTTCTTTATTTTATCATTCTGTTGGATTCAAATCTCTATTTGATCTCTATTTTATCCCAAATTATACATATCTATATATATATGTGTGTGTATGTATGTATGTATGTTTGCATGTGCATACTATTTTATTAATATTTGCATGAAGAAATGAACAGTATTAATGCATGTTTGTATACCTACCTAATATATAGATACCTATAAATCAGTCAAATGTCATACGCGATACATGCTTATACAATCAAGTCTCTTTTGATTCATGACTGAGAAGGCAGAAGATTTTCCTGCAGTAGGTTGCCATTTCTTTCTTTGGCAGACTGGTTACTAACCAAGGCTATAGAACTCAGACTGTCCTGCTATTTAACCCATAGATGTGGATTCATACCTTTTCCAAAGGTATTTAGGCATAACTGAATGCAATGAACCTGACTGAAGTTCTAACTCAGCCCTCCAGTTTCTCATTTCGAGCTGATATTCTTACACCAGAATGCACATCCTACAGATACCTGTTGTAAATATATACTTGATTGTATCTTACACATTTACATAACCATTCAGAGGAGATGGTAGGTGGGAATATTGTGTTGTGGCAATCTCTTCATGTGGGTAAAGCTCGATAATAACACCGATAATAAATAAGCTACTACCTTGACCACCAAGCAGGCTTCATATCCTCAGATATCGATTAGAGTGGATTGATAAGTTCACGCCATGGTTATTAGATCAAATTTTATTTGAAATGTTGAACCCTATGTCAATAGCTCTAAAAATGATTTCATGGGCTTCCACCAGCAATGCTCAATAGAAACTGTCTCACAGGAATCAATAAAATCTGTCGAATCTTTTACGTACCTAGGAAGCAATCTTTCACATACCTCAGAAGCAAGATGAATTCTACTGAAACAGATGTGAAAATTTGCATAGCTAAAGTCTGGGCTGCCTTGAATAAAATGGATTTAATCTGGAAATTTGATCTATCAGACAAATTTAAAGAAGAGATTCTTCTGAGACACAGTAGAGATGGTGTTAATAGATGGCGGCACTGTCTGGACATTAACTAACTTGAGAGCTATACTTAACATCTCTTGGAGACAACATCCAACTAAATCACAGCTCTACAGACCCATCCCTGATCTTTCTACAATCTTACATGAACATAGAATGTGCTTTGCTGGCAAAGCAAAGAAAAGAAAATTCAACTTGATTTACTGCTCTTGACATCCAGCCATGGAACAAAATATGTTTGTCACTCAGCAATCACTTACATTGACCATCTATGTTATGACACAGAATGACCTTGATGCAAGACTGTGATGGTCGGAGTGATGAATGTCCGAGTTAGCTTGACTGAATAATAAAAAATACATATAGTTTCAGATTAATATCCACCAATGGATTGATATGAAAGGAAATTATGTTGAGAATAAGTATTATATGGGAATAAAATCCCACTGCCAACACTTGAGTTTGAACATAGATCACCAGTGACAAAACACAGGTGATCCCATTATTGAAAGAGTCAGATGATGCCTGCACTTCTATTCTATCCTCTATTATTATCTATTAGAAGAGTAATACATTTCAGTTACGGTTGGCAGTGTAGGTCGTCTTTGGCTGGCGTAGCTCGAGGAAACCAAATCTCTCCGAAGCCATGCTAGTTATTATTGTGGTCATGAACTTCAGGCGACTATCCACGTCTCCCTTTGTAGCTGACTGGAGTATGTCACAAATATCCGTGTCGAAATTCTGCCATGCCCCCTTGTTGTTCGCTGGGGGCCACTTTATCTTCTTTTTGGATTCCGTGCTCTGAGTGGGAGAAACCGTAGCTTGGAGTGACTGGACACTGTGATATGACTCCTGGACCTGCACCTCCTCCGTTTTACCAGGTAATGTACCTGCACGTTGCTCCTGATTTTCCCCCTCAAGACATTTCATCCGGCTCTGATGTATTTTTAAGCCTTTCTGATTTTTGCAAATCTTGCCGCATATGCATCTTCTTATAATCGATTGGGCATTTCCGTCCGTTACCATTAAATCCGTCCTTCTGGGGATCTCTTTCGCCCCCCCTCTCGGGATCCCCTGGGGGTATGATGCATTTTGGTACTTGGTAGCATTTTTTGGGTTGCTCCTCGCGGAACATGCAAGCTGGGTAGCTAACCCAACTTGCCCCAATAACCGTCTTCCCGGCCTGCCAATTGTCTCTCCAACCGTCACCAGGCCTATTCCCTGGTTGCCAACTGGTCTGTTCCCAGTCGTCACTGATAATATCAGATTTTTAGAAGAGTAATACATTTCAGATGCAACAAGGAAGGTCTTCAGTGATGCACTGTCTTCATAGCCGATTTCGGGTTTTGCATCATATCGGCTCCAACAGCAACCCCGACCTAATTCCACAAGATTCAGGCCGCCTCCTTGATAGCGTTTTGCTTATCACTATTCTCTAGACTATTCCGGTATACTAATCACTATACAGATTACTATTTAAACGAGTATTATCAAGCAAGTACAATTAGTGCGAGTGATATCTGAAGGTGTCTGACACCAGTATTGTTCAATGGTGTACTATCGTGGTATCTGCGATTACAAAGTCTCTACTACAACAGGCATTACAAAAGTGATAATAAGTATTTGTTGACATCACAAAAAAAAAGTATTGTATTTTTTTGTCATGTGGGGCAATGAGTTCATTGATGTACCAACATATCAATAGTTTATTGATGCACCAATTGCTTTACTCACTTGAAAAATGGAAGGGTTCAAACAAAAAGGTGATATATCCTAAGTTGCTTAATACTTCTAAATGTCAGTACCAAAAAAAAAAAAACTGAAATACTGAACTATTGTCTCATATTCCTTTTTTTTTATCTTAAACTCAAATGTCTTCAGTCAACAACAAAAACAAAAGAACTGACCTTGCTGTTCCAATACTTTTAGATGGAAGTGTACAAAATAAGGCCAGTTCTACAAAAGTGACTTTTAGTCAAACAAAGAGCTTAATCCTTCCTTCATCAATCTCCCATTCATCATACCAGCATACCAATCTATATATTACTATACTGTTTGAGTATCACGTCAAATTGGAAAGCCTCAGAAATCCCATTCTTTTCCTAAATAATCACAAGGCCTGAAGTAATAAAACAGGTAAGGCTAAGTTGACTTTAGAGGTCATTTGAGATAACCAGAGGTTAGCAAATAAGTGCTGGGTGCTGCTTCTGGTAAAATGAAACACTTTCTAATAAAATAAAGGGAAGCACTGAGTTTTCTCTGAAGTACTGAAAGGTTTTGATCTCAGAAATGGTCAGGTGGACAAAGTCCAATTTGATCTCCGATGTCACCAGATGTCATTAGAAGTAGAATTAGATTTTGGCCTTTATGATTTGTGCAGAAGCCAAATAATTACATTATTTGACGTAAATTGATACGTGGGAGTCATTTGAGCAGAAAAAAAACACTAAGATAAGCGGTCTCGAATATAACCATTATTAGCGGCAATAAAACATATTGTAAGACAGAAGTGGTTAATATTTCCATTAAAATAGCTTTTTTGTTCATCATTAAACCTAACAAGTTAAAAAACTTATTTTCTTGTAAAATATTATGCAACCCTGAAAACGTTTTCAGATTAAACTTTGAAAATATTCAGAAATAAATTGAATTCGTTAACTGTTTTAATTGTACAAATTGGTCTAAAATACAGATGACAAGTGGCTCTGAGAGTGAGGTAACCTCTCTCTATAGAATGATTTGATCAAATAAATAAGCACAAAGCTGAAATAAATCTCAACAGATTTTCAGCTACACAAATCGGTTGATAAAGTTCCTAACAAGTGCCGTGGCCATTCAGGAAGGATTTAAGTTCCTCAGCATGCTTGATTTGCCTAATGTTCCCCCTCAAAGGCTTAAAGTAAAACCTTTCATACTTCTCTGAAAATCTTGACTCCAGAAAATTATCCAATTAAACTCACCCAATTGCTACAGCATCACAAATCGAGGTACCCACCGAGGCAGCTAAAAAATTTAGATGCATTCTCACCACAAATTACCAACAGACTGACTTTTAGATTTTAATTCATAGTTAAGGTCAAGGTACAAGGACAATCTTGCCAGATGACTTCACTATGATTTTCTTATGACAAACTGGTTGGTGATTCTAAGATTATAAAAACAAAAAGTTTATATTACTAAACAGTGGAGAGGACATACCAAAGGAGCTTACATCATTGTTTTTTTTTCTGTACTTCAAAATAAGTTTACACATTCTTTCTTCTTTGTCATATTTTACAAGAAAAACTATTATAAAGAACATATTTCTTCTGTTATTAGATTTTAAATTGTTTTTCCCACTCAATGATAGGTATCCGTGCTTCATAGTATAATACGTCGATACTTTTTGTAAATACACTTACAGGCAAGAAAATCTGCTGTGTATATCAGCCATGAACTCTTCTAAATCTTTATTATGCTATTTGGAAAGTAAAGTCCTGTTGTTGAACACATTGAAACACCAGTTCCCATGTGATCACCAAAGTTAAGCAATGTTGAGTCTGGTCAGTACATTGATGGTTAACTGCTTGGTAATAACAGGTTCTGTATGCTTGGATATAAGGATAATGGTGTAATGGAAAATGGAATTGCTAATAGGAGAGTTGAGTTCCAGTTCCTGTAGAGTTTGTTATATTTCCTTTTTTGCAAATACCCTTTGAAAAGGCATGAATCCACCTCTTCCCAACTGCCTACTTGTATCACTAAGCCATTATTGTTAAGTTATTTTGAGTACATAGTGTACTAGTGAGCAAACCAAAATGAGCTGACTCATTTTATAGTTTACCAAGAGAAGGTTAACCAATCAGAAGACTTGAAATATTCGATTCGATGTGTATAAAGGTGGCCATTTTGTTGTTTTTTCTTGTCGGAATATCCACTGCTAACCAGTCAGATGAAAGACCTGCAGAACTACGCTTTCCTACTCTCTCCGAATATCCACTGCCAACCTCTGATATGGAAGACCTTAAGAATTCCTGAATAGCTGCTACTAGACATTGGTGCTGTTTCATTGAAAAAATTACTTACTACGTTAGATTTCTACATTCAGACTACGGTGATCATGTTTTACAATTATCTCAAACAGAAAAATTTTGGGAATCTAAAAATATATTTTCTGGCTTTAAATATCCTGCAAAATGTTGATAAGTTGTAGAAAATGAATTAATCACTCTTAAAACCTATTGTTGGAAAAGAAAAATGATTATGATCAAATGAGTTGCATTTTCAAAAATATAATTTGATATTTATTTAATATAATATGTTCTTTAAATAGAACTAATCTTTTGTCTATATTTCTGAGATGATGTATTGTAACTATTTACACTATTTACATCATTTGGACATATACACGATGTTTCAGCCATTGTACGCTCTGACTTTCTTCAGGATTTTCTATATTTCTGAGATGAGATATTGTAAGCATTTACATTGTTTGGACAAATTCATGTTTTGGCCTATGTATGCTGCAGCCTTCTTCAGGATTTTCTATATTTCTGAAATAAGATATTGTAACTATTTGCACTATTTATATTGTTCGGACATATTCACAATGTTTCAGCTGTTTGTATACACTGACCTTCTTCAGGATCTGTTGATATTTCTGAGATGAGATAGTGTAAGTATTTACACTATTTACATTGTTTGGACATATTCACGTTGTTTCGGCCATTGTATGCTTCACTTTCTTCAGGATCTGTCTATATTTATGAGATGAGATATTGTAAATATTTACCTTATTGACATCATTTGGACATATTCACAACGTTTCATCCATTCT
The DNA here is from genome assembly GCA_964036315.1 of Acanthosepion esculentum. Lineage (NCBI taxonomy): Eukaryota > Metazoa > Mollusca > Cephalopoda > Sepiida > Sepiidae > Acanthosepion > Acanthosepion esculentum. The sequence goes on from OZ038505.1 coordinate 82,989,714, forward strand.
ACACTCTAGCCGTCTTCAGAATCTGTCTATATTTATGAGATGAGATATATTTCTGTGATGAAATAAGTATTTACACTATTTACATTGTTTGGACATAATCATGATGTTTCGGCTGTTGTAGGCCCTGGGATTCTTCAGAATCTGTTTATATTTCTGAGATGAGGTATTGTACCTATTTACACTATTTACATTGTTCAGACATATTCATGATGTTTTGTAAACTGTACAGCCTTCTTCAAGTGGTATACATTGGAATTTTGAGCTGAACCCTTTATTTTGTCCACGGGAGTAGATTTTTCTAATTCCACATGCCATGCCTTTTTTGGATATCTTAGTTCCAGTTAATTCCCCTTAGTAACTCAACTCTTCAACTTTTTGTTCCCTCTGCTGTGGCCAGGGATTAAACTCAAAATTCACAACTCTTTGGACCAAGTCACTTCTTGCATTATGTCAACCAACACGTTTATCCACTGGGCCATGTGTCCTTGGATAAAAACATTTTTTGAGAGATTCAAAAAGTAGCTTGATCCAAAGAGCTGTGAGTTTAATACCTGGCCCCAGTAAAGGTAAACAAAAAACTTGGAGATTTGAGTTACTAAGGAGAGTTAACTGAAACTCAGATATCCAAAAAAGACATGACATGTAGAATTCGAATAAGCTAACCTAGGGAACTCAATAAAGCATTCAGTCTGAAATTTCAACACATTAACTAGGTACCACAGATGAAAATTACAAACAACTCTTAGGTGTTATCTGATTGCATCTTCTTAATCTACATGATTAAAGAAACTTAGCAGTTTTTATTTCATCAAAATATCTCAAACCGTTTAATTTTGGCAGATTTATTTTTATTTTTACACATGTGCTTGACGTAGTCATTTTTTTGTCTATTATGAATTAGGACAAAATACCATATTTGGACTCCTATATTTTAAAAAGCAATTAAGAACAACAGTTAAAATTATACTAGCTTGTTAGGTACATAACAAAGAAATTAATAATAAAATTACAGATAGTATCACTGCATATTTCTTAAATAAATTCAGTCTGAATATGCAAGTTTTATAAATAAAAACTTCTGCAACGACGTGCAAACAACTCATAACCCGAGGTTTGACATTTCATAAAACTGGAAATAAGACCCACATTCATCCCAAATTTCAAATATTAAATTATGACTGTATCAGTAACATGCCTAATTATTTTGGGAGTTATAGAATGGATATATTCTGGATTATTCCACTTCAAAATTGAAAAAAAATGCTTTTTAACCTTTTGTCACAAGGTATTTGAAAGGCCGATTTTAGACTTGCTTGAATTGTGTCATAAAATGAATACGTCTTACTCTAGAAACACCAAATTTCATATCTAGCCATTTCTGGGGGTGCTCTTTCCATTTATCATGGTTAAAATGACCTAAAATCAACAGATTAGAATGTATATGGAGCAGATGCTGAACAAGTACAGTCCTGACTCAACATGTACAATTTCTGGACTGTAGAGAGAGAGAGAGAAGCTTAACACATGCCAAGCAATACCCACTAATGAACATAAGAAAACAACAGAAAACTCACCATATCATGAAGTGGTATTCAACCACTAAATTTGTAACTGAAATCATTAAAATAAAAATATTTTATCTGTCACAATTTGATCAGAAGGTTGAAGTTCTGACACATGTTAGTTCCGATCACTATGTAAGCCGTATGAAATCACCAAATTATCTCAATTTTTAAACTGTAATGTTCCTCTCACATTATGCACATAAAAATAAACAACACAGCCATAAAATTAATCAAATAAAATTTATTTGGAAATTTTCAGTAATGGTGGGCTGGGTGTTGGGATACCTCTTCACTGAGTAGTCAAAAGTAAGTCTTGGCATACTCTTCATACAATCCCTCCTAATAATCTAATTCAGGCACTACCCAAGTTCTTCTAGTCTGACTAGTATATCTTTGCTGGCGTATCCAGTTTATATAGTTCAAGTATGATCCCATTTGTTACTTCAACACATAAAAGCTTACAACCCAGCGTTGAATCCGACAAAACACTGAGAGTCTGTCCAACACTCTCACATCTTTCACCTATGAACCCCAAATTTGTTACCTCATGGTTTCAATGCAGGACGATCCGCTTTTGGACAACTCTGAACTTCTGCTACAACTTTCTCAATAAAGTGTACCCATCTGTTCTTAGGAAAGATTGGGAACAATTTATGTAGCCAAGTAATAGCAGAATCCCAGATTTCCCAATACTTCTCTTTCAATGAATATATTTGAAGCAGCACCTTCTTGGAACATTCCACTTTAGGCAAAGACATCTTCCTTCCACGTCCTTTTGTCATAAAACAACGTTGTAACTAATTCTGTACATCATCAAATAATTTATAATCCTATACCATGTTGCCGAAGTACTACTTAGTAGTCATCTACAAATTATTGTCTACATTTTCTTACTGAATTTTAGTTTATTTGCAGATCATAAAAAATAGCACTAAATACAATCAGGGACAAATATAAATTTAGAGTCATCCATCCACCTGAGTAACAAATAAGGAAGCACTAAAATATTTTCTCTACAAACCTATTTCCACAGTGGTCCTTAAAACTGACTCATTAAAATATTTTAGAATAAAATAAACAATCATAATCCGTATGAAATAAATATTACTAAGAAATAATAATAAATTAGGAAAATGAATATTAAATCATAAATTTGTATCTAGATAGCAATAAATCATAACTAAAATCCATTTATTAGATAATTTAAAAAGTAAGAAAATTGTTTGAAGGGGTAACTTTAAACAAAATGTTACTTGGTAACTGAAATACTGATAATTATTGTGAGAATACTGCAAAAACATAGAAGACATTCTAGAATTTTTTTGTTGAATGTTTTTTTTATCTCATTCTTTGAATATGAACATTTTTCGATCAATAAGTCCTACGATTTTTTTTCGTGATTTGAATCTGAACGTAAAGTAAACAAATCGATTTTTGTTTCATACTTTTTATGACGAAAACGGTTTTTAAATCCCATTTACATTTTACATATCATAGAAATTAATATTTAAAACAAATTCTTACCAATTTCCTTGAAAATTTCGTCTATAGAAAACATGCTGGTCGATTCTTTTATGTCTGTATTGACGCTGTGTATTGAGTCTCGCGTGGAGTTGAAATGATGGCCAAGCGAGTCGCACATGGTTACACATAATCGCATACGCGCAAAATGGAGCTATTGTTTTGTATTTCATTTTGATTTACTTTCATAGATTATTAAATGAGCGTTTTAATGATATATTTTATGTGTTTGTATTTTTAAAAGAAACATTTAAATTTTACAATCAAACTTTTCATTTGAATTGTTTACAAACTTTTTATTAAAATTAAAAAATATACACCATATGAAAATGAAGCTTAGAATGTTTGCTTTCAAAGTAAAGGATTAGGAAAATTTTAATAAACCCTGCGTAGTGCGCATGTTACAAAATTTGAGGAAGTCTAAACTGCCGTCAGTGACAAAAATGGCCAAAATTTTGCGAAATCACCAAAATGTCTCTATTTTCAAACTGTAATGTTCCTCGCACACTGTAGTACATATAAAAATAAATAAGATAGAAGCAAAGTTCATGAAATAAGCTTTTATTAGGTTGGTGCAAAAATAATGTCGTTTTCTCACATGAAGTTGAACGTCAAAAAACGACATTATTTTTGTACCAACCTAATACTTGGTATGCATTGCTTTTATGGAGATATTGAATGAAATAACACGGCGAGTTGAATATATGCATTTTTTAGTGTTTAGTTAAGAATTTCATCGGCTGTAAGCTGAGTGTTGGGATACCTACATTAACTGAAGAATGCCAGAGCCTAGAACGACTGAAACATCATGAATATAGTAATAAAGATGAGGATAACAGCCCAAATGATGCAAATAGCGTAAATTGAACAAGTTATTTTCATCTGTAGTAAAAAGAATCTAATGCTAAAGTATTCTGAGCATTCAGAATTGTTCTCTTACCTTTAAAGGATTTTACAAGAAAATAATGTTCTGCCTGAATTAAAGTCTAGATATACAAGCCAGTTAGATGAGAAGGGGGTAGAGGGTTGCAGAGCAAGAAGCACAGTTTATCCCAATATGTGGCGAAGATAATGGTTAACCCTTGAGTTGAACATATTCTAGTGATAAGGCTAGCATCTTCATAGGAGTCAGAAGTTGCTCAAGTAGAACTCACATCACAAGGAAATACGAAGGGAATGAGGGTGGGTTTGCTACAATGTTCATAGGAGCCCTGAATCCTTCAATAAAAATTGCTTCATGATTGGATTTCATTATTGCTAATGATGATTATAGACTTGACAAATAATATGTTCTTTCAATTCAATGTTTCCACGCAACCGATAGGGTGAGATTATATTTCTTTCTTTATGCATATGGATGCACATGAGTGGATACACAGTCTTTGATATTGAGATTGAGAAATCGAGAGAAAGAGAAAGTGTGAGAAAAAAAAATTGAGAGAGAAAAGAGGAAAGATCAGAGAAAGAGAAGCAATAGAGGTAAGCAAAGAGACTGGGAGAAAGATATGAATGCGAAACAGAGAGAAAGAGAGAGGGAGAGAAGGAGATAAAGCAAAAATACACAGTGAGAAGAGGAGTTAAAGAAAAAGAGAAGCAAAAGAGAGCAATAGAAAGAGATGGTTGAAGAGAAACGTGGGAGAGAAACAGAGACATTTAGAAAGAGAGAAGGGGAAAGAGAAAGAGAACTGGAATGAAAACAACCCTTAAGAATATTTTGATAATAATCAAATTTTAATTAAACACAGGTAAAATCAAATGGGCAATTTGAAATATTCAAATGAAGCTGCCTCATATCCTCGACAAAGAACCTAAAACTATAGAAGAAAGGGTAAAAAGCAATAAAAATTTTTCATTAAATTTCCCCTTCTCCCCCACTCTCTCTCTCTATCTATATGTATATATATATGTGTTTAAGACATAACATTTTCTAGAAAAAAATAACCCTACTGCTATCAAAGATTATATATATATATATATATATATATATATGTGTGTGTGTGTGTGTGTGTGTGTGTGTGTGTGCTATATCAGATTTTATTATGCAAGTGAATGTTTTCCCAAAATAAATTGTAATTATCAAAATGACATTGGAAAAGTTTTCAAGTTATATTCACATTAACTATTAACATATGAATCCAATGGACATAAAGTGGGAGATCATTTTTCCATAGTTATTAAATAATAAATTGACCCCCCTAGAATTCCTATAGAATTTCAGATTTATTATCCAAGTAAATATTTTCAGATTAAAATTGATATTAACAAATAGATGTTGCAAGAGTTTCACATTATAATTCTTCCTCATTAAATACATATATATATATATATATATATATATATATATATATATATGTGTGTGTGTGTGTGTGTGTGTGTGTGTGTATGTGTATGTGTGTGTGTGTGTGTGTTCAAAGATATAGAAAATAGGAAAGAACCGTTAGGTTAATAATCCGAAGTTCTTTAGTATTTTTATTTTATTTAAAAAAAATCAGTGCTCAATACACAAGTAGAGCCTATATTATAATTACTTTTTTTTAATGAAAATATGATTCCATCGATACATAAGAGTTCTCATGTTTCAAAAACAGAAGCTAAAAACTTCAATTTAATTATAGAAATTAAATTAAATTAAATTAAAGTACCCAGCTCTGTTTCAGCATCAAGCGAATTTCGGAATAACAAATATTGAACTTTATGGAGCTTAATAAGCATAGACATTCGTAAGATTAATTTCTATGGAAATGGAGCCCATCATCCCTGTATAGCCCGGGATCATGGTAGTGAGGAGTTCCATAAATTTTAAAATAGATAAAATTAGAAAGATAATACATAGTGAATTCAGAAAACTAAATTTAAAAACTGCAGTTAACACAAAATTGAAACGGGTGACCTTCCTCGACATAACTTTAGACTTAATGAACAACATATACCTACCTTACAGAAAACCTAACACTAACCCCTTGTATGTACACCCCAGGTCAAACCATCCTCCATCCACAATTAAGCACATACCCTCATCAATAGAGAAAAGAATCAGCATGAACTGCAAATAAAGATATATTCCCAAAACAGAGTAATTTAACAACACAGCTCTAAAAAATACTGGATACAAAAACGCTAACATCAATTATAAAAAAACAATAGTACTAACCACAAGAAAAAGAAAAGATCATTTGGTATACATCCCCATTCAACCCAATGGTAGATATTAAGCTAGGACAAAAATTCCTGGCTTTAATTGAAAAACACTTCCTACTGATAGCAAACTTAGCAAGATCTTTAATAAAAACACCTTAAAATTACAAGGTAACCAAAAACGTTTTGTCCGGCTTTTATTAGTCATTGAATGAAGTTGAAATACATACGAAATGCGTGTAGCAATTGTTTTCAAATTCGGACAGCCGGAAGTAGGAACATCAGACGTGATAAAAAAACACGCGCACCGTTCCCGGCCATCAGTTATAAGCCGAACAGCTGTGTGAAGGATGGAAGTGTCTAGAGATCTGGTTCAGAGCTGTTTGCTTTACGAATTCAAAGTGGGCTTATCAGCAGCTGCATCAAGTTGCCGCATATGTCAAGCGTTTGGGGATAGTGCTGTGGATGAACGTACTGCAAGGCGTTGGTTTCGAAAATTCAAGTCGGGAGATTTGTCTCTCCATGATGAGCCTCGCAGTGGACCACCACAGGTCTTGAATGACGGAGTCCTGAAGGCGGGCATTGAAGAGGACAGTAGTCTAACGTGTGGTGAACTTGCAAGACAGTTCAACGTTTCCGATGAAACAGACTTCACCTGCACCGCCTAGGTAAAACGTACAATCTGAGCAAGTGGGTTCCGCAAACGCTGTTGGAGGTCCACAAGGGACAACGAGTGGCAGCCTGCGTATCGCAGCTTTCTCGCCACCGTACCGCATCCTTATTCAATCGAGTGCTTACCAGTGATGAAAAGTGTTTTCTGTACGAAACTCCCAAGTGTTCCAGACATTGGTTGTCTCCTCAGGATGCTGTCCCTCACACCGCCAGACCGCCCATGCACCCACGCAAGATTATGATTTGTGCTGGACAGGTCATCAAGTGGTTCATTATGAACTGCTATCAACGGGCCAAACGGTCACTGGAGACCTATACTCGCAGCAATTGAAACGTGTGCAACAAGCATTGCGCCAGAAGGATCCAGCACTGGTGAATCGCAAAGGTGTGCTTTTCCTCATGATAACGCCAGGCCGCATGTCGCGGGAGTGGTCAGGGATACCATATAGCAACTTGGGTGGGAGACTTGGTGCCATCCAACTTATTCACCTGACCTTGCGCCATCCGTTTACCACCTCTTCCACTCCCTAGATAATCATCTTCGTAGGAAATCCTACACCAATGAAGCAGACTTGCGCAAAGCCCTCATGGACTTCTTTGCGTCAACCCCCCCCCCCGAGTTCTACCGCAAGGGCATTGAACAGCTGGAGACACGTTGGCAGAAGGTGCTGGATGCCGATGGCGATTACTTCGAAGACTAAATATAAGTTACACATACTGTGAAGCGTTTTCTTTTTTTCCTTTAAAAACGGGCAGAACTTTTTTGGTTACCTTGTAAGTTAAAGCTGAACTGAAAATTTAGAAATAATCATAAAAAAAACATAATAATAAAATCCTGGAAAAACACGCATACCGAAATCAAATTAATAAAAACCCTACATTAAAATTAGACATAAAATAATGAAAAATTATGTGATTGCAGAAACACTGAAGACTGTTCATTGAATAATAAATGCTGCATAGAATCTGTGGTATACCAATGCATAATCTCATCCATTGAGAATCCAAATATTGAAATGATATATATAGGATCCACGAAGAATGAATTTAAAAGTAGGTGGAGACAACACAAAAGCTCCTTCAATAATATTAGAAATAGAAATCAGACATCCCTTTCTAAATATTTTTGGCATTTAAAAGACACGAATAAAACACTATAATAAATAGAACAAGAACTTGTAAAATCTGAGATGACCCACGCCATTTATGCCTACATGAAAAACTCCACATTATTAAGTTTCTAAAAAACGAAAATTTATTAAATCAAAGGCATGAGATCATGTTTTTTGTCGACACCGACAAATATTCACCTTAAATAATTAGCTTAAATTTTTTTAAAATTTCAAAGTCCATAATCAAGTTCGATTAAAGCAATAGGTTTAAAACTTAACCCAATCATAAAAAATCCCTCTATGAAGTCGTAAAAAAAAAAACAAATTGTAGTTCAGTACGACGTATTCATATACAAACAACCCTCTTACAAATACAATACACAAATACAGATGTAACAGCATAACAAAAAGTGCTAAAACTCTCTGTCGTTGAATTAAACGAAACAATATATGTTGAACAAATGTCATCATTCGTATTGAAAATAGGCACTCCGTCCCAACCTTGATTTAACCTCTTTTCGAAAGTAACTAATATATTGATACAATAGTTGTCAGTGAAAATGCAAACCCTACCGCCCCTTATTGAAATGATTGGTTTTCTCCGTTTCCATAGAAATTAATATTACGGATGTATGTGATTATTAAGCTCAATTTAATGCTTAATTTAATTTAATTTCTCTAATTAAATTGATTTTTTTAGCTACTGATTTTGAAACATGGGAAATCTTATGTAGTGATGGAATGATATTTTTAATCAAAATATTTATACTCTCTCTCTCTCTCTCTATATATATATATATATATATATATACGTATATATATGTGTGTGTGTATATATATATGTATAAATATTTATATATATGTACATATATATGTATGTATATATATACATATATATATATATATGTTGCTGATATCTAGTTATTTGATTTATCCACATTAATACACACACGCACCCACACACTCACACATATATATATATATATATATATATATATATATATATATATATATATATATATATATATATATATATATATATATATTACAAATACTCTCTGACGAGTAGACGGAGTGATTGCTGTAGGGTCTATCTACAAAACTCTATAGTTTGGATGCTGAAGGTAACTTTATATTTGTATTAATTCTCTCTCTCTTTCTCTCTCTCTCTCTCTCTCTCTCTCTATATATATATATATATATATATATATATATATATATATATATATACACTACAGTTCACCCTTGGTAATTTTTTAAATTGGCCCTAAAAGTAGTTGTTTTGCACTTTAAATAAAAGAAAATTATTGTCCATGGTTAAAATGAAAGACATAATTTTATTATGACAAAAACATAAAAAAGCATTTCATGATTAAATTTTGCTCTTGTCAAAATATCCTCCTTTAGCCTTGATTACTGCAGCACAAATTTTTGGCATTCGTTGATTATTGATTTCATTCTTTTTTCAATGACTCTAAGAGATCTTTTTTCATTTTCTTTCACTCTTCCGTCAAGTGCATCCCATGTTAATTATGGAGATGACTTCAAACATATGAACTATAGTGAATATATATATATATATATATATATATATATATATATATATATATATATATATATATATATATACTGATAACATGTTTTGCGATTGTCAGGTTTTATGATCCAAAAGCAACATAGATCATAGGAACATACACTCACTGGCCAGTTGATTAACCAAATGTCATTTTGTGCAAAGTTCTAATCAACCGATAATATAGCAGAAATTTAATGGATATCAGACATTTTATAGAATCACGATGATATGCTGAATTTCCTTTCATGCAATAGTATGAGAACGAAAGCTCACTTAATTGACTGTGATAGTTGACTGACTGTTGGTGCCAGACATACACGTCTGAGTATTTCAAAAACTATTGAACTAGTTTTACACCCACATCCATCTTTTGTGCAGAAATCCCTTGTTGAGAAGGAAAATCGAACTAGAATGTGTCTACTGGTTTAGATAGAAAGGTAACAGTAGCTCAAATAACCACTTTTTACAATGGAGGTAAAGAAGAGAACGTATCAAAATGAATGTGAAACTCTGAACCTTGAAGCAGACGTGTTACAGCAGCAGAGTGTACGTCCAAAAGTCACTTATGTCACTAAGGTTCACAAACATTGGACAATAGAAGGGTTGAAAAATGTTGCCTATTCTTGACTTCTTCTGTGACATTCAAATCCTAGAGTAAAATCTGGTGTAAATAACATGGAATCATGAATCTATCTTTCCTTGTAGCAGCGGTTCAGACTGTAAATGCAATGGCATGGGGAATATTTTCTTAGCTTACATTTGGATTCTTAGTACCAATAAAATATCTCGTTTAAATACCACAGTCTTCTTTGGTATTGGGGCGAATCACTTTCCTCAATTTATGACTACAGTCACACATCCTGGTGGTTACTTTCAGCAGGACAAAACAATATGCCACAGATAAAAAAAAATGATGGTGGATTGCTTCATGGAATGTTGCAGTACGTTTTCTGTGTTAAAGTAGCCCGTGAACTATTGGATCGCAATTGTATTGAGCACTTTTGAGATGTAATGGAAAGGAGTACTGATCCTGTAATCAACCAATCTAGAAGTATGGACACAAATTTTGAAAGCATGTTTGCAGAGCAACATCGAATCTAGGCCTATAAGTATGACAGTTCTAAATGAGAAATGGTGTCCATCTTGGTACTACAAGAATACACCTGATAATTTTTTTAGAATCATTTCACTCCAAGCAATTCAAGAATGTCACTAGTACAGAGAGGAAGTGAAAGAAAAAGTGAAAGAGAAGACTGAGAATGGGGAGGATTGAGGAAAGGACAAAATATGATTCGGGTTCAAGACGAGAATCAATCTATCTATCTAGAAAAAATTTTTCAGAATTAACCTGTAGAAAAAAGACAATATGTATTAAGGAAAAAGACAATAGGAAAACTGTTGTTTTAGCCGACACGTTTCGTCAAATGTGGATTTTTCAAGGCAAAAATCAAGCCAACCTACACAATAAATATATCAAGAAATAAAGAAAAAACAGTTGAATCCGACAACATAAAAATATAAACAATATTTCTACACGTGAAAATATTGTCTTCAAACATAATTAATTGGCATAATTTTTCAGTTGACCATACGAATATACATTAGCGTTTCTAAATTCTTCTAGTTGCTTACAACATTTTGTTTGTTGTTTATAGATACTATCTTTCAATAAATTCATTTCGTTTTTTGCTTTGAAAATGTCCACATTAGACGAAACGCGTCGGCTAAAACAACAGGTTTGTTATTGTCTTTTTCCTTAATACACATATCTATCTATCTATCTATCTATCTATCTATCTATCTATCTATCTATCTATCTATCTATCGAGAGAGAGAGAGAGAGAGAGAGAGAGAGATGGAGAGAGACTGAGACTGACAGACAGACAGACACGAATATTCGCTGGTATTTAACCCATATTTTGTAAACAATGAACATAAAATTTTTTTTTTTTTCTAAAAATCATTTCACCCCAAGCGAGGCAGTAATGCCATTATTACGCGGTGGAGGTGGGGTTACAGCGAGTGGAAGTGAAAGAAAAAGATTGCGAATAGTGAGGAGTGAGGAAAGGAGAAAAGACCCGGGGGGTCCAAGAAGACACAAGCTGGCGATTGCCGTTGCATTTAACATTTTGAAGATTGCAAACGGAAGGGTGTTCCACGGGTGGGAAGTGCAAGAAACGAAACCGTTCGAGTAGAAGAGGCGGTTACATTTAACTATTTCAACAGTAAAAGGGTGGCATATAGATGCCAATCTTTTAACACACTTAAATTCATGTAGTCGAGGCAACAGGGTAAAAAAAGTTCGCCCGTTGCCATGACAATATTTGTAGAAAAGACAAAGGGAAGCCATGTCATGTCGGTGGGAAAATGACTGAAGCCAAGATGCCTGGTCGGAATAGATTATATTGCAGATCCTCCTTTGGAGTATGTCAAGAATCACGAGATGTGCAGCAAGAGCACCAGACCAGATATGGCAACAGTATTCAATGCACGGACGAATGGTAGATGGATTCTGACGAGAAAGATTTTCTGGCAAGATAGAATGACCCAACTTTCCTTGCAGTAGATGCAGCTATTGATTTGATATAGTCGCTTCATTTTATTTCAGTGGAAAACGTGAGGCCAGGAAGGCATAGTGTGTTGCTCTCTTGGAGTCTAGCGTCAGCCATGCTCATGAGAGGCAGAAAAAAGTTCTCTGTGGTGGTTAAATGAAAGCCATTTTGGTTTGGAGGTGTTAAATTTTACAAGCCATTTCTTGCCCCAGTTAACCACTGATTTGAAGAGCAGCTGTCAGGTTTACTTTGTCAGATATATCAGATTTCTTACTGAGTAAATGGTAGTATCGTCTGTATAAATACCTGGTTATGAGCTTATGACATCGGGCAGATCATAGATGTAGATAAGAAACAGCGTAGAACCCAGGATAGAGCCTTGGGGAACCCCCGCTTTTTCATGAAAGGACCTGGAAGCGAGCCCGTTCAAAAGGACCTTCATTTCACGATTTGATAGGAACGATTAGAATAAACAAAATATGTGACCAGCGAGTGCATATTTGATCAACACAATATCCCACGTATCTGAATAAATATTATTTTATTATTGTAAATGTTAATATTTTTTTTATTTGAGATTCTATAATCATCATTGTTTAATTTTGTTCTATACTGTTTAGACTTAGTAATTCTAGCAGAATTATTTTTTATTCTTACCTGATATTGTCTTTGCAAAAATATGTTTCCATTCTTATATAAATTTCTTTTAATCGTCAGTCACAAGTTGTTTTTTTTTATATTTGGTTTATATCTGAAGAGTCTGGAGTCTATTCCTTTAATTTTGTGTCTTTGAAAATGTTTTTACAAAGTGGCTACCAATAAGCTTTGCAGAATATGAAGGAATATTGTATTGAATGAATAAAACAATTTAGTTTAAAGATTCGTGTATAATTCAAAAAACGTCATATCAAAGAAATTAAAATAATTCTTAGCATTTATCTTGATACCATCACTAATTTTTAAATGGTCTATATTCATACAGCCTACAATTCTAACTTAAAACATTATTCAACCTTTCAACTGCTGTCGTCTGCTTGATGTTTTCCATGAAAAACAATAACTTCCTGGCAAAACATCAAGTCCATCCAATGTAGCTCTACTTTCATCAATAAAAATTACTGTGGAGAATTTAGTTTTCATGTACTTCTTCATCCATGCACCTTATGATGTTTACTTAAAAGTGGTTGTTTACTTGCTGTCATGTACGTTGCCAATGGTTCTAATATTCCACCTTTTTATCACTATTTACTTTTGTAATACAAAATCTGGTGTACACATTGTCTTACTGGTCATTCCATATTTCTTGCTTATTAATCATATAAGCCAGTGTTTTCATTTCTGTTTTTCATTGCTATGTGATCTCTTTGCAACTTTTTTTTGCAATTTCCAACATTAACTCACTCAATAACTTTACGTCTAATTTAATTTGATCAGGTCCGCGATTGAGCCGGGGGGTCTGTCACCAGGGACGCAGAGATAAAAAAAAAAGTTAAATATTCTTCTCTTGCTGATAGATTTTTTTTTACTGCTGTGGCAGTGGAAACTTCTGGGGTTATTGGCCCTCGTTCGATGGCGTTCCTTCGAAGGGTTGGCGGGATGGCGTCTCGATTAAGGGACGAGCCTCGCGAAACGGAATGCCTCTTGCAGTGTGTCTCACTGGCGATGGTGTGGGGTAATGCTTTATCTATCATTGCGGCTGGTAGAGGATAGCAAAAACATATTTTGTTTATAGTTACTTTGTTTCCTCCAGACCATTACAATCTCTCTTTCTCTGAAATTAAAAAAAAGAAATATCAATAACTATACTTTCTATATATATATATATATATAAAACAACTGTTGAGTTACCTTATAAATTCTCATACCACGAAATAAGTTACATTTTTTATATTCTATGATATGAATCGTCGGCGGCGGCGGCTTTATCTCGTATCCAAGAATTTTATTTCTTCTTTGCTGATCACTTCCTGTATGAAGGTTGATGACTAAATTCGCCCCCCCCCCAACATGTAGGTTCAGCACGAAAAGCTTCCAGATTAGCTAAAACCTGCTCGCGTCATCCATTCCTCATCACCGTCTCTCTTTGCAAGAGTTGATTGGAGGTGAAAGAAAGTCAGAGTAGAAGAAAGTGCCGATGGTGTGAATTTGTTTAAGGTAGACATCATCTTGACAGGGAGTGACCCACACACTTGATTTCATGACCTTTATCAGTGGCAAATATGAAATGAGACATGCAGAATCCAGTTATGAAACTGCAGTGGACTGCCACTGACTCTACTATCATTTCGAGTGGCGCCTTCTATAGCATGTCCATCATGTGTAGCCCTCTTCATCCGCTGATTCAACCATTACAATGCCCTCCAAAAGTATTGGAACGGCAAGGCAAATTCCCTTGTATTTGTTGTTCCCTAAAGACATTTGAGTTTAAGAGCAAAAAAAGAATAATAAGTGTTCATAATTTCAGCTTTTATTTCCTGCTTGGTAATTACATTGAGATGTGTTAAACAGCTTAGGACATATCACCTTTTGTTTGAACCCACCCTTTTTTCAAGTGAGCAAATCTATTGGAACATTTGACTGACGGATGTTTCTTATTGTCCACGTGTTGCATTTTAGATTGATTGTTTAAAAATTAAGCAAGTGTTTGACTGTATATTCGAAGTGTCAAAATATTTAAATTGCTTTACAATAAAAGTTTAATATTTTAGAAGCATTTTACAAAATATTTGTAGTACTCACTGTCTTTATTTAGTTTTTCATTTTTCTCAGGATGTGAATGGCGGGTTCCTTAATTAATTTTCTTTGCTCATTGTTCCAAGTATTGATACAAATGGGCCCATTTATCGTTAATTTGTTTCGGAATTTTTAAGGTAAGTGCTTCATTTGATTTGTAAGTTAAATAAAAATCCTCTTACATCTGGGAGATGGTGCTATCGTTTTCTGTCGTTGTCTACCGTCTATCATGGCCCACCTATAGTTGGTGCTATCGTCGTCTGTCGTTGTCTACCGTCTATCATGGCCCACCTATAGTTGGTGCTAGCGTCGTCTGTCGTTGTCTACCGTCTATTGTTGTCCATCTATAGTTGGTGCTATCATTGTCTGTCATTGTCTACCGTCTATCGTTGTCCATCTATAGTTGGTGCTCTCGTCGTCTGTCATTGTCTACCGTCTATCGTTGTCTATCTATAGTTGGTGCTATCGTTGTCTGTCGTTGTCTATCTATAGTTGGTGCTATCGTTGTCTGTCATTGTCTACCGTCTATCGTTGTCCATCTATAGTTGGTGCTATCGTTGTCTGTCGTTGTCTGCTAAAAGTAGCAAACAAAAATTCGAACAACTTGGAAATAAATTATAAAATAGATGAAATCTTAAAAAATCTCATTGTTTAAACTAATTGTAAAACAAACAATATACTCTAAAACAGTGAGCCCCCAACCCGGACGTGGTGTCATGCAAGCCCATTTTTCCACGGACTGGTGTGTGGTGGAAGGGTCGGTGTTACTCACGCACATAACAAGACAATAAACATGACCTTGACAGTCAATATAATGGAAAATATTTTTTTTATGCGGCCTGGTACCAAATGGTTCACGGCCTGGTACCGGACTGCGGTCCGGTGGTTAGGGAGAGTTCCTCTAAAAGGATTTTGGATTTGAGGTTTTGTCCATTTCTCAGTCATAGAATAGTGAGGTCGAATTATATTTCGATCTGTTTATAGACGATTATATACGGTACCTACCCATCAGACCGCACCAGACATGAAATAGCGGAGTCAGTATATATATGGATCCTCTTGTACTCGAGTATACATGGAATATCTATCCACAAGGCAATGATAGAAATAACATTGAAGGATTGGCTTACATTTTTTTTAATCGGTATGACACCATGCAAGGCAGTAAAGCCATTAAGACAGGGTGTGGAGGTATTAGGAACAGAAACATTAGTAATGTGTAGAAAGAGAAAAGAGCAACCAGAAGAGGAGTAGATAGCGATTGATGTTGCGTTTAAAAGCATGGAGCCGCAAGAGAGTTCCACAGGCGAGAGGTGTGAGCAAAGAAACTGTTAGCATATAAGTTACGGCTACATCTAGCCAACTCAACTGTAAACTGATGAGATTTTGACGTTAGTCTAGTACTGCGCTTAAATTCGAAAAGTCCAGACACCATAGCGAAGAGCTCATCCGAAAAATTACCATGAAAATATTTATAGAAAAGACCCCTTATGGTGGTGGGAAAGTGACTGAAGCAAGAGCAAGACCAATAATTTTGCTGATTCTTATTTGATTTTAATCATCTTTGACACAAGTATATACGGTACCGAGCCACCAAACTGCAACATACAGTGCTGGTCGATAAATGTGACTCACCTGATTTTTTTTTTACTATATGTTCTCCTCTCCGATGAAACAAAAGTTGAGCTAAATTCAAAGGATAAGCGATCTAAAATCCGAAGAAGAAGCTTTGAAAGCTCTTTGAATTTAGCAGTAAGTACTGTCAAGCATCCGTTCAGTATAATGTTCTGGGGATGCTTTTCTTTTCATGGAACTGGTTTCTTAAAACCTATTGAAAAGACCCTCAGGAGTGAGCAGTACAAGAGAATTTTAGTCTTGTCTGCTCCCTTCTGCTGAAAGGGTGCAAATCGACCCCACCAAGCTCTTTTTTATGCAGGATAATGCTCCCTGTCACAAATCAAAACTGATGAAGGAATACTTTGATGAGAAGCAGGTGAGTTTTATGACATGGCCGCCCCAATCTCCTGACCTCAACCCCATAGAAAACCTATGGAGCATTATAAAGTACATGCTCTCGAGAAAGCAGTTGAGCAACAAGGAGGATTTGATTGTGAATTTCATATCCGAATGGAATTCAATGCTTGGAGATGAGATTTGCCAGAACCTAATCAAGTCAATGCCAAAAAGGGTTGAAAAGTTTATTCAAAATAAAGGATCCATAGATTATTAAATATTTGGAACTATATTATATATAAATAATTAAATTATACCTTCTTATTATTCTTTATTTAAATCTGTTCGGTTATGTTTCTATTGATTACTAGTTGCAGGAAATAAGTGCGTCACTTTTTTTGCACAGAGTTTTTCCCTAAATCTAATTTATATCCAAAATTATAATTATCAATAGGATACCTTAGGGTGAGTTAACTTTTTTACTAGGTGGTTGGGAAGGAGTTTTTATACTAGTAAGATTAAAAATTAGTTTGATCACAAAAACAATAGGCGAAAAAATTTTTAAGTAAAAAAAAATCAGATGAGTCACTTTTATCGAACAGCACTGTATATGAAGTAGTATTGTCGTCATATATTCGGATCGGCTTCTACCTAGGTATTTACGGTACCTCGCCACTAAACCACGCTAGGTGAATTAGTGAATACAGAAATCCGTATGAAATGAGGTTTCATGTTTTCCTTTATCACTGTGGTGACATTTCACCTTGTGTTCCCTCGTGAACAAACACCGGAACATTCACAACTTTTGTTCACACCAACGCGAACGAGAATGAAAACACATCATGAGGTTAAAGCTGCTTTGTCGATAAAAGGCTGAGTCAGAGATTTGGGCGTGTGTTTTTATGGCTAGGAAGACGGCGTCGAAACATTCCTTTATTATCATTACCGTCCTCTCAATTTACTATGTGTTGCTGTATGGTATGTTTAATAAATTTACATAGAGAAGGTTGGAAAAGAAGGAGGATGCGCATAATGACGGAATTACCTGCGCTACTTAAGAAATAAACATTTAAAAAGACCTACCTCCCATGGGTGAAAGAACGCCATGAAATTCAAACCAAGTGCTTCAGATCATTTTGAACAAATGAGATCGTTCCCGCGGTACTCAACCGAAATGGACTATTTATAAATTAAGTATGAAGTTGCATTTGAACCTAACCATTTACTGTGCAGATGTGTTCACACGTGCTTGACAAAATGTGCATCATTTATTCTTTACAAAATTCCACTTATTAAAATAAAAAAAAGCCAATTAAATACGAAGAGAATATGAGTGATTCAATACTGTCTACATAGCCTGGCAGGTCTTAGCTGTAATGCTCTGAACTGCTGGAACTAAAGAATGTCAGAACTTTATTTCCACGGAAATAGCTGTTGATTAACATGAGGCTATCGATGTCTGATCTGAGAGAAAAGTCTTGTAGACTGGAAAATAATTAATCGACGTTAAGGATGAAAGTGAGGGCCACAGCATGACACCAATATTCGACTTTTGGTCTGGTCTTACTCTTCCCAAGATAGAGCATGGCAGGAAGAGTTAGATACTTTCTGGAGTGGTACAAAGAACAACCATTTTTGCAGCATCTTTAGCGATGAGTCATATATATGACATTCACTTGAGGTTTGGGATGATCTTAATTCTCAGTAGACATTCCGAGCAAGGTGTTTCATTGAAATTACAACCATTCATCCTCATCGGGGAGCATTCAGGATCTGCTAAATGGGAGTGTTTCGAGGGAATACAGGGAGGGGAGGGAGTTCGTATATTATGAAGATATGTAGGATAGATACCAGTTAAACATCGACGAGGGAGAAAACTGAGTGGATCTTACTCCTTACAAATGGAATATGAAGGGAATGCGTATGGGTCCTGGCAGTAAATGTCTGTACTAGTAGAACCAATGAACTTAGTTCGATCGAACATCTACTATGAAAAGGGTGATAGTGTAATGAGAGATTAGCAGCGTTGAAAAGGAGTTGAAGGCTAGAAATTAATTCATCACCCACAAGTCCGCGCAAATGATTGTAAACTTGTTCAAGGCTGGACAAATAAAAGTAAAAAAAAAAACTTAATTTACATAGATAACATAAAAACCCTTGGAATTCTAACCAGTTGCTTAAGTTCATTTTAGAAAATGACATCGTTCATAAAACATTTTATGTGTCGTATCTCTTCAGGATGTAGGCGATCATAAGTCTCCACAGCTTCATGTTCTTTGTAGTTTACCATTCTGCTACCACTTTCTTTCAATGTCAATTTTTGTGCAAATTAAACACAAAAAATGGATCACAGAGCCTTGATATTTTTCTCACTTCTCATTGGTCAGTTAATATTAAAATTATGTTCTCGCCTACGTCCGTGCGGTTGACATGTTCAACAACGCTTACGTGTTATTCAAAATCATTTTCCCGCCCAAAATCAGAAATACTCTCTGGAGCCGATCACGTGACTACATTTATTATAAATACTTCAACACAAGTTCGTTCTTTCTATTTTGGCCTCTCTTGCCTTCTCTGACATGCAAGACGTAGTAACTAAAGACCTCGCGGTTCGTCCTTAACGAGCAAACGCCATTAAACGCCATCACACACTCAGACATACGCATATACGTACGTACCTGGCTTATGTCAGAGAGTATCCCCCACACGAGGCTGTGCCGAAGGGCAGAGTCTCATCTCGGGAAACTGACTCGGTTTTTGCGTGGTCTATAGGGAATTTTTGCCCGAGCCTACGGGTTTGGATACCCCACTTTAACCTCGGCCTTGTGCCACATCTTGCTGCGTGGGGCAGCGGGTAAATAATTATACGTACGTACGGAACATTATTAACATTCACTCTTTCAATTACAAGTTACAGAATTCTTTCCACTCTTTCTCGGTGAACATTTCGAGCGGCAAGTTCATTCAACTTTCTGTGAGCGCAGATAAAAAAATTTTTCCTTCGTAAAGGACTCGAAGAAATTCCGGTCAAAGTGAAGTAACTCCTATGCTTGTATGTCATTGACATACATAAATATGAATATTGTTTGTTCTTGTAAATATTGTTTTTGTGTTGCTTCTATTATATCATATTTTGTGGTATTTTGCGTAAAATATAAATTCGAGAGGTCACTTCAAAAAAGCTGACCTCAACAATAGCACTTAGCAGTGTTTACCTTTCTGCTATCTCTCCTTACCCCTGTTCTGCCAACCATTTACACCAGATCATTAAGTAGATTATTCACAGATTTCATCTGTCCTTCTTGCTTTCATCATGTGTTGTGAGTGTTAAATTTTCCAAGCTCTCTTTCCTCATTATGCGCCCTAGAAATTTCAATTGTCTCTTTCTAATTCTAAATATAAGTCTTTTTTGTCTCCATTTTTTATGAAACTTTCTCATTTTTACAACGGTATTCACTCTATACAAGGCCCAAGTGCCACTCGAGGTAGAGGGTTACAGAGTAAGAGGCACAGTTTATCGGCATATGTGGAAAAGTATAATGGTTAACTCTAGACACCATCAGGTTAAGATTGTGAAGAATGGAAAAGCATCCTCTTGGGAGTGGGTACCACAAAGCAGTGGTTCTTATATGTTAAGTCCATGGTATTCTCAGCATCTTTCTGTAGAACCACATTTCTGCTGCCTCAAGTTTCTTCTTTATCTGTGTTCCTAAAGCACTCAGCCGAAAAGGCTCGTTTATAAATTAAGCACGAAGTTGAACATTAACGGAACTCCCTACAGTACAGATGTGTTCACATGTGCTTGAAAAAATGTACATCATTTATTCTCTGCAAAGTTTTACTTATTAAAATAAACAAATATAATTAAAAAGAAACGAGTAAAGGCTAAAGTGACACTAATTTGAAGAGGGGGAATAAGCGGTTACTGGCAGGAAAGGTTGAGAGCTTAAAAACGAACCTACGTAGATGCGTGCGTTAGATGAAATTTGGGAAGCACTTATTAAAATATATATCTTTTTCACATGTATGCAAAGTTATGCGTACTTGAAAGTTTGGGTCCGTCTATATAAATAACCTGTTTGTTTGTTTGTTTTTTTAAAATCATTTCATTCCAAGTAAGGCAATAAGACACAGGAGTTTACTGAGTATTAGAGAATTTAGAAAAATCATTTACAAGAGAGAATAATAAAAGCATAAGAATTAAGAAAACACTACAGTCTTAACCTGTTCAAGTTAACCGTTATATTCCCCCACCCCATCTGATAAACTACCTCTTACTGTAGCCATCTACCTGAGTGGCCTCCGGGCCTTGTACAGGGCACACTTCACTATATATATATATAAAGAAAGAACAGTAAGATATAAAATCCGGTGTTCTTATAGATATTTTTATTTTTACACAATAGTGCTCAATGTAAATTTACAGAGCATTAATATTATAAATTAATTGATTTAAAATATGATTTTTTTTCGCTACACAGTGATAACCATGTTTCAAAAATGGAAGCTTCCATTTTTGAAACATGGTTATCACTGTGTAGCGAAAGAAAACATATTTTAAATCAATTAATTTATAATATATATATATATATATGTGTGTGTGTGTGTGTGTGTGTGTGTGTGTGTGTTGAACAATAAAAATATGAAAAAATTTCAATTTTCAGAAACACTGTGTTGTATATTAATAATTTTTGTTTTATTATTTCAGTTAGGTTCCTCGACTAGTTTCGGCCAGCATGGCCATCATCAGGAGAAAAAAATCCCTGCTTATTAGTAGTAGTGAACTACAGGAGTGAATGACTGTCTCTGAAGAAAGTGAACTTTATCTGTAGTTTTCATTTGTTTTTTGATCGTTAGTTTTTGCCAGACCTTGTGTTGGCCAAACGGCCTCTTTGAAGTTGTTTTTAAGATAGAGGATGCCAGATTCCTAACGAAGATATACATACATACATATATATATACATTAGACGCCTTAAAATCTTAGAAGCACTACATATTAAAAGCAAAAGACCTCTTATTAATCGTATAGATTACAATATTTCTGGAAACATCCTACAATGTTTATAATATATTTCTACATAATTAGATACACCACATAACCATTTCCTTTGAACTTTTTAAATTTTAAATTTTATAACGTATTCTTCGATCTTTTGGCTTGTATAATAATATTTTTTATGCCTTCACATGATTAAAAATCTTCGCCATGCACGTGATAACATCATCGCGTCTTTTGAAATTAAAATGATTTTGTAACGTTTATTTAGTTCGTAAAAAAATAAAATGTAGTAAGATGATTCCGCTACAAGACAATTTGCAAATGTTTTTAAAAAAATGTGATTCTACATATATTTAAGATATTGTTAAACATTTTGACCCTGAAGATGAACAATGATGTTCGAAAGTACTCGGTTATCTTACGGACAATATTTATTTTGATATAATTTTCAAATAAAAAGTCTCATTAGAAAATATGAGAAAATTCAAAAGAGAATATGCAGGACTATATTGTCTTTGACATTCAACACAACATGTTTAATAGAAAAGTTGCTGCCAAATTACACACACACACACACACATATATATATATATATATATATATATATATTAGAAACCTTCGAGGCAGCCTTAAAATATTGAGTATTTTTCGAAGAATATCACAATTTTTTAGATTTTCATAATTATGCCAAACCGATTTTTTAATTTTATTTTGGGGTCAATTGCCGTCCTTGATTCTTGTATGGTTTTATCCCTAAATCCTTTTCCACAGTCCTCCTTAGAGAACTATCCCAAATATTCATCCTTCTCAAGAAGACCCTGTCACTCGCTTTCGAGATATCTATAGCAAAATGATTCTTATTTAAAGCTTGCCAGTCTTTTCCAACAATAATCGTTAACATATCATTAGTTGATCTACAGAAACGAAAGCCATATTGCTTGTGTGAAAGTAGATCTTACGAGGTGAGATTCTTAACCAATTTACAGATGATAAGAGTTTCGGGATTTAGCACTCAATATTTTTTAAAACAATTCAGCCCAAATCAAGGCGATAATGTCACAAAGACGCAAGGGGCTACTGAGTGTGAAAGAGAAGGAGCAGACTTTAGGAGAAAGAAACCCAATCCTAAATAGGAAACAAGGAACAGACCTCTACTCCTGTTCAACAGACCTGGGAGTCGCGTGAAAATATACTAATCAAATATATTCTGTAAAGACTAATGTATTCATTTACTTGTACACTTTTAACTTTTGTGACACGCTGCAAGGAGTTGTGTTTAGAACTGAATGACCCCAAAAATTGTTTGTTAGATTTAAACATTTTTATCGCAGTGTTCAGGTCGTTCATATATTTTACGACCGATAAGGAAAAAGCATGGGTTAGAAATAAAGAATTAACGCCGGAAAAAGATTGAAACAATGCATCTCCTAAGGTTGGAATACAATTGTGAATAATACAAGGTGAGGTAGAAAAACCTCCCGCATATATCTCCCATTAAAACCTCTCATATAATGGTAATACATTAGTGGCAACGCTGTCTTCATCTAACTAATGTTTTACCCTTATGTTGGTGGTATTTCTAGGTGGTATGGGTGGTCGATATTTCTGCTGCACACACACAATATATATATATATATATATATATATATATATATATATATATATATATATATATATATATATATATAGTTGTATATGTATATGTAGATATGTAAGTATTTATGAGTTCATATATGTGATATGTGTGAATATATGTGTGAGATATAGTGGCATGCATATATATGCATATATAGGTATAAATGGGTGTAGGTTTTTCTTTATATATATATATAGAGAGAATTCTAATGGAAGGACATTAAATTCTCTTATTAACGTTTATTTTTACATTCTCCTTAAATAATTTCTAAGTAGAATTGTAAGATTGGAAATGTTACTTATCTGGAGATAATCTCATTTTAAATTGATCATGTAGATTTAAATTAAAATATGTTACTCCTTAACTATTAGTCTTGATGTTAAAATTATTAAAATTAAATATATTTTTTGAAATTTAAAAACTTAATTCACCACCTAACTTCAAATGGAAAATTTAAGGAAAAAATTTAAATAGGTATAAATATGAATGTGTGCATAAATAGGTATAAATATGAATGTGTGTGGAAATTTGTAAATGTATGTGTAGGTATTTGTATATGAATATGCATATATGCCGGTGTATATCGTACATATGTGTGTGCTTATGTGTGTAATTGCACATGTACATGAGCGTATGTATATGTGATTCTTGCATAAATATGTATGTGGTATATATATGAAGAAACGAATTTTTTTTTACTATTACCTTCAAGCCTTACTCAATCTTGATTTGAAACCTAAACTTTGAGTAAGAAATATTACCCATCTAAAAATAGCTACAAATT
Organism: Acanthosepion esculentum; assembly: GCA_964036315.1. NCBI lineage: Eukaryota > Metazoa > Mollusca > Cephalopoda > Sepiida > Sepiidae > Acanthosepion > Acanthosepion esculentum. Next base: position 83,013,952 of record OZ038505.1, read on the forward strand.
ACATTCATGAATTAGACCCAAACTGATAAAGATGTTACCATAAGAGTCTTTCACAATATTAAAATATTACTTTTAATAAACCCTTATATTTTTTTTATTATTATTGTCGTTTATTAATATAGTATTCAACTCCTATTAGATCCCTAATTTATTTGTAGAGAAGTTGAATATTTAAATTGCTAACAAGCATTAAATTAATTTCTTCATGGAGTTTTTAAACATTTAAATTACTATTAAACGTTAAAATCTGTTTCTATCTAATTTTCTAAAGATAAACCACCCCTCTTCCTCCGAAAACCTCTTTTCTCTTTACTCCCCCCTTTTTTCTTTTTCATTTTCCTCCACCCCTTTTACATATCATCTCCGTTGAGTTGACCGATTAAATAGGTCAATGTCTGATCCTAACTCCACTTGCTTCATCAATATTAAATATTATAAAGAAATATGTAAATAAATTTTAAAATTCTCCCTTCCCTTTCTAAACTCGACTATGTCTCTCACACCATTCCTCGCTACCTTCTATATTAACTTATATAAGCTTAATACGGCTCGTCAAAAGTGTAAATTTTAATTTCATTTTTCGTTTCACCTTTTGAAAGTGATGTCTGAAGATCCATGGACAGTTAAAAGACCTTGGTGAAATAAACTATTACAATGGAGCCTTAAAGTGGTCTGTTTTTCTTTAAATTAATATATATATATATATATATATATATATATATATATATATATATATATATATATATATATTATAAATGCCTACTTCAGTTTAAGATTATTTAGATGAGATAGGTTCTGGATAGTGGATGTGACAGTGTTAGTCGGTAGTATTATGCATTTTATATATTATATATTATTTCATCCCCAACGCAAGAAGAACGGCATATAAAATATACAAACGAAACAAAAAAATTAACATAATCCGTAATAATAAATTACATGTAAGCAGATGCAAGGCATTTATAAAATAAATTGCCAAATCTGTTCCTCCCAATATATTCGAGAAACAAGCATATATATATATATATATATATATATATATATATATATATATATATATATATATATATATATATATATATATATATATATATATATATATATATACTACAAGCAAAAGGTTTGGAGTCACCCTGCATGTCTTTAAAAAATGAGATATTTCTGTAGTTTTTAAGTAAAAGAGAAAATTTCCGTACCTGCGGTGTATTTGATTTCAGTCTCCCCCAGGCTTCTCTTACTACCAGAAATTTCAAATTTCGATTCTTCTATCCACAATATATTTTGATATATTATGAATATTTTATATAAGAAACATTATATTCTGTTTTCCCCATTAACCCATCAGTAGATTTTTTGAGATCACTAAAATTATCAAATATGTTAAATATTAATACAAATCCTAAATTTTAACGACTAGACATTTGATTCAGGTCAAAGGAATCATGAAAAAAAAGCAAAAAACAAAACAAAACATTACCCTTCAATAAAATTCACCGATCCTAAACCCCGTTCTAAATTATCTCAAAATTACCTTGAGTGATAAAAACGGAGTAACATTTTTTAAATTGTGACCTTAATTTCCTCGCCTCTGTTCCATTGAATTAGTATGGAATGAATTGGATAAGAGAATTCGAAGAGAATATCAAAAGAGTAAGAGTGAGCTTTTTAAGTGCTTGAAGAATGCTTGAGAAGGTCTGACATCTACCTGTTTTTTCAAAATCTCTTTGCAAAAAATAGCAAAAATTTGTAAAGCATTGATTTTATTGACAAAAGCAAAATATGATGCTGTTGTATGACAATTCTTCATAGTTAAGCGCTTATTTTTGTCAAAATAGAAGCAAATACAATGCAGTTAGTAGAATTTTAATAGTTACTAAAGAATATCTTATTTTAAGGTGTTTTTTAAAGAAATGTAGGGGTGGGGGCAAACATTTTACCTGTAGTATATATTTTTATGATATAAAATATAATCTACTTACATTTTTTGTGGCGTACATAAAGATACATCAATCACAATAAACGAATTGGGACGAAGATTGTGTACTACGGTACGCATAGAGTTTAAAGTGGGGGTCGGGCGAAAGTGGCACACCTAAAGATAATAACATGCACACGCGTGTGGGTGGGGGTTTATATGTATATTAGGGTTATGACTTTTTAACCTTTTGTAAAATAATTGGGTTTTGGTATCATAATTCAATGAACTTTTGTTGAAAATAATGGAGAAGGGTTTAATTCAGTTTATTTAAAAAAACATGTCACCACTAACACGAGATTTCTAAAAACCTATATAAATATAGTAGTACTATGACTTGCTGGGGCATTCTAGAACTTTCTGGAACGTTTTTGTTTATTTTTAAGGTTGTACGTTATGCTATAGCTGCAAACTATTAAATGCGGTGAAATTTCATGCCTACTAAATTGAAAGGTTTTGATTCTGCACACTTATTACGTATATGGTAAGATCGAATTTTTGGGTGGTGGGGTGACAAATTAATATAAGTATAACAAATTAATACCTTTTTTATTATTTGTAAACAAAAGTTCATTGATTCTTGACGCAGGAACATAAGGTTACAAAAAAGTTATAACCCTAATGTATGTACACCCCCCCACACACATATATATACATATACATATATATATATATATATATATATATATATATATATATATATATATATATATATATAGAGAGAGAGAGAGAGAGAGAGAGAGAGAGATAGATAGATAGAGAGAAAGATAGAGAGAGATAGATAGAGAGAGAGAGAGGTAGAGAAAGATAGAGATAGATAGAGAGAGAGAAATAGAGAGAGAGATAGATAGATAGATAGATAGAGAGAGAGAGATAGATAGATAGATAGATAGATACCAAATGAGAAATAAACAGATAGCTATGAACAGAATGTGATAGATAGATAGATAGATAGATAGATAGATAGATACCAAATGAGAAATAAACAGATCGCTATGAACAGAATGTGATAGCTAATAGATAGGTAGATAGATAGATCCTTAGATAGATAGATAGATAGATAGATAGAGAGAGAGAGAGAGAGAGAGAGAGAGAGAGAGAGACTTCAGTAAAATCTATGACAAAGTGGGAAAAGTTTTCATTTTCTTTTAGGATTTCATCGGACTAAAGTAATATATATGTTGATGAAATTAAACATGCGCACGAGGGAGAGGGGAAGTTGGATTTTCCTAAAATTATTATTGATATATAAAAATTTATATATCATTTTCCCAGAGTTATGGTTTTCAATATTAATTTTCAGTAATCTCAAAAGACGCCTGTTTTGAATATGAAAGTCTTTGAAAATGGCTCACACTTTCTTGACGTGATTAAACTTTACAGACATATCTCTAAATATCTAACTTGGAATTCTTCTTATCAGACAAAGAGCAAGTTTTCTATAATTGATACATACGCGTCTATTATTTATGAACGTTTTGTGCTCATCATAACGTGACATCCGAAACAGGAAGCCGGGGATTGGCATTTAAAAAATGGCCGAGTCTCAAGAGATTAATGAGACACACCTCAAGGAAAATGGCTGGCCAAAAACAGAGTAACATTAATTAAAGTCTATCTTCTGAGACACTTCATCATTTATATTCTTTCTCTTTCTCTGACTCTATCTCTCTCTCTCTCTCTCTCTCTCTCTCTATATATATATATATATATATATATATATATATATATATAATGTATATACTGATAGATATAGAATATAAATATGTATAAAATGATCAAATAAATTAGTTTGGTTTAACAATAACATACAAAAACATGAATGCAATGAGATAGATAGATAGATAGATAGATAGATAGATAGATAGATAGATAGATAGATAGATAACAGTAAGAGAGTGGGATAGATAGATAGATAGATAGATAGATAGATAGATAGATAGATAGATAGATAGATAGATAACATTAAGAGACTGGGATAGATAGATAGATAGATAGATAGATAGATAGATAGATAGATAGATAACATTAAGAGACTGGGATAGATAGATAGATAGATAGATAGATAGATAGATAGATAACATTAAGAGACTGGGATAGATAGATAAATAGATAGATAGATAGATAGATAGATAGATAGATAACATTAAGAGCCTGGGATAGATAGATAGATCGATAGATAGATAAATGTGAATATATATATATGTGTGTGTGTGTGTGTCTGTATGTATGTACAGAGAGAGAGAGAGAGAGAGAGAGAGAGAGAGAGAGAGAGAGAGAGAGAATAAGAAGCTAAGATAGACAAACGGACAGATGATAAAGTGAAATTGAGAGATATGAAGTGAGTAAGATAGATGGACAATGAATAAACTGAGATTGATAGATAGATAGATTTTAAAAGACCAACATAGATATGAATAGACTAACACAGATAGATAGATACATAGACAGACAGGCAAACAGACAATGAAAAAAATGAAAAACTTAGATATATAGATAGATAGATAGATAGACAGATAGACAGATATGAAGAGACTGAAATAGATAAGTGTTTTTTGAGTAACAGCTATTTTCTCATATTGCGGAATATAGATATATGAGTATATATATATATATATATATATATATATATATATATATATATATATATATATATATATATGTATATCTACTCACACGTTTGTGTCTGTTTATCTCTCTCTCTTTATATATATATATATATATATATATATATATATGTATGTATGTATGTGTGTGTGTGTGTGTGTGCTGTGTGTATTTCTGTAAATAAACTGATAGATTTGATGAGAATAGAACAACCAGATATGAATGGAATGCGTCAGATTTAGACTGAAATAGAAAAGTAGTCTGGCATATAGACAGCAATCGATAAATATGAATGAAATAAGAGAGATCCTTAAACAACTAAGTAGGTATATAGACGAACGTACTGATCGACCGACAGACAGACAAACACCCCGACGGACAGGCCTAGTGAAGGAGCGAGAGAGAGAAAGAAAGACAAAGAATGAGAAGGGTGAGCTTTAGACCTGAAAATTTGGACGGAAAAGACAAAGAGAATGGAGAAGCGGTTGTGATTGAATTGACGTGCATTCGTAACGTTGGTCTGAAGAAAATATCTTTAGTTAAAGTTTTGGAAATTTTGAATCAAATTCTTCTCAGCTGGAATCCAAATGAAGAAAGAATGCCATCTTTGGTTGGCACGCGTCGTTCTATTGCTTCCAAACTAGACCATTGTTCTGCAGACTTTTGAGACAAAGACATCAGCATCGATTCATCTTGGCATTTGTCTTTTGATGCATCGATATTCTTTCTTTTAATCATTGCCGGCTTCAGAAAAGTATATGGAAACGTTAAAGGGAGAAGAAAGAGAGCACGGGAAAGGCGATGAATGAATGGGAGAAAGAAAGATGAAGAAATAGGAAAAGATGAATGTCAGTCAGCGAGAGAATGGTTATTGTGGGTGGTGAGATGAAGGGGTGAACATGAAGGAGAGTAAAAAAAATTGAACATGAAGACAAAGGAGAGCGGGAAATGGTAGAGATAGAGAGAGTGAGAGAGTGAGAGAGAGAGAGAGTGAGAAAGAGAGTGACTGAGAGAGTGAGAGTCAGAGAGTCAGAGAGAGTGAGTGAGAGAGAGTGAGAGTGAGAGAGTGAGAGAGAGTGAGAAAGAGAGTGAGAGAGTGACTGAAAGAGTGAGAGTGAGAGAGTGAGAGATAGTGAGAGTGAAAGAGTGAGAAAGAGAGTGAGAGAGAGTGAGAGAGTCAGAGAGTGAGAAAGAGAGAGTCAGAGAGAGAGAGAGTGAGAAAGAGAGTGAGAAAGAGAGAGTGAGAGTGAGAGAGTGAGAGAGAGAGTGAGAGTGAGAGAGTGAAAGAGAGAGAGTGAGTGAGAGAGTGAGTGTGAGAGAGTGAGAGAGAGAGTGACTGAGAGAGTGAGAGAGAGTGAGAGTGAGAGAGTGAGAAAGAGAGTGATAGAGAGTGAGAGAGTGAGAAAGAGAGAGTGAGAGAGAGAGGGGAGATGGGGGGGTGAAGGAAGGGTGTCAATTAGGAGGACGAAGAAAACCAAAAAGGTTGAGAAAGTTTTCAAAGAAAACGAAAAATAAAAGCGGAAAAATAGTCGAAAAAAAAGAAAGATTCCAAATTTAGAGAAAATATTTCATTGTAGTGTCCTTAAAGTGTGTGAAGTCGTGAAAGAAGGACATTTCGGGAACACACGATAGAGAAGGAAATAAACACACTTTTGAGATTAATTAAAAAGACAAAGAATAAAAGTGTAAAAATAGGAATTGTTACCGATCAAGAGAAGAACAAAAAAAAAAAGAAATAATTATAATTAAAACGATGAGGGAGGAGGAGGCGTTGACGAAGTAGAAGAAGAAGAAGAAGTAGAAGAAGAAGAAGAAGAAGAAGAAGAATTAATGAGTGAAATAATGAGAAGAATGAAAGAAGAAAAGAATAAGAATGACTGAAAGAAAGAAATAATAAGAAGAAGAATGAAAGAAGAAGAAGAAATGAAAAAAAGATGAAAGAAGAAGAAAAAGAATGTACGTATATGTATTATACACAGGAAGAAAACAAGAAACATTTAAAACCAATGAAAGAGAAAAGATGAAATGTATGAGAAAGAAAAAAAGAAGGAAAATAATCGAAGGAAAGAAAGAAAGAAAGAAAGAAAGAAAGAATGGTCATGTGAGAGGAATCCCAAAATCAAAAACGAAGAAGCGGATGTAAAGTAGAAAAAAGAAAGAAAGAAAGAATCGAGACAAGATCATTGAATCCCGCGTCAAATGAATAAACAAAACAATTCTTATTTTCTTTTTGTCTCAGACCATAAAAGAAAAAGATTTCTACGATGACTTCGATGACAACAGGCAAACATTGTTCAGGAACTCTCCAGGAATTTATTCCAGTTACCCCTACGATACCATTTTGGAGGAAGCACTTCAACAGAAGGTTTTGTTTTCTTTCGAAAACTGACTTCATTATTCTTTTCTCCTGACGTCAAAGACTCTGATTGGGAAACCAAAACAATTCCATTTAGCTTCTCTTTCGACACAGCCAGTTTTATTTCCCAAATCGCGTTCACGCACGCCCCTCTCCCCATCTTTTTTTTCTCTCTCTCTCTCTCTCTCTTTCTCTAACTCACTCTCTGTCTATCTATGTCTGTTAACATCTATCTACCTCTATCAATCTGATTATATCTATTTATGGCTGTCCACATCTATCTATCTATCACATTCTGTTCATAGCTATTTGTTTATTTCTCATTTGTTATCTATCTATCTATCTATCTATCTATCTATCTATCTATCTATCACATTCTGTTCATAGCTATCTGTTTATTTCTCATTTGGTATCTATCTATCTATCTATCTATCACATTCTGTTCATAGCTATCTGTTTATTTCTCATTTGGTTTCTATCTATCTATCTATCTATCTATCTAAGGATCTATCTATCTACCTATCTATTAGCTATCACATTCTGTTCATAGCGATCTGTTTATTTCTCATTTGGTATCTATCTATCTATCTATCTATCTATCTATCTATCTATCTATCTATCTAAGGATCTATCTATCTACCTATCTATTAGCTATCACATTCTGTTCATAGCGATCTGCTTATTTCTCATTTGGCATCTATCTATTTATCTATCTAGCACATTCTGTTCATAGCTATCTGTTTATTTGTCATTTGGTATCTATCTATCTATCTATCTATCTATCTAGCACATTCTGTTCATAGCTATCTGTTTATTTGTCATTTGGTATCTATCTATCTAGCTAGCTAGCTAGCTAGCACATTCTGTTCATAGCTATCTGTTTATTTGTCATTTGGCATCTATCTATCTATCTATCTATCTATCTATCTATCACATTCTGTTCATAGCTATCTGTTTATTTCTCATTTGGTATCTATCTATCTATCTATCTATCTATCTATCTATCTATCACATTCTGTTCATAGCTATCTGTTTATTTCTCATTTGGTATCTATCTATCTATCTATCTATCTATCTATCTATCTATCTATCTCACTGCTCTTCCCTAGTTTCATCTCCAAACTCGTTTAAAATGTCGGCATACCTGGCTGATGGGAAATATGGACAGATCTTGTAGGAACGAATTGGTACGTCTCTCAATCGACCCTGAGATCTTTTGCAGAAAGAGTGCACGGGAAGGACTGAGATTACAACGGATAACGGACAGTCCGTTTAAGACATCACAAATATGGAAACTGAGCTGAAAGATAAAATGCAGAATTGAAGTAAATATAATTGTTGAATTATTAGAATAAGTAGTGTGTAAAGATTTCAGAGTCATGTGAAAAAGGCATAAACACCAAATCGCCAGGCTTTGGGAAAATGCTGCCAAAAATAACATCTCAAACAACACTTGAAATTAGCGGACATAGGAAAAAACAAATAAGAACAGGTAAATACGAGACTTTGCAACAGGTCGTTGTCAGTCAGCTATAAATATAAGAATAAGAATAATAACTGAGAATAAGGATAATGGTCATGACAGCATTACCCGTTTCCCTATAAGGAAACATTCGGCATTCATTGACCAAGCAGCCATTACTGATGTCGGTTGAAATTCATAAAATATTTCCCTTAAACAATTCTTCAGGAAAATAGGTTTCTCATGTCCAGTTATGGTTATCGGTCTTTTCAGTAGTGATGGGGGTTTTCTTCCTAGCCTTTTATTTGAAGTAGTGTAGAATATCAATATATTTCATTATTTTTCTTCGAGTTACTTGTGCTATCTATTTTATCTGTTGCTGCTGTTGAAAGTCTACAAGTGATGTACTTTCTGTTATTTGGTACAGTTCTTTTTTTTTTTGGTGATTTTGTAGCGCCAATCCACAAAGTTCGAATAATGAAGCCTCTGGGTCTCGCTACGATCCACAGAGAAACGGTTGTATACAGCTGACAATTTACATATTTCTGAAGGAATCTGTCACCAAGTATGTCGCCCATAGGAAAGTCTCGATCGGACAAGCCAATTTAAGAACACGACATAAATGTTTAGGTTAATATTTGATTTGTTCCTTCAGTAGATCATAGTAACTTTATATACGATTTTTTAGTTTCCTTATTAAGTCAATAACTTTCAGCTTTTCTCTTTCATTTATTAGGCGTTAAATTACATCACTTAGCATCTTGCATAGTGTTATAGTGAAAGACACCTTGTCTAGATAATAAACTCTCCCACCTATTATAAGTAGGAGTCAGGAGTAGTCGAGAGAAGGAGTAGTGTTCAGCGACCACAACTCGATTACTCTGCGTAACACTTTATTACAAGTTCCTAACGTTTCTGTACGTTTAACCTATTTAGGACGCATTTAGTCCGAATACAGTTTCCACTAAGGAAATAACTCTACAACACATGGTTTACCTTGACTTTCACAATTTAGCCTTAAGAATATTTATGAGTGTTCATTAATTTAAAAATTTTGAAAACCTAACAATGATTTTATTTCCATAGGTTTTCTTCACTCCAAATCATTTTAACCATTGATCTGAGAAAAACGGTTGTATACAACTGACAGTTGAGATATTTCTGAACGAGATTGTCATAAAAGTGTGATGAAGCAGAGATGTGTTATTGAATTTCTCCATATTAAAAAAAATATCATCTCGTGACATTTGTTGAAGGTTTACAGAAACGAAACAGTGGATCACATCAGAATTTGGTGGTTAATGGTTTTCTTTCTCTCTAGTAGCAGTGACGTAAGTGAAAAGGCATCTAATATATCATTACCTTCCCAGACCAAAATAAACTATTAAATAAGAGATCCGAGCTAATCTCAAAATGCAGACATGAAAACAAATTTTTACTACGTAACTTAAAAATCGAAAACAGAAAAAATAAATAAATACATAAACAAACAAAATGACAATAAAATAAGCAAAATAAATTAATCCAAGCACATTACCAAATCAAACCTGTTAGAATAGACGAAATAGAATAAAAAATAAGGAATAAAATCAATAAATAAAGTAAATAATAAACAAATTATCAAACTATTATGACCAAAAAATTAGACTATAAAATAGCTATAACTGTTATATAACGATAAAAAAATGAAAATAATATACTCCGTTACTTAAAAATCGAAAACCAAAAAGAAAAAATATACAGTGTAACAAATAAATAACAACAAGTATAATAAATTGATCCAAATACATTCAAATATATAGATAAACTAACAACGTATACCGATAAACTAGACGTTTAGAAAAAAACAAATAAAGATAATCAATCCAAATAAATAAATTAAAAACTGTTCCCACCAAAATAATAGTCAGAACAAACCACAACAATCAACCCCAAAATTCAACAAATAGCTTTAATTATCTTCCCAAGCAAAACAAAACTATTAAATAAGCTATATAAAGAAATTTTTATTACGTTAATAAAAACACCGATGAAAATAAAAAAATAAAAAAATAATAAATAAATAAATATATAAGATAAAAAAAAACAAAAAAAACAAGCAAAACAATTTGACCCAAATAAATAAACAAATAAACGACTTCCGGTAAAATAACCGCCATAATAGACTACCCACAATAAGCTTTATAAACAGATTTTTACTACGTTAATAAAAATACCGATGAAAATGAAATAATTAAATAAATAAATAAATAAGATAAAATATAAAAATAAAATTAAATAAAAACAAGCAAAATAATTTGGCACAAATAAATAAATAAACAAATAAACGACTTCCGGTAAAATAACCGCCAAAATAGATACCCACAATGCACCACTGACCCGTATATATAAATAGCCGAGAAAAATAAAAGCACTAGTTGCCTGACGATTGCATCCAGCATGAAACAGACTGTCGCCTCTAAGTGTTGACTTCTATGTTCACTATTATATATATATATATATATATATATATATATATATATATATATATATATATATATATATATATAGTTTTGCAAGGGAACATGTCTGGTGTAGCCTTGTAATAATTGTTTGTTATATATTTGCATTGGATAGCGATGATGTTTTATAGAAGAATTGGTAAAATGGTAAATAGATTTTTTGGTGACCACAGATGCTAATAGGCCATTATTTGATTTATATTTTTTGAGGATTTGGATGAAATCATCTGGGGATTTTAAGCTATATTTTGATAGCAGTCATGATTTTATGATTAGGTCGATTGTTCTGGAGATATTGTAAACAGCTCAAGGAGTGCGAGAGATTATTGGTCTTCACTAGTTAACTTCTTGTGGGTTTCAAGTATCCTATGTCTGCTTTATTAGCAGTGATTAGTTTTTAAATGTGCTTTTAATTTTATCATTAGTATGTCTATGTTTGTATGAATTTCTTTGGTGAAGCATTATTATTACTAATTTTAGATTATTTCATCTTTCATCTGATTGTTTTTGTACTTGTTAGAGTAATTCGCAGATAGTAACTCATTTATATATTATACAAGCGTTAACTTTTGTTCATAAGAAAAATTATCTAAAATAAACAAAGATTTTTAGAAGTTACAGAATAATAAATAAAAAATAATGAAAACGTTTGGTGAAAAAAAATGAATAGAACCTACACGTTCTTTTTTCTTAGTTGATAGAACCCAACTTCAGAAGCCATCAAGTTGGTTCGATTAAAATAAGACGAATAGAAACAAATCCTATCCGAAACCTTTTATTTTAACAAGTTGAAACTCCTGATTTGAATCTCATCTTCTACATGTGAACCATTCTAATTTCGGAAAAATACGTTTTTGGATGACGTAGATGTCAAGATTGTGGGCTACCCCAACTTGGCTTTACCAAGACACCGTTAGGTGGAGCTGTTAAGCAGCTATTCTATGGCACACTTCCTGTCTTCTTTCTCTTTTCTCTATTTTCCATCTAGCATACAGGAGACGTAACGCACAATATGGACTCTTGTCCCACTCATGGGATCTATTTCCTCATAGTGGCTAAACTTTTACACGAACATTCGCATAAATTATACATTTCTTTCTTTTACATGCGCACTGGTATATGGTGATTTTCTAAACGTAGCTTAGATGTGGCAAAAGGCCAAAAGTGTGGGGCGCCCAGTGAATATCGAACTCACTAATAAGTCGTAATTGTTCTAGCGAGACAAGCTTGTTAATCATTACACCGTGGTCAGTTGTTACATTAAAAAACCCATGAAAATATTGGTATGTTGAAAGTTATAACCCTGTGGCTACTTAAATTATTTTCATATTAGTCTCTTATCTCTTTTGTATTTGAGGCCCTAATTAATGCTGAACTGGTTAAGCATCTTACTTTGTACGATCTCCTTTCGGACACACAATATGGTTTCCATTTTGCCAGGTCTACCGCCAACATTTTAACGGCCATTGCTTAATTGATCTGTCAAGCCTTAGAGAAGAATGGCGAAGCTCGGGCTCTGACTTTAGATATCACGAGGGTGTTCTACAGTGTTTGGCATGCTAGTTACGCAAACTCGAGGGTTACAGTGTTGTGTGACGTATATTTGGCTTAATCTAATCATTCCTAACCAATCGATTAATGCAGGTCTTATCGAACGGACATGCTTCCAGATCATTTCTTGCTAACTCGGGAGACTTTCAGGGTTCTATCTTGGGATCTACGCTGTTTCTGGTCTTCATCAACGATCTCACTGATGTCATCAGTTCCCATCTAGGGATTTATGCGCATGACACAAACATTTCGTAGCAAAACCAACAGATCCGACAGAGTAAACCTCGAAATAAAAAGTCTTGAAAGCATTTTCAATACATTTCTCCTCTTCGTGTAAATATTGAGAGATGCACGAAGAGGAGAATTATATTGAAAATATTTTCAGGACCTTATTTCATATTCAATGCGAAACAAAAGGCTCATAAAATATGCCAAAATAGACAGGCCGTCCTTGACAAACCCAAGGAATAAAAAAATATAAAAATATATTATTCTACCGTCTAATTCTATCACAACTACAATCGAAAAGAATTTGTCTAAACTTAACATTAAATTTGTCACAACTCCATCTAAAACAATAAAAGACTTAATCAATACAAGACAAAACAACGAGCCAAAACTCGAAGGAGGAATTTACTCTATCATCTGCAAGGATTGCCAGAAGAGAATATAATGGAGAAGCACCAGGAAGTTTAAATAAAAGATTATATGAATACTAAAAAGACATTTTGAAAACCACACATTAAACGCATTAGTTGCTCACCGTAACAAGACTGACCGTAATTTAGACGTAAAAATGCTAGTTTGGTTAAAAGAGAAAAGACTAAGACGGAAATGTTTAGAAAGTTATTTAATCGCTAATTCATCCGCAGTAAATTTATGGCCAGGTTCTTACAAAGTTTTACCATTCTTAGCAGACCTTCTGTTATCACAATGTGGGGTATTTAACAACAAAGATGATGAAAACAAAAAGAAAAAGACTCTACATGAAGTTAGCTAAATTATATACACAAAACACAATAAAAATTATTTTCTAAATTTAAAATTCCCAGCGTCTCTCGTTAGTGCGCATGTGTAGTCTTAAGTCACATGAACATAAAAATCGTAGGCCGATGAAATCCTAAACAACGAAACGTGTTACACGAAAACATTCGTATATTTTCCCTCCAAAACTGTTCTTGATATATAAAAAGTCATATATCATTATCCCATATATATATATAAACTTTTCTATAGCGATGGGAACGTTCGATTCTGCAGAAGCTTTTGAATTGGTTGGCATTTTGCTACTGTGGAGACTTACGTGTACTTTCGATAGCATGAACACTGACCTATACAGAGATGACAGACTTATCCTCCTACGTAACACCAATTTACGACAAACAGATCGACTTAGAAAACATCTTATGAAATTCTTCAAGGATCATGGACTAAATATCACCATTAATACCAATGCCAAAGTGATCAACTTTCTTGACACTACTTTCGACCTATCAAAAGGAATATACATGCTTTATACTAAAGAGATTTATAACCATAAATACATTAGCAAAGAATCTAACCACCCACCAGGAATTTTAAACAAGTTGCACAAATCAGTGCAATACAGACTCTCAACTAACTCTAACAACAAAATTATTTTTGACAAATATAAAACTAAATATGTAGGTGCACGAGAAAAAAGTGAACACAAAGTTAAACTAGAATGCATAAACATTAATATGAATGCCAACAATATACATAAGAATAGAAAACGCAACATAATTTGGTTTAACCCACCATTTAACAAAAATGTCAAAACCAATGTAGGTCAAATTGTCCATAATTTAATCTACAAACATTTCAGCCATATACCATTGTTCAACAAAACCTTCAACAAGAACAACATTAAGATTAGCTACAGCTGTACCAAAAAAACTCGTACGGTATAGAGCATAACTGTTATGGTCCAGGTTCCTTGTACCCCGGTGATGGTCCAAGGTAGAACCAATGAAGAATAACTCAAACACAGGTATGGAATAACACAGATATGTTACAAATAAGAATATATACAAAGAAGTAGAAGTGTTAGTAATAACAATCAGGTTAGGTTAGAGAGAACTATGTTGTCTCGACCAGTATCACTATTCCAATGTCTTACAGTAATCGTCTGTCGCGACTCTGTCTCTGACTGACTCTCTGACTGTGACTGGCCGACTGCCTGACTCACTGACTCACGATGTTCATTAACACATGTCAAATGTGGCACAAGGCCGGTTTAATGTGGACTTTCCGAGCCCGTAGGCTCGGGCAAAAATTGCCCGTAGAAACCGTATAAACGGAATCGGGTTGGTCAACCTCCCCGTCCGAGTTCCTCCCTGCCCAGAGGCAGAGAGTTCGACCGTCTAGCCGAGTCGTCCAAAAAGGACTGGCTCAGAACTACTGCTCCCTCTTGAGGGGGCAGTATTTATGAGGTATGGACAAGTCCATTACTATTATGGGTAAGTTCTCATAACAATAACATAATAATATAACATTAAACATATCTTTATCTAACTTCAATAACAATATTAATACAAATAAATAGTGTAATTGTCGAAAAGAACAGTACTGTTCACTAAATAATAAATGTATGAATAAAGGCGTTATTTATAAGGCTAGCATTAAACATAATGGCAAGACTAAATTTTATTTTAGTTCCACTGCAAACCACTGGAAGACCTAGTATTACAATCTTACCAATAAAAAAAATATTTTAATGCCGCTGCATTCTCAAAATTTTACTGGGAAATTAAAACAAATAATAACACACCCGTAGTAAATTGGAATTTCGTCGCCAGAACTACATCCTTTTCCGGCCGATGTAACCTGTGTTTGCTGGAAAAAAGATTAATTCTCAAAAATATTAATGACCCCAACCTGCTGAACAAACGTAGTGAGCATATGATATCTTGCACTCATAAAAAAAAAGCTCTCTCCTAAAATATTTTGATTCCGGATAAATCTTTTTACCCAACTTCAACTGACCATTAAATAATTTAGGTTACATACTTATTACACCCTTTTAACCATTTAAGCGTCCATTAATACGTAACGGGTCATGGCTCTCCTCTTTTCATTATTTTCTCCCCTTTTACCTTCTCTGTCTATCTACACTTTTTAAATTTTTTTTTTAAATTTGTATCCTAATATTATTAAACGCTAGCTTTATATACTGTGCAGTGTTCCTCCCTTGAAACATAGAGATTATTTATAAACAAAAATACAATACACCGCACTTACCCCCCCCCTTTTTATTCATATTACTTTTGCTTTTTACACTTTATAATTCCTTAACTTTAATCCTGCTTTTTGTTTCCCAACGAAAACATACACCATATAAACTTTAACACTGAATCAATTTTGTTTTGCTTTGTTTTTCACAATGTCTCTCGACATACACTCTATTTTTTGAATTTACGCCACAATAATTGGGTTGATATTAAATTTGAGCTTTGAATTGGACTATATCTGTAAGAAGCGGTTTAGTCGCCATATATGCCTGACGAATTGGAAAACTATGAAACTTTAAGTTGCACTACAAACGTAAGTATATGTATATTTATTAATATATACATCATAGCAATGTTTAATTACGTTGAGCATTCTTTTGTTTGCGACAAAAATTGAATTAAATAAATATTTATTTGCTTATCTGCGTATGCACGCTATCGCACGCATATACTCTTGCTCGTTATTTAGTTGTATTCAGATTTGTACACACACACACACACACACAAACACACACACACACACATATATATATATATATATATATATATATTTAAACATGTTGCGTTGAATGTTAAAGACAACATCGTCCTGCAGATTTTCTTTTGAATTTTCTCATATTTTCTAATCAGACTTTTTATTTTAGAAAATATGAGAAAATTCAAAAGAAAATATGCAGGACGATGTTGTCTTTAACATTCAACACAACATGTTTAAAAGAAAAGTTGCTGCCAAATTATATATATATATATATCTGTCATTCCCATCTGATCTCGCTCCAAATCTTCTGTAACCCCCTTGCCTTGATCGATCCACTATCTTTCTCCACATCCTCTCCTTTACCACTCCTATCTGCTCTTCCTACAAACCTTCTGTAACCCCTTCCGTGCTAGTGACTTCCAGCCTTGCTTGGGGTGATAAGCTTAATATATATATATATATATATATATATATATATATGTCATCCACAGACAGACTGTTTCGCTGTTCCACAGCTCATCAGTGTATCTAGACGTCCAGTTGCCTCTAGCTAGGATCGAAACCCGATTGAATTTGCGTCAGTCCGAACTTCTCCCACTACGTACGGTACGGGATGAAGGTGAATTTTAGCGTGTTTATTTTTAGATTCGGATAAACACAGAGTGACTGACAGTGACTCAATTATGTCGAAGAGTCGTGCAGTATTAGCTTAAATAGTCACTGTTTACAAATTCACACCTCAAACCAGAGGGCTCAACCGAAATTAATTTTTCAGGAGCTAATATATATAGTATGGGGACGGGCCTAGTGGTTAGAACGTTCGCATTCTGACCATGAGACCCGTGTTCGAATCTCATCATGGCTGATTTCTCAGGAAGAAGACTTCCTGATGTTATTGGACTGGAGGGGTTGATCCCAGCGTGAAGCACCTTTGGAATGTGCCTGAAATCCATACCACGAGTTGACCCAAGCTTTGTGAGTGATATTGGGTAGATGGAACCCTGTGCTCGCACAAAGGGCAGCACGTTCCGTCCCTTGTTCAAATTGTTGATCACGTTAGATAACATGCTCTCCCCCAGAAACTGTAACTAAGGCCTGCTCAACATAGTTGTAGTATAAACTACAGGTGGGCTGTGTTAGTGTTGAACAAAAGTAAATGCGCCTGAACAAGCGTCTGCAATAGGGATTGGCTAGCCGCCCTAGTAGACGGATATCCTCGAATACGAGTGACCAGCTATGCATATTAGATACTTCGACTGGTCCGTAATGCATTAGCATACATGATGGAAAAATCCCCCCAAATTTTATCGTCAAAATCTATATGTTATTATTAAGAGGACAATTTTGGGGGATTATTAAATTATATTTTTTATCTTTTTTTAGAACGTTCGAAATTTTTGTTAAAAATCTTTTTTCTTGCATCAGCGTGGAAGGGGGACATAAATTAGGATGGAAATTTTAGCGTCTTTATGTGGTGAAAAACATTGATTTGGAAATTCTGGCAAAAATTAAATAATTGTCGGATTTTAATGAAAATTTCAGGACTTATTGACGTGAATTAAATTATTTTTTGATATGATTTTTATTAGAAAATTTTGGTATTTTTTTATATCTAATATCCACCAATTATTTAATTTTATGAAATTTCGCCAAATTAAATTTTGTAAAGCTTAATATTTATATTATTTACAAGGAGGACTTCTTCGAGAATTGATATCATCAATTTCTTTTTGTAAAAAGATCCCCTAATCTACTCTGAATCGTAAAATAAAAATACAATAAAGCTGTAGGGATAGTAGGATACATTAGGCGCTTATCTCCCTTTGGTGGAAGATAAGTCCTGTGGTCACATGACGATCGCTTCATGACGTCATTCTATACAGTCACCGGAAGCGGGAATCGATTTCCAGTTCGTGAATAGCAATCAAACGAGAAGGTTACTTTCTTCTAGCCAGGCTGAGGCTACATCTGCCCCACCCCAACTTACAATCACATGATACCGTTTCCCTTTGGGACATAGATGAATCCGGCCCGTTTGACACATGTATATATATATATATATATATATATATATATATATATGGCTTTTTGCATGTTGTAATATAAAACAGATTCCCTGAGAACAAAGCATGCATTTATTTTTTTTCCTTTCAGCTATTCTGTCCCGTCCTGTTCGTGAGCTAACATGTTGATATATCAGGGATATAACAATGCCCACGACGGGAGAAGCGTAATTGGGAGAATACATAGTTCTTTCCCTCACGTTACAAAGCTAAGACATTATTTTATTAGAAAAAACTTATAATTGCTTTTATAAATAAGATATATTAAGGATACTATTGTCTTATGAAAAGAAATTTTCGATGAATTTTTACAAAATTTGTTTTCATTTTTTAAAAATATTAATTATAATAATTTATAAAGTTTTAAATCTTTTCAAATTCTGTCTTACTTTATAGAGGTTAGATGATATTGTTATTAAGTAAAAACTATATTTACTAATCATTAATGGAAAAGCCTATTACAATTTATGGAAACCCAATATTTTAAAAGAATTTGAACATTTTTTGTGTGTATAAACGTAACGATATTTGTAAATGCGGACGTCCATACACGACATTATCATAAAACAAGGCGATAACTATAATAAATTTAAAGCCTAAAATGATGTGGATAATGTGTTCCTATCAGAAAGTTACGTGTTCCTATCACATCAGGAGGTCACCAGTGTTGCAAATATATTCACATCATGAATGTGTGGATAGATGGTAGGATAATTATTTCATCGGAAACTTTATGAATAAAATGAGCTGACTCATTTTCTTTATTTTCTTTAGAGTGATGAGTCCTTTGGTATTCGGCATAAACAACTTTCGTTAACAAGGTGGATATTGATAGCAGCCTGGAGAAATATCCGTTTGTGTTAGGTTTGAAATCAGACCAAGATAGAAGTTGTAGTAATGTGAGAAATTATGTCAGTATCAATCTACTGTATTTTTATCGGCCCTGAAACAGGGTGGAAATGTCAGTAGAAGATGACCTTTTAAGTGTTTCTTTAAGCGTCACGCGTGGCTTCGTTCTGTTTTTTTTGTTGTTTTTTTTTTTCGCCCTCTCTTGGTGTCTTTCTGCGTTTTTGTTATTTTGAATAGGCTCAGAGTTTGCGGCAGGAACTCTGGTTTCGGCTAAGATCAAAAGACGCTTTGTGTCGATTTTTTTGATTGGCCAGATTATTTTATTTTCCGGTGTTCTTTCCTTTTTCATTTTTTTTATAACGGAATTTATGCGCGGGGCCCATCGTATTTTTGGTCTTTTTCAGTCGCAAATAAGTAAGTTCGGCTCCTGCAAACTTCCGGTGTTTTTGACCGGGTTCAGTCTTTTCGCCTTCTTCTTCCACTTTTTATTTGATGGTTGCCCTTCTCGTTGGATGAGATAAAAGTATAGCGAGAGAAGGAAAGGGAGAGAGAGAGAGAAGAAGAAGAGAGAAAAAGAGAAAGAGATAAAGGTTTTAAAAGAAAGTGCAAATGGTTTATTTTAATTTGAATTCTTTTTTATTTTTGTTTATATATTTTATTCTTCATCGGGACTCCCTACAATTCAATAAAATATTAGAATACGGAGAATATTTTCCTAAATTTTTAAAATTACTGAATAGTTAATAAATATACATTTCTGCGACATTTTAAACTTAAATTAAAAGTGACGATATTTGTTACAAATCAAATTAAAATTGATATTGTTGCAAATCGAATTAATTATATTTTAAATCTGATAATATTCGTCAAATAAATTTTCAGAATAGTATATTTTATTTTTGAAAGATTTTTTAATAAAGAGAATGACGGAAGGATAAAAATGACGCTAAAATCAACGATGTTAACAATTTCAAACCGAAAACTCCTTCCAATCAATTTAATTACCTTTGAAATACAACGAAGTATCTTGCTTGTTGGGAATGTTAAATGTAATCTATTAGCTTAAAATTAAAACTAAAATAAAAGCTTCAAGAAGGATTTTTCATTTTTAAAAGATCATTTTAAACCTTAGTTATCGCGTTTTCTGTGGCGGTAACTAATGTATGACACAAAACCAAACTTTAAAGGGCGAGTTTAATGGGTTACTAGGACTTCTTAACTATGAAATACATCGAATGGCTGTAGTATTGTTAGAAAACGTTTTTTAGAGGTTGGATCGATTTACAATGAATTACTATAACGAACATGGTGTACCCACAGACTCGTCTATGCGAAAGAAACCATTCTTTCTTGGTAGGTAAGTGATTATATTGGATGATATTATTATTATTATTATTATTATTATTATTATTATTATTATTATTATTATTATTATTATCTCGATTTGACATTACAGTTTGAATTAAAAGTTCCTAGAAATTTCAAATTCAAATTTGTTTTTTTTATGTGAAACTTTTATAAGTAAGACTGGCATTTTGTCACTTTTGGACTAAAAGGCTGGGATTTTGTCCGCATTTGGGCTAAGAGACAGGTATTTTGTCCACTGGGTTTTCGTCCGATGGAATTTTTCCTGTTACAATGTATATGCGTGTAAAAATTCTGATATAACTAAAATGTATCTGCAAAGACAATATTAATAAGAGAAATGACAAGAGGAAAACCTTTTATGCTAACATGCTTCGCTTCTTGAGGAACTTTATCGAAGACAAAAGTTTTCTTCATGGAATTTATTTTACTAATTCACACACACACACACACACACACACACACACACACACACACACACACACACACACACACACAAATACACACACATATACAGAGTACAATGGATAAATTGTCGTCTAAATTACGCAAAAATCAAAATAGCGTAGAAATCGCATTGTTACAGATATATTTACCAGATATACGAAAATGACACAAAAATAACTGGAAATACGAAAGAGGAAATTTATTCAATAAAATCGCCACTGGTTTCAACCACGGCCTCCAGAAGACTTCGGAATCTCCTGCAACTCTTTTGGACGGCCCCCTTGTTTAAGTTGATGAAGTTACCATAATCCTTACCTTCAGTTCATCTTTGGTGTTACAAGGAGTTTTGTTGGTCTCTTGCTCAACTGCGCCCCACATGATAATCAAGAGGTTTGCAGTCTGAGAAGTTAGATGGCCAGATGTAAGGAGTGATGTGGTCGCAGAAATTGTCTGACAACCATGTCTCCGGGTTGTGTGGCATAGTGCAAAGTCCAGTTGCCAAGCATAGGATCTTCCAGCAGACACCCTCTTGACCCAGGGCAGCACTACCTCCTCTCGGTACTTGATGTAGGCCTCTGTGTTGAGTCTGGCGCTCTGCGGAACATGAATGGAGGCACAACGTCATCATCACTAGCGATCACGCCAAATACCTTCGTAATCATCATTAGACTCATCCAACTCTTTCTGAATCCTCTGAACTGTCTTCAGATTGACATCCAAACACTCTGAAATGTTTGTATTGGAGCTTCTGACATGAATGCCAAGCAGTTCAGCATACCATTTCCAAATGTCTGGTAGAGTGAATTACATGATGGTGCTCTTTTTCTCACAGACGGTGCCCAACTGACTCTCCTATAGTGAACAGTAGACAAAATCCAAAACAAACAACGTGTATGAGCGAAATTAAAAATATAAAATGGAAACAATTTACCTATAAGACCCTGCATATTTGAATATATAATGGCACAGTAGAGTAATGGATAGCGGCTCGGATTGAGGAATCGGAGAGTCGAGTTTGAATTCCAGTCGAATCCATTACATTCACTTACGTACTAATACCCTTGGGAAAGGTATGAATCCTCTTCCTCCCCCATCTATGGTTAAATAGCAGGACAGACCGACTTCTATAGCCTTGGATCGCAACTGGTCTACCACAGAAAGAAATGGCAACTTACTGCGGGAAAAATATGCCTCATCAGTCATGTATCGAAAGATACATGATCGCCTAAGCGTGTATCACGCATGGCACATAACTGATTGAAATATGAATAAAGATAAAAGGCAAACTTTTCATCGCTGATAAATTTTATACTCTAATGGATTTTATGAAGGCAAATGCAAGGATTTTATTTTGCATCAAGTATTTATAAATAAAATTAAAAATGTTTTTATTTTTCCAGAATTTTTAAGTTTAAGAGATCTCATAAATATTCGTCAAGTTAAGTGAAAAGTCCAGATAAACTATGGAAGATGCTAAGTGACGTAATTTAATGTCGTAGAAATGTAAGTAAATTATTTAGTTGCTATTTTTTATGCCATTAATATTTAAATTATTTTAGTTTCGGGTTAGTTTATATTTTATAGATTTCAAATAAGAGGAGGTTATGAAGTTAACAGTTTTAAAAATTTTTTAACATTTTTATCCTCATGCATCTTGACTTAAGAAAGGATTTATTATTTCAGCAATGGAGATATTTGAACAAATCTGTGGTGAGGATTTATATTTTGATAAGATTCAATAGCTGCACTCTCGTCGAAGTAAGTTACTTTGTCTTTTAATAAATTTGATCTCCTCCAGATTAAAGTTATGATTGCACCTATTTATAGTCAAGCAAGAAATAAGAAACAGGAGTAATGGGGGCTGGAATAATTAATGACAACAACTAAGAGACGGGGAAGAAAAGACATTATTATAGGGTTTAAGGGATAAGAAAAGACCTTATTATAGGGTATAAGGGATAAGAAAAGACCTTATTATAGGGTAAAAGGGGTTGGAAAATACCTTATTATAGGGTATAAGGGATAGGAAAAGACCTTATTGTAGGTATAAGAGATAGGTAAAGATCTTATTATAGGGTATAAGGGATAAGAAAAGACCTTATTATAGAGTATAAGGGATAAGAAAAGACCTTATTATAGGGTATAAGGGATAAGAAAATACCTTATTATAGGGTATAAGGGATAAGAAAAGACCTTATTGTAGGGTATAAGGGATAGGAAAAGACCTTATTATAGGATATAAGGTATTGGAAAATACTTTATTATAGGGTATAAGGGATAAGAAAATACCTTATTATAGGGTATAAGGGATAGGAAAAGACCTTATTGTAGGTATAAGAGATAGGTAAAGACCTTATTATAGGATTTAAGGGATAAGAAAAGACCTTATAGAGTATAAGGGATAAGAAAAGACCTTATTATAGAGTATAAGGGATAAGAAAAGACCTTATTGTAGGGTATAAGGGATAGGAAAAGACCTTATTATAGGATATAAGTTATTGCAAAATACTTTATTATAGGGTATAAGGGATAAGAAAAGACCTTATTATAGGGTATAAGGGATAAGAAAAGACCTTATTGTAGGGTATAAGGGATAAGAAAAGACCTTATTATAGGGTATAAGGCATAGGAAAAGACCTTATTATAGGGTATAAGGGATAGGAAAATGTCTTAATATAGAATCACATAAACAATTCATGATGATGATGTTGATGATGTCTGTTTTGTTGTCAGAGTTCGTAGCGATGACCGTGTGTGCTGGGTATGGCTTGGGTGGGTATAAAAATTGTAGAAAGCGGAAATTTCAGTAAATTCGTGAATTTTGATACGAGAAAAACACAGAGAAAACCGATGTCCATTATCTCTTTTTTATTTCGCATGGCACTAATAAAGGTCGAGTCTTGAGTTTGGACTGCGCAAACAAGCAGCAATTGCCGAAGATGGAAGAGGCAGTAGTCAGGTATGAGGGAATGCACAAGCTTTTCTGATTGGTTGTCATGTCCGTCCAATGATGAAAACGATCGGCGTAATTCCTTCCGCCCGCCCTGCGCCATTTTTGTTTTATGTTTGAGGAAAATCGATTTGGCGAAATTTGGTTTCGAGTTGAACAGGAAGGAATCTCGGTGCGCTTAGATCTAGGTTTCTAGAACTTCGTAATTTCCTGTCTTCTTCTGCAAGAACGGAAAAAAGCTCAACGTAAATAAGATATTGTCAATAACTTCGAAGGAATTCAAAAGAATTTCAAAAGACTCAAGGGACTTTATGATCGAAACATTGCCAAATGCTTATTTCCCGCCTTTTTTTCGGCTGTTGTTTTTACCAAACTTCAAACAAACTCAACTAATATATGATACCCTGGCTGAACCATTTAGAAAACGAAGTAAGCATGTTGGTACCAAAAAGACAAAATGGTTTAAACCAAACGTACTTTGACATATTCAAAAAATGAATAAAACGTTGCGTACACTATGTACGATTTTATTTTGAAAATTAACGTTTTTATATTCCTGAGATGTGGTATTGTAACTATTTACACTATTTACATTGTTCGGGCTGTTATACTCATTTTATTGTCATATTCATTGACGTTTCGGCCGTTATACGCTCCAGCCTTCTTCGGTGTCTGTTTATATTTCTGAGATATGCTATTGCAACTATTCACATTATTCGGACTGTTGTCCTTATCTTTGTTGTCATATTCACGAAGGGTTCGGTTCGAAATTCCATCATATATCACCTGAAGAATGCCGGCGCTTACAACGGCCGAAACGTCGTGAATATGACAATAAAGATGAGGATAACAGTCCTCATTGTTATTGTCATATTTATTGACATCAGAGCTATAATTCATTGACATCATATTTATAATTTATATTAATAATAAATAGGTATTTTTTTTACTTCACCGGTAGCACAACTATAATTATCAATACAGTACAATAAATATATCAATATTTAAATTATGCGATGGTCAGTTTTCAATCAGAACCTGACGATTGGCTTGTGCATGAAACTCAGAATTGTGCTACCAATGACGTAATAAATGTATATTTATTATTAATATAATATAATATAATATAATACGTGTGTTTGTGTATGTGTATGTGTATGCGTGTGTGCGTGTGTATATATGCGTTTATATGTGTACGTATGAATATAACATATGATTTTTATGACATGAAGACGCACGTGATTTTGCGCCAATAACTTTGAATTAAGGAATCCTTTATTCGAACAACATCTCGTTTCAGGCATTCTCATTTCTTTTTTGTTCCATGCTTTAAAAAAAAAGAAAACAAAAAATACAATTTGGTGAAGAATTGTAAAAAGGCTTTTTCAAGAGAACCGCTTTTTTTTGCATTGCGAAGAAAGAAAAAGCAACAGATGACCTTTCATTTTTTTTACCCCTTATCATTTCTGGTAACTGATTAGCCTTCGGTGATTCTAAGGAAATAGTTGACGTTCGTGAGATTCGGCTGGAGATTGTCAGGAAACTTTCGGTTCTGCCTCTACGCATCTTGTTTGGTTATCAGAAGTAGAATGGAGGTGTCGAAAGAGGATTATAATCGCTATGCTTTGTACCCTAAAATGTCAGTTTAAACTGATGACTGAGATTGGTATAATTCTCAGAAATATTTTATCGGAGACATCTTTGTAAAACTGTCATTTTTCTTCTACAATGTTCTGTTTGGTCAACGCTCTAGCCATCGTTCCGTCAACGTTTTCATTGGTAGATTTAAATATTTACCGGGTGAAAGATTGACTTGCTTATGGTCATTAACCGATCGAAACATCCAGAAACAAAATGAGCAAAGTTACTAATTTCTCATCGATTGTGTATTTCGGAAATATTTGATATCAAGTATTTTACAATAATGCAATCTCTTGACCAAAAAGTAAATCTGGAGAACAACCTAAGAATTGAAATTCTGTGAAAAAGATTTGAGTTGGGGATAATTGTTTATACCCGAAACAATGTTTTTGAGTTGAATAATGCTCAAGAAAATAGCTATGAGTTCCTATTTTGATTACGGTCAGTGTATTGAGTGAATTATAACAGATTATTTAATCATTAGTAAGAAAAATGTGTTGTGCATTTGAGATAGACTCGTCCGCCATTGTTCACAGATAAGCTGAATTTTAATTTTAATCATTCCACTTTCAAGCAAGGCGACTAAGACACAAAGGAATTATTAGGAGCTGAAAAGAATGATGAGATTTAGTGAGGGGAAAGGATAATAAAGGGACGGGATTAACGTTTCATTTCGATCTTTGAAGATTTAGGTGCCAGAGAAGGCAGAAACACTTAGAGAATTCCACAGGTGATAAGTGTGAGAAATAAAAACTATTAGAATAGAACATATGGTTTCATCTAGCTATTTCAATATTAAAACGGTGAGACCTAGTAGCCAATCTAGTAGTAAAATTAAATCCACGAGGTCGAGGTACCAAGGAGGAAAGTTCATTCGAAAAAAAAAAACAAAAAAAACAAAAAACAATGGAAATATTTATAGAAAAGACAGAGCGAAGCCACTTCGGTGTGGTAAAAAAGTGACTGAAGTCAAGATGTCAGGTCAGGATGGATAACATTATAGGAACCTTCTTTGGATTTTGTCAAGAAAAGATATATAACCAGAGCATTAGACGAGATATGGCAGCAATATTCAATGCACGGATAAACGGTAGATTTATAATTGGCAAGAAGAATTGCCCGGCATGAAACAATCAAAAACTACGATTTCTGTCAATTACACAAAGAAAACTGAAAGAATAAATAAATTTGCAAAAATGTATCGTTTTTTTTTCCAAAAATGTATTGCTGGTAATTTTCTTACTATGAAAATGGATTGTATTCATAAAAAAAGTTATTTTTATACTTTCATAGTGTTTGACCCAAGTTTGGAGGGTAACTATTCGCCAAATTTGCTTGAACCGGTGTGATAGCACCTCAAGGGTGAAACTGACAATAATGGTAACTAAAAGGTGGTTCCACGCTCCCAAAGCTCAGTCTCCCGATCAGAGGACTTGCTGCCGGATGCGTCATACCCAGGATGATACACCACAATGTGACGCGGAATTCAATGTTTGCAAACTTATAAGCAGTTTTGAAAACTGTACTGGAGAGTTTACATCTGTAATATGTGATTTGCGTCATGAAATAGAAGAGCTTTGAATCGAATTTAATGTATCTCAGGAACCTTTGCTCTGAGATGAGTTTGATGTGCAATCTAAAAATCAGCCATTTTATGCCAAAAATTAGGGCCATTCATTATAATCATGAACTCCAATGCTCTTGTTCATATTAAAAAGTCTTCTGATATTACTATTATTACTACTAATCTTGTCATCTACTTTATTTCATTGAGAAAATGTTATTTGCCATGAATAAGAATATGAAACTGTGAAGTGTTCTTTGACAAAATGACCCGTATGTTCTCTCTGACATCCAGAGTCTATTTCGAATTTTCGTTTCGAGAGAAACAAATATGTTTTCTTTCAAGTCGTGGCGAGATATATTTTCTTTTATTTCGTTCAATGGGAAACCGTTTATTTAGACAAGTACTGTACGGTGAATACAACTGTTAATTTCTATCGAGTCCTCACGGACACCCTGAAACCATCCATGCACTCCCTAGGTCTCCATAGATCCCAGGTTTAAGAAGCCCAATTTTAAATATTCAGTAAAATATTAATTCGAGAACTAAAAATAATTGTGAAAGATATACTATGAAAGCGATTAGGTCTTTCCATATGAACGGCCAGTCCTGCAAGCCCCAAGTGATTATCGGAGGCGTCGCTCAAGGTTCAATTCTCGGACTAACCGTCTTCCTATTTTATATAAATGATCTGCTTATGAGTATACTCCGAAAATTTGTAAATAACTATACTGATGATACAACGGTACATCGGTCTACTATCAAAACCTTAGATGATCGCGGCTTGGCAGCTGATCTCTCCGCGACCTTCAAAGCACTAGATGATCACACATTGGTACTGATCTCTCCTCTGACCTTCAAAAGTCTAGATGATCAGTGTGGCAGCTGATCTCTCCTCTGACCTCCAAAGGGGTAGATGATCACAATTTGGCAGCTGATCTCTCCTCTGACCTCCAAACGTCTAGATGATCACACCTTTGTAACTGATATTTCATTTGACCTTCAAAAGTTTAGATGATCACAGTTTGGCAGTTGATCTCTTCTCTGATCGCCAAAAACCTAAATGATCACAGTTTGGCAGCTGATCTATCCTCTGACCATCAAAAGTCTATATGATCACACCTTGGTACTGATCTCTCCTCTGACCTACGAAAGTCTAGATGATCACACCTTGGTAGCTGATCTTTCCTCTGACCGCCAAAAACCGAGAGGATCACAGTTTGGCAGCTGATCTCTCCTCTGACCTCCAAAATCTTAGATGATCACAGAATGGCATCTGATCTCTCCTCTGACCGCCAAAAGTCTAGATGATCACAGTTTGGCAGCTGATCTCTCCAAAATCTTAGATGATAATAACCTGGCAGCTGATCTCTACTCTGACCTAGCTCTGTTAGCTAGTCACTTTCAATTCCTTGATAACCAAAACTAGTGACATTTCACCACCACCGATTTGATCCAGAACGCTCACCAATCACCATAAATGGACGGCTCGTGCTTTGAGCGCATATTTTATGGCTTAAACTCAGTCCAGACCTCGTACATACAATCCATCGTTAAAGACGGTAGGAAAATGGTCGGTTCCTTATTCCGCTTCTCCTGCTATCCTACCCTATACAAGAAGTAGATCGGGCTGAATATAAAGTACTGGTGGAACTGTCCCGTTTTCACATTTCATTCTCGATGGAGTCCAAAAGCGTCTCCTCGTCGTTGTGAGTGATGAATTATTTCCCCCCCTACAACCCCTCTCCCATAGACGAGCCGTCGCAAGCTTCTCGCTGCTCTATCAATATTTCCATGGAAAGTATTCAGTATTAGTACCAAATTCTTGAACACAAATAAAATAGTGTATTTAGTAACACTTTTTGTCTAAGCTTTCTGTTCTGCTATCTTTTTTAAGTTGCTTAAACAGCAACAGGTGATTTAAAATTTAGTCAAATTTGAATACAGTTGATTTAAACGAGTCGCTTATAAAACTCTTGTGATAATTTTGGCATTCTACGACATGCGGTAAAATTATAAAAAAATAAGATAGAAAAGTTATACTGTGCCAGTGTTCTGAATGGGTCTGCATGTTTTGAAAATCAGCATTCGAAATCATGTCGTTTATAAAGATTCAAACTCAGTATTAGATTGGCAACAAGATCTAATCAGTTTACAGTTAAATTGGTTAAGATGCAATTTGCTAACAATTTATTTTCTCGCACTTTTCGCTTGTGGAACTCTCGGTGATTTCCAGCCAAGTTCGATCTTCCAAAATTTAAATGCGATATCAATCGTTATCAAACTGTTTTCTTGATTCCTTTTCTATCGTTGTTCTCTGTTTTCTTCTTCTTTCTCAATCAGTAACCGGCTTTCGTTCTTTTCTTGCAATACTTTGTTCTCTAAGTATGAACATATTTATTTAATCTTATTTTTTCATAATTGCTCGGACAGTATCCTTTAACCATCTGCTAGAGATCTTCCGTTGTCAGTGACATTTCTCACGAGGTTCTATTTCTGACAATGGCATTGTGCTTGTTCCCCGCCACAAGGCAATGGGGAAAAGCATTTGTCGTTAAACAATCTTCGTTTACAAAGCAAATACACACATAAGATAAATTCCCGGTGCTGTAAAACCCGTGGGTCTTTAGAAAAACGACGTTTCTTCTGAAGAAAGACGAGGTGAGGGCTGTATGGCAACAAACAGTAAAATAACAAAAAACGGTGAGGCAGGTCAGGTCGCGTTGCTTAGCAAACAATCACAACAGTTTAAAGTTTTGTGTCGAGCATTGAAAGCGTTCATCTAGAAAAAACAAACTATTGTCTGGTACCGATAACATGGAACAGCTTGTCCCGTGGCAAAGAAGTCGGTAGGGCGATCTAATGACATTTAGCCGTTGCAAATGGTTTGTTTTCTATAAACTTACTTTTTCGTGTATCTGTAGGTGCGGCGGGGTTAGCGAGGTTTAGAACTGGTTACATGAGTCCAACGTTTCTATAACACTGCAAACTAGGTCCCTCATAAAATATACAAAAAAAAAGGGGATACCTGATGAAAGAATTCCCAAAGCATAATAAAAACGAAATTTTATCGCCAAAATCTTTATGTTATTATTAAGAGAAAAGATGAAAGGATTTTTATGTATAAATTATTTTTTCTTAATCCTTTTTATAAACCTTTGAAATTTTGCTTACAGATCTTGTTTTTTTTTGTTTTTGTTTTTTTTTCATCAACGCGGGACCGCAAATTTGTATGAAAAATATGAATGCCTACTTTGCGATGAAAAATACATTGATTTGAAAAATTCTTGCAAAAATCAGATAATCGTCGAATTTTAATGAAACTTTCAGAACTTATTCAGGAATGGATGCAATTATCTATTGAAACGTTTTTATTTTACAAAAACTTTGTAAAAATATGTTTTTGTATTTTTTTTACATCTTTTACAACCCCCCACCCACCAAACTAATTTAATTTTCATGCAATTTCGAGAAATTCTTAATCTTAATATTTTTTTTGAAATTTCGAGAAATACTTAATATTTGTTACAAGGACAAGTCGTCGGAGAATTCATCAACTTGTTTTTTTTTGGTGGGGGGGTGGAGGGTAATACAGGATCACCAATTACATCTGATTTGAATCCTAAAATGAAATAAAGCTAATACATTTTGTAATTAGAAAAGCTTTAAATTGTTTTATGAATAAAAATATATTATGGCCACTGTAGACTTATGAAAATACTTTTTGATGAATTATAAATTTTTACATAAAGAGTTACCATTTTTTAAAATTTTAATTATAATAATTTATAAACTTTTAAAATTCTGCATTAATTTTTAGCGGCTAAGTGATATTTTTATTAAATTAAAATTTTATTTAGTAATCATATCTTCCTATATTTTAAAAATCTTAAATTTTTTGCATGTGTATAAACGTGTGAATCTTTGCAAATACGGACAACCATACACGACATTATAATACAATAATAGTAGCATCTATAGTAAATTTAAAATTTAATGGTAATTTTCTACATTTTTCTCAACTAGAGTCTTCGCAATTAAAGATTTAAAGCCAAAATACCTAAAATTCAATAAAATATGATATTGCTTAAAATATTTTCCTAAATTTTAAAGATAACTAGATAGTTAAAAATATGATATAAAGAAAGCGTTTATCTTGTCTTCCTCAATTATTGTTTCAGTTATGTCCCCCTTACATAAATTTACCATGCTGTCAATTACTCAACACGTCAAAAGTTTCAGTTATGTCCCCCTTACTTAAATTTACCATGTTGTCAATTACTCTACACGTCAAAAAGACGTGTTAAAAATGATGCTTTTTGTGATATTTTATACTAAAAGTAAGTAATACTTGTTTCAAATCAGATTAATTAAACTTTAAATCAGCTAATCTCTCTCAAATCATGTTTCAGAAAAGAATATTTTTATTTTTGAAATAAAGAGAATTATGTC
This sequence comes from Acanthosepion esculentum, assembly GCA_964036315.1. NCBI lineage: Eukaryota > Metazoa > Mollusca > Cephalopoda > Sepiida > Sepiidae > Acanthosepion > Acanthosepion esculentum. Next base: position 83,045,464 of record OZ038505.1, read on the forward strand.
GTGTTGACAGAATTAGATTTTATAGATTTTATTGAAAAGGAGACAAAAAGAGCCAATTCATTTCAAATTAAATTTGAAATGGGCCAAATCATTTTGATTATTGTGAATATTAAATATAACCTATTAGCCTGGAATTAAAACTAATATTAAAGGAATTTAATAAACGATCCTCTTTAAAGCTTAGGTATCTTTTTTTAAATTTTTTATTGGAAGTACATACTGTAAACAGAAGAAAATATTTCTCTTTTCACACTCATGTTGTCGTTCTGGAAAACCAAGATTTAGGTAATAAAAGAAGTTGATATGCAACTAGTGTCTGCGTGATGAGTTCATTTATTGGACCGTTTGATCAGTCGAGTTGGGTAAGAAAAAAAAGAGGAAAACAGCGAAACTCGAATCAGTGACCGACCATTGCCTTTAGATTTTCTCTGTCCGGTTTTTCTATTCGTCTTGTTTGTCATTCGTTACTGCAATAGGCGTATTTTGTTAAGAGTCAACTTTCAAAACCTTAAATACCCGTCCAGCCATCTTAGATTCATTTACATTAAATAATGATGAACAAATTTCCACCAATGCCTTGCAGCAAAACCTTCAGATTCTACAATTTCTTTTGACTTCACTTCTTTTTTTTATTTCCTTTTCTGTCTCTCTTCCTTTTTTTATTTCTTTGATTCTGGTTCCTTTTTATATTTCATCTTTTCCGAAGATCTTATCCAATTCTTTATTCTTTATTTTTTCTTTTCCGTGTTTTCCCTCATTTTTTTTTTCTTCACGTTCAAGTTTGCTCTCTTTTTTTATTTTATTTTTCAAGTTTTTCCGCTTTTCCTTTTCTGAATTTCCCTCATTTCATTTTTACTAAATTTTACCACTTTTTCCTTTAGATTTCTTTTTTCTTCGTTTTCATAATTCTTCTTTTAGATTTCTTCTCGTTTCACACTGACTTCTATTACAAGGACTCTATAAATATAATTGTTCATTTCCATCGCATCCTCACGGACACGCTGAAACCCATCCATGGACTCCCTAGGTCTCCATTGACCACAGGTATAAGAAGCCCAGTTTTATGTATTCAACAAAAAATATTAATTCGAGAACTAAAAATAATTGTGAAAGATATACTATGAAAGAGATTAGGACTTTCCATATGAATAGCTAATCCTGTGAGCCCCAAGCAATCATCAGAGGCACCCCCCAAGATCATCATCATCATCATCATCATCATCATCTTCGTCTTCTTCTTCTTTTTCTTCTTTTTCTTCTTCTTCGCCCTCTCCTCCTACTCCTCCTATTCTTCGTCCTCTTCTCCCACTCCTCCTCCTCTTTATTCGCCCTCTCCTCCCACTCCTCTCCTCCTCCTCTTCTTCTTCTTCTTCGCCCTCTCCTCCCACTCCTTATCCTCCTTCGCCCTCTCCTCCTCCCCTTCTTCTACCCCTCTCCTCCCACTTCTTCCTCGCTCTCTCCTCCCACTCCTCCACCTCCATCTTCTTCGCCTTCTCCACTCACTTCTTCTTCTTCTTCTTCTTCTTCTTCTTCTTCTTCTTCTTCTTCTTCTTCTTCTTCTTCTTCTTCTTCTTCTTCTTCTTCTTCTTCTTCTTCCCACCTTTGACCATTTTATTTGTTTCTTTCTTTCTTTTTCTTCCATACCCTCTCTTATTTCTCATTTCTTTTCTTTCCGGGTTCCGCCCAGAGACCTAAGGTTAGAAATGGCATCATGACATTTTCCAATGACCAAAAAAACAAACATATTTTACACCTTCGTAAAGTGTGGGCTGTACCCGTGAGGACAATTTTTTGTATTTGTTTAAGGCATGGACTTACAGGAATCTCTTCACTTAGTCTACTAGAATCTTTTCCAACCAGTCCGAGGGCTCCAACTACAACAGGAATTGTTGATGTTCCCATGTGCCACATATTTTATTATTATTACTATTATTATTATTCTCTCATTTTTCTCTTTGTTTCTTAGTTTTGTTTATTTTTTAAATCTTTATTATATTCCATCGAGCACCACCATCTAAATTATGTCTTCGCAATCAACCATTCGATCCGATCCCTCCCTCCCTCTCTTCCTTCCTTCCTTCCTTCCTTTTCCGTTTTCTATGATGTGTTCATTATAGATGCTTTTACCCCCTCAAAATGCTCCCTTTAAATACAAGTGCCACCTTTTCTCAGAACAGTATTTTCTTTTACTTCTTCTTCTTCTCATGTTACTTTTCCCCTTCATTCTCTTTCTCTTTCTCTTCCTCGTCTTCTTCTTTCAATGCTTTCCGATCTCCTCTACCCACTCCTCATTTAATTTTTTCCCTAACTACCCTTTCATTCCTAGCTTCTTTCTTTCTCCCCATCTCTCTTCCATTTTCTACAACTCCCTCTTTTCCTTACCCCTCAGCCAATTAAATCGCCTTTCAGCACATCTTCACCGATTCACGCTGTTTGCCTTCATCCTTTGCGCATTCCCCAACTCCGTTTCATTCGAATGTCTCGTCAGAAATAATCGACCGGAAGCGATGAGGTGAGCAGGGCAAAAAGATAAAATCTGCAATTTTCTGGACAACACCAAACAATAATTTGTTTAAAAAAACAAAAACAGAAAAAAACTACTCCACCATCTGTCTATTGACTTCACACTGTCACACTGATCATATTCCTTTCTATTTATCTCTTTCTCATCTCTCACTATATATATATATATATATATATATATATATATATATATATATATATATATATAGAGAGAGAGAGAGAGAGAGAGAGAGAGAGAGAGAAATTGCGTCGGTAAGAATAAACACTAGTGATTGTCAGGTTCACGATCCAATACGATCTTCCGGCCATGTGCTATGACACCTTTAGCGGGTTCTATATATATCACGTAGTATAGGTCACCAAGGGAATGTAGAGGAACAGGAGACCAGCCCTTACCAGCTTCTTTTGTTTAGGGTTAATATTGAGGTTTATGTAAGGTCATAATCTCTAGATTGCTTATTTTCTACCGTTGGGTGGGTGGGATTATGAAGTGAATTTATATGTATAGATGATTTGTGGGCATGACCGCGTGTACATACATACATACATACAAACACACACACATATATATATATATATATATATATATATATATATATATATATATATATATATATATATATATATATATATATATATATATATAAAAAGAAAGAACAGTAAGATATAAAATCCGGTGTTCTTATAGATAT
>OZ038505.1:83051178-83093678 GCA_964036315.1 Acanthosepion esculentum
ACTTATTGTGTACACTTTCTTGTTATAATACATTCTTGTTCCAAGTACATTTTGTGTTGCATTATTATTCCATGCAATAGGCGAGATTCAACATTGAGTCAAGACTCAACATATATATATATATATATATATATATATACATATATATATATATATATATATATATACACTCATATATATTTATATATACACACACTCATATATATATATATATATATATATATATATATATACACTCACATATATATATATATATTTATATACACTCATATATATATATATGTGTGTGTGTGTGTGTGTGCGTGTGTATGTGTTTACATACACGTTGCAACAAGGGTTAACACACAAACTATGATTACTGGAGAAGACATGGGATAGAAGAGAAAAGAATAAAAATATCTTCAAAACTAACAGGATACATAAATTTCAGACGGATGTAGAACAGGGTTTGGCATAAATAGCAGAAAGACAAAACTTATTAAGATCTACAAGCGACAGGAAGATGTGGAGGGCCATGATTGCCCATGCCCTGAAGGGCCATGACGCACAAAAGAAGAAGTCACTTGACGTGATGAGCATTAAAATCAACAAACGCAAAAATGATCGCAAATGAATGTAGAGAGTCATTTCTGGATGTTTAGTCTACAATGTTTCAGAAAAAAAAAAACAAACGTAAAAACGTAACAGAAGTCGAAAGCATATTAAAGAAAACATCTAGGGATCTGAGAGACGATTCCTTTGCCACCGGAATATTTTCCCAGATGTAAACACGAAGGCCATGCATATCTATCTATCTATCTATCTATCTATCTATCTATCTATCTATCTATCTATCTATCTATCTATCTATCTATCTATCTATCTCAGTCTGTGCTCATCTATCTATCTATCTATCTATCTATCTATCTATCTATCTATCTCAGTCTGTGCTCATCTATCTATCTATCTATCTATCTATCTATCTATCTATCATATTCTATTCATAGCTATCTGTTTATTTCTCATTTGGATAATATCTATCCATCTATCTATCTATCTATCTATCTATCTATCTATCTATCTATACCATTCTATTCATCTATCTATCATATTCTGTTCATAGCTATCTTTTTATCTCTCATTTGGTATCTATCTATTTATCTATCCCAGTCTGTGCTCATCTATCTATCTATCTATCTATCTATCTATCTATCTATCTATCTATCTATCATATTCTGTTCATAGCTATCTGTTGATTTCTCATTCGGATAATATCTATCTATCTATCTATCTATCTATCTATCTATCTATCTATCTATCTCAGTCTGTGCTCATCTATCTATCTATCTATCTATCTATCTATCTATCTATCTATCTATCTATCTATCTATCTCAGTCTGTGCTCATCTATCTATCTATCTATCTATCTATCTATCTATCTATCTACGTATCTATCTATCTATCTATCTATCTATCTATCACAGCCTTGGCTCATCTATCTATCTATCTATCATATTCTGTTCATAGCTATCTGTTTATTTCTCATTTGTTTAATATCTATCTATCTATCTATCTATCTATCTATCTATCTATCTATCCTATTCTGTTCATTATCTATCTATCTATCTATCTATCTATCTATCTATCTATCTATCTATCTATCTATTCCATTCTGTTCATTATCTATCTATCTATCTATCTATCTATCTATCTATCTATCTATCTACCTACCTATTCCATTATATTATATTCTTCACCACAGACTCTTTCAACTCGCAACTCGCTTGTATTCCCATAAAATCACAGAGGTTCCTACAAATGCTGTAACTATTCTCCGTGTAAAAAACATCATAAAAGTTTTTCTCTTTTCGTCTTGTTTACATCATAGCGACTTTCTGTTTACCAAAGATTTTATGACCTGCTTGCAAAATGGTGACTCTTCTTACACAGTGTAAAACTAATATCAAGCTTTGGAGTAGAGCCATTTTGATAAATACCCTGCCGACAAAATGCATGGCCAATGTAATTCGATGAGTAGATTTAAATCAATCATTAGAAACGAACACTGTTTGCCCAGCTCTCGTTCGCTTTTAAATCGTGTTTACTCTCAGATCAAATCCGAACATCATTCAACCCTTTGTAACATGAAAATCTCTTGCACTAATGTTGGTAAAAATCAAAATGAAAACATTACATTAGTAATGAAAGAAACTAATGTTCCGAATTCTTTCTTTCTATATTGACATTAGAAAAAAGAAGTCTATTGTATCTGGTGAAGATCGGACGCATATTTTCATTAAGATTCATATCAAATTATCGTTCTCGACTCAATACGAAGAGGAGGCGCTTGTATATACATATCTTTTACACCGCTGTTCCCCATTTACAAGGTAGAGTGTTACGTTTGGAGGCCATTTGTGTGTATGTGAGTGGAAAATAATGGTGAACCCCAGCCTTGAACAGTTTAAGATTGTAGTAATTGGGGAAACATTATATTAGGAGTCGGTTCTACAGGGCAGTGGTTCGCAGTAAGAAGCTTGTTGGGATAGTCCATACACTATTGACACCCCCAAAATTTTAAATGAACCATTCCGTATCATGTGTTGGCGAATCGGGTCCGTCGAGACTAAGTCTACCAATCAGGTCGGTCGGTGCATATTCCCGCCAAGGCGCGAACATTGCAACAGGAAGGAACGCGGTTCTCTTTAGAAATTCAGTATCTTTGAATTGACACAAACGTACGTTTCGTCGATCAGCGAAAATATGTCTTCAAGTCAACTCGCCACAGCTACCTTTTGAAACTCAGCGAATCTGAATTTTAGAGCAAGAAAAACTCCTTTTTCTATAGAAGCAAACTCATCGAAATGAACGCCTGAGATTAATATAATACAAGAGTTGATTTTCCCATACAGCTACGAGAAAAAATATTATCTCACTCAACATAAAGGTACGCTACTTTGTACAACTTATAATTTTTCCTTTCCTGCACGCACACATTACACCTTGAAGCAATCGCTAAATTGTCGTTTGGCAACAATTTAATTTTCTGTACAAACAATTAATCTCGACCGAAGAACAGTTTCAATCGACCTGATACGAACTATAAACTTCCCATTTATACTTTCAACATATTTACAAATCATAATTTGCATATAGATGTGTTTAATAATTTGAATTCGTTTCTCGTTCAAATATTGTGTTCGTCATTATTTGTTCTTTGTTTTGTATTGCATGATAAATGTTTGAACAATTTCTCCTAAATTTGTTTGTAGAAAAATAACACGCAATTTACCATGGCCTTCTGAATAAACCCCGTATAACCATTAATTATCTAAAAATCCACCGACCTTTCCACTACAAGCTGTTCGAGCGGAAATTCTCACCGATGGAATACAGAGGGAATGTGGGTGGTTTGCTACGATGAAAGTGGCATGGCGTGTTTTGCTGTGAGGGTTTGCCTTGATGGGACCAGGGAATATAGTTCGAGCACGTTCCATGGAAGTGGCGGCAGAGCACCGAGAGGCTTCTTACATCCCGCCTGAGGGAAAGAGTTTGAAGAGTAAAGAATAATTCGTCACCCACAATTGCTCGGAGATGCTTTTGAACTCTATCACAGCTATAAAGTGAAGTCTGGGAATCTCCCGTCCAAAAATAACAACATTAGTCTATTTTTGGCCAGATCTGGCTCTTGTAAAGGTAGAGGATAGTAGGAGGAGTCAGGTACTTACTGGAGCGGTACAGAGGGCCCACCATTTTACCTGCATCTTTAGCAATGGATTATATGTACGAGTTCCACTTGAGGTCGGGTATGATTTTTATGCCCATCCGTCTTTCAAGTCACGGTGCTTCCCTGAGAGGACATCCGTTCATCCTGATTGGTGGTAGTTCAAGGTCAGATCGGCGATATAACCAGCTTGGTCTTCGAGGCACTAAACATAAACAGCCAGTTTTTAACCGATTGGGTAGTTTGCTATTTTGCCTTTACTCCTCTTAGAAGACGAATATCTTTCTGTATATGCCGCACTAAAAAATGTATGCCTGTGTACCTTATCTGACATCAAATAAAATACTTTAATTCTTTCTGATTCCAAATATAAATTCGGAAGTCTGGGAATTTCAAGCAGGACTTTTTTAATTATTTGGATTTTTTTTCTTTTCAGTACAACGTAAGAAGATTGTTTTGATAGAATCTTTCAAGAAGAAAAATTCCACCGTCCATAAAAATGAAAAAATCAGACAAACCAGAAGACTGAAGAATGAAACAGCCGGAACTTTGTAAAAAATAAAATAGTAAAAAAAATCTAAAGTGTTCTTTCAAAGATGAAGGAGATTCTTGAGGTAACAGAAGGATGCTGGTGATATCATGAACTGAACATGTGAGCAACGATGATGTTTTAGAGAAAATGGAAACAAAAAAAAGCCACTTATATTTAACATAATAAAAAAAACAGTCGAAATGTTTAGGAAACATAAAGAGGAAAGAGGGCTAGGAAAATTTGATACTCACAGGATATATTAAAAGCAAGAGGGACAGAGGTAAGCAGCGAATAGCCTAGGTAAAGAAGTTATGTAAATGGTTCTCAGAAGAGAGATTAGAGGAGATATTGAAAAGACAAAATTTACTAAGAGCTATTAAGAACAATCAATTGTGGAGAGCCATGATTGCTGACGTCCTAAACAGACACATTGCGAAGAAGAAGAAGAAGAAGAAGAAGAAGAAGAAGAAGAAGAAGAAGAAGAAGAAGAAGGATGAAGAAGAAGGAGAAGAAGAAGAAGAAGAAGAAGAAGAAGAAGAAGAAGAAGAAGAAGAAGAAGAAGAATCTGTGAGAACGGTTGTCTCATTCTATCGTTTCAGGAAGTACCTGCCTCGTTTGGCATACTTTATAACATTGATTGATTGATTCGTTTTTTTTTTACGGCTTATCAACCCTTTGCTGACTATTTAATGCCAGAAAATATTTTGGGATTGTAAGATTTAAAAAAAAATAATGATCATTTCGTGATACACGTCTTACTAATTAACCCATAGCTGGGGGAAGAAAAAGTGGATTCATACCTAATCAGAATTTGATAAATAAACAAAAAAGTATAATGTAGATATAAAGTGGGAGATCAATTACCGTAATTCACCATGTATAGCACGCCTTCATGCATAATACGCACTCCTAAAATTGTGCTGAAAGTATGGGAAAATGCTTCTACTCACGCTTAATACGCACCCCTTGTTTGGTAATCAAACCCTATAAATTGTACCTCTCCAATTTCATTACGGCCAGCGTTTCTTACTCTTATTTTCAATTTTTTTTTTAAATATAGAATAATATTACTCTAATTTAGTTTTATGATAATTCTTATTTTATTTTACGGCAATTTTAAAAATATTTTTGGAGCTGTACATAATACGGACTCGTGATCTTGCTTATTAATTTTTTTTAGAAAAATGCGTATTATACATGGGGAATTACGGTATAACTTACAATCAATATATAAATCAAGATCCCTCACGTTGTGACCACGGTATCTTTGTACCGAGTGGTTAGAACGTTCGCATTCTGACCATGAGACCCGGGTTCGAATCTCATCATGGTCGATTTGTCAAGATGTAGGCTTCCTGATGCTATCCAACCCAGCGTGCAGAAACTTTGGAAAGTGCCTGAAAAGTGCGAGTGAAATTGGGTAGACGGAACCCTTGGAGGCCATCGATAGCCGTGATAGCAGGTAGTCACAAGTCATCGTGGCCGAGGGTTCAAATTGTAGATCACGCTAGATAACACGCTCTTTCCCATAACTATAACTGAGGTCTGCTCAGTATAGTTACAGTAAAAACGACGGGTGTGCTTTGTCGGCGTTGAATAAACAGAAATGCGCCTGAGCATGCGTCTGCAATAGGGATTGGCTAGCCGCCCTAGTAGACGGGTATCTTCGAATACGAATGGCCAGCTATATATAATGAATGAACGTTTATATTCCGAAGAACGTAAATAAATCTAAACGACATGTCTATGTAGCTAACCATTCTTTCATTGATTGATTAAATCGTTTTCTACGGCATATCAGCTTTTAGGAGGTTGTTTCAAGTCAGAAAATATATTTAGATTCTAAGAATTTTTTCTTTTAGAAAATAATGGTTTAGCGATACAAGTTTTACTAATTAACTCATAGCTGGAGGAAGACGAGGCGGATTCATACCTTTTTCAAGGATATTTTCGTTAATGTAATATAATTAAGCCCAACGGGAATTGGAACTCGGTACTCCAATTAACAATTCCGAATTATTATCCATTACACCACCCGCACATTCAAGCTTACATCACCCATCTAGGTACTGACTAAGCTCGACATTGCTTAACTTTGGTGATCGTACGGGAACCGGTATTTCAACATTTATTTTGACAAGAGTCAGGTTTGGTTTGGTTTGTTTTGTTTTCAACATATCAACCTCAATGGATTATTTAATGCTGACAAAATATTTATTGCTGGTAAAATGTTTTTCTTCAAAAATCTATTTCTGGGAATATTTTTTCTTGGTAATATTTTTTTCAAAGAATGTATAACTGTTTGTATTGCTAATACTTTTTTTTAAAGTATTGCTGATAATAATTTTTCCTTCAAAAATTATTGCTGGTAATTTTTTTTTTTATTACAAAGTATTTCTGGTATTAAAACCTATTTGTACACAAGTTTGGGTGTCAACTATTTGCCCATAGCTGGGAACCTAACAGGTGCTACCACCCCAGGTCAGGGTGGACCTGGGAACGCCAGCAATTAAGAGGTGGATCCACGCTCCTCAAAACCTCCTGATCAGAAGAGGCCTTGCTGTTGGACGTAGTTTATCGTCTTACCCAGGAACGGTCAAGAGTCAGATTAGACTGTCTATATTATGTACACTATTTACATTATTCGGACTATTGTCCTCATCTTTGTCGCCATATTTGTTGCAAGTTTTCGGCCGTTGTACGCACCAGCCGTCTTCAGGTGGTAGGAACGTCGAACTGAACTCTTTATTTCGCTCGCTGGGGAAGACTTTTCTAGTTCCACGTGCCATGTCTAATGGATGTCAGTTATCAGTTATCTCTTGTTAATTACCCTCTCCAAGTCCTCCACCGCATTAATCAGGTATTGAACTCACACTCTTTGGGTCCTGTCACTGAATCTAACTAACGCCTTTATCCACTGTGTCATGTGTTCGGAGAACTTTGAGAGGGGAATTAACTGATAACTGACATCCATTAGACAAACTGTAACAGTCTACCCCAGTGAGCGAAATAAAGGGTTCAGTTCGACATTCCTACCACCTGAAGAAGGCCGGAGCGTACAACGGCCGAAACGTTGTGATAAATACGGCGACAAAGATGAGGACAGTAGTCCGAATAATTAAAATAGTGTCAGATTAGACGTTAAATGGACTATTTTCCCGTTAACTGGAATGGACCTGGTCAGTCATCATTTTCCCGCTGTGATAGGAGTTGAAATTCATTTAGGCGGTTTCCTAAGTCAAGGCATACTCTCCACTCTGCAATTTCTTTCTTTCTCGCTACTCTATCACTATTTCCATGGAAAATGTTCAGATGAGTTCCACCAACTTTTATAGCTGGGACACACCGTGTCAGGGAGTGACGTTACCCCGTTCCTTCTGTGTCCCATATTTAAGGAAAATGTTCCATTTTCCCCACCCTAAGAAAAGCTACTTTGCAGAAGAGATGCCTGTATGGGTGCTTCCATGATTAACATAATCCTGACCTCTTCAAGTCAAGGCTCAATTGCTGTCTATCCTCCTTATCCTCATAATATTCACTTCCTGTTACGACCATTTTATTAATTTCACACATCACATTCATCATCACTATTTTAACAGTAACTTTTTATCGCGAAAGTTTTTCGAGACTTAGGTGAATTTTAGTATTAAAAAGTCCAAACGGGTGCAATAGGTCATTTTATTCTAAACATTTCACTCCAAACAAGGCATTAAAGCCACTAAGATGCAAGGGGTTACTGAGTGTAAAAGAATACGAGAAAACGTAAACATTATCAATGAGAGAGAACAATAAAGATTATAAGATTAATATCGCATTTACATTTTGGAAGGTCAAATTTGATTGTGAAGCAAAAAGATGGAAGGGAGTTTCATAAGCGATAGAAAAAAAAGTGTTAGCCTAGAATCCACAATTACATCAAGCTATTTCAATTGTAAAATGATGAGACCTAGCCGCCAATCTAGTATTGGGGTTTAAATTCATAAAGTCTAGGTACCAAAGAGGATAGCTCATCAGAACAATTACAGTGAAAATATTTATAGAAAAGGCACATGGAAGCTACATTACGCCGGTGTGAGAGTGACAGGAGCTGAGATGCCAGATCATGAACCATAACATTGCATATTCTTCTTTGTATTTTATCAAGACTCTCTAAATAGATAGCAGAAACACCATACCAGATTTTTAAGCAATATTCAATGCATGGGCCAATGGTAGACTTATAAATATTTAAGATAGTTTCTGGAGAGTAAAATTGTATAGCACGACATAACGATTTAACATTCCGAGCAGCAGACATCAGCAATTAATTCAATATAATCTTTCAATTTCATGTCAATGGTAAACGATAGCCCTTGAAGGCGCATTGAGACACATTGGGGTTAGAATCAACCATGCTAATGGAAGGCAAAAGGAGAGCAGTTTCGTTTTGGAGTCATTAAAATCAACAAGCCATTTCTTGCCCCAGTTAATAACAGACTGTATGTCATTTTTTTAGATGCGATGCCAATTTGATCTTATCGAATCGATCAGTTAATAAGTCAGTAAAAGCTTTCACAATTGTCCAGGATATTTGCATATAAAATCCTCTGGGTGTCATGACAGTTGTTAAATAATATCTATAGTTTTAAAGAGTATTCGCCTTTTATTTCAAAGGACTCGGAAATTGACAACATTATTCGATAAATTTAGTAGCCTCATTAAAATTATTAATTGCGTCCTTCAATTTCCCGCTTTTTTTTCTTGGATGTTCTGAGTGCTGTTATAATTGCACAGGTAAGTCGCAGTTGCGTCCTTTGTTGTTTAAATCTTTACATTTTAAATTGTTGACCTAGCTATGGGTTAAATAACAGGATAGACTAAGTCCCCTAGTTTTTGCTTGTTGACAGTCTATGAGACAAGAAAGAGAGGAAATTGTCGAGAGCCATGATCGCCTACGTCCTGAAGGGACACTGCACATAGAAGAATAAGAACATTCGACAATGCTGCATATAATAAACAGCTGAAGATAATATTCATCCTAATAATACGACAAGTGAAAATAAAGCAATTGAAATTAAGATGAAAGAAATCGTATTAAAAAATAAATAATGATTAACATATCTTCATCTAAAAATTTCAAGATAATATTATTAGATTTCATATTACTCAGTCACTCTATGTGCCATGCGTGATACACGCTTAGGCGATCATGTATTTTTCAATACATGACTGACAGGGTATATTTTTCCTCGTAGGAGGTTGTCATTTCTTTCTGCGGTAGACCAGTGGCCATATAAGGCTATAGAACGCGGTCTGTACCCATCGTTGTAAGAAGAGGATTCATACCTTTCCCAACGGTATTAGCTTATGAATGCAACGGATTCGACTGGAATTCGAACTCGGCTCTCTGATTCCTCAATCCGAACCGCTATCCATTACTACACCCTGCCTCACTCTGACGCTACTAGCTGAAATAAAACAATTGCAATAAAAATGAAAGAAATACGAGTGAAAAAATTTTTTTTAGTAGCTAACAATTCGTCATTTAAGCAAACTACAAGTTATTGAGATGAGCACATGCTAAAAGTTACTCTAAAACATTCAACCATTTATTTTGTTTTTTCTTTTTTATCGTATTTTTTATAATGCACATTTTGTTCGCGGGTTTAAATTTATAGAAGATTAAACATTGAACATTGATTTTCAGTTACTCGTTTGTTTGATTTTACATCGTTGCCTCCACGCGAAATTGCTTTATTTTTTCTTAGGAATATTTTTATTTTAAATTTGTTAACTCCTACTTCGTATCAGATTTCGTCTGAAAAAAAAAAAAACAATCTAAAAGTGAAATTATCCCAAAGCCCTAAATTTGCTCAACAAACACCGTTTCCGAGAAGTTGTATAATTCGATTCCATTTATTTCTATTAATCTTCATCATTGACATGATCACTTTGTATAATGAAATTCCTGATGTTAAAATGATTTGATATTTAATCAGAAAGTTGCCTGATTGCACCGTATACATCACTCCCACTATCTTCAAACAACATGGCACATTCTTTTGGGCGCGGCTGAAAGTTTCCCGAGGCACTGGACCTTTCCTCCCCAATATATGAATCAAAACCAAATTGGAAGTAACATATTGAACATCGGCTTTGAAGATCTATTAATTAAACGAGTCAGAAATTCGGAAACCAAAAAAAAAAAATATTCATTTATTTATTGCTTGTGTTTTTATTTGCTTTTTTCTTATTTGAAAAAGTTTTTCTATTTAAATGTTTTTTCTTTTTTCAAATCATGAGAAAACAGTTTTATTATCTCCATCGTTTTTTGTTTTTTTTTTACATGTGCCTATCTGCTGTTTTAAGGTTAGGGTTAACAAAAACTGCCTTGGTTTGATTTGTATCAGAAATGCTTTACTCTTGAACTGTCAGAAGAGTTTTTTTCCGCTGTTGTGAAAGAAATGTTAACAAGTTAGTCGACTACTTCTGCAGAGACATTGATTCTTACAAAGTGTCTCATATTTGTGGTCAATAGGCAGAAACAAAGTAAGAATAAAATCAAGGAGATTCCCACTTAGATCAATTCTAATAAAGCATTTTATTATTTGTCTATATTTCTGAGATGACGTATTGTAATTACTGACATTATTTACGTTGTCCTGACTACTGTCCACATTTTTATTCGTCGTATTCACGGCGCTTTGGCTCAGTGGATAAAAGCGTTGGTTGAATCCAATGAATTTTTTTTTTAAGCGTATCACCCCAAGCAAGGCTGGAGACCACTATCACGCAAGGGGTTATAGAAGGGTTGGAGAAAGAGCAGATAGGAATGGTAAAGGAGAGGATGTGGAGAAAGAGAAAGACAGTGGATCGATCAAGGCAAAGGGGTTACAGAAGATTTGGAGCGAGAGCAGATAGGAATGAAAGGTGAAAGGATGTGGAGAAGGGAAGTGGATAGATCAAGGCAACTGGAGATGTCGATTGACGCTACACTTAAACCGTTGGAGATTGTATTTGTCAGGGAAACAGTAATAGGGAAGGGAGTTCCATAGGCGAGATGTGCGAGACATGAAGCTATTGGAGTAGAAGAGACGTCTACATCTAACAGTTTCAATGGTGAAGGGGTGGGAATGGTATGCCAGCCTCGTAGGACATTTAAATTCATGAGGCCTAGGGACAAGCGAAAGCAGCTCATCGGAGCAATTACAGTGAAAGTAGTTGTAAAAAAGACAGAGCGAGGCAACATCGGGTCTGTGAGAGAGCGACTGCAGACGAGGTGACAGACCAGGGCCAATCACATTGCATATCCGTCTCTGGATCTTATCAAGAACCCTGAGGCAAACAGCAGGGGCCCCAGACCATATATGGCAGCAATACTCCATGCAAGGGCGAATGGTCGATTTATAAACTTGGAGGATCGATTCCGGGGAGAAAAATTTCCTGGCTCGGAAGAGTTTGGACTTCAGTACCTGTCTACAGGTGAGTTGAACAAAAACTTGCAGAGTTACGTTAAAGGGGCACAACTGAGATATACGGAAGACGCATGGCACGTGGAACTAGAACAATCTACCCGGTGGACGAAATGAGATGGTTCAGTTCGGAATTTCAATCACTTGAGGAAGACCAGAGCGTACAACGGCCGAAACGTCGTGAATATGTCAGCAAAAAGAGGACAACAATCAGAACTATGTAATTAATATACATTTTATTATTGCTAGCACATGTTCGATCCTCAATGGGTGCTCCAAAATTGTAACCTTGAGCCAGACTATTATGAAATAAGATAATATCGAGTTTAAATTAATCAAATCCTTATTTTCTCCATCAAAAACTGTAACTATTCTGTTTTTATTATTATTATTATTATTATTATTATTATTATCATTTTTATTTCCTTTGATATCTGGCGTTTACACATTTCTTTCCGGGTCCCGCCCAGGGACCTAAGGTTAGAAATGGCATCATGACACTTTCCACTGCAAGAAAAATAAAAAAATAATTACATAGATAAAGCCCTTCGTAAAGTGTGGGCTGTACTTGTCAGAACAATTTTTTGTATCTCTTTGAGACATGGACTTCCAGGGATCCCTTCAATCAGCCTACTGGAATCTTTTCCAACCAGTCCAAGGGCTCCAACTACAACAGGAATTGTTGATGTTCCCATGTGCCACATTTTTGTGATTTCTATTTCAAGGTCCTTGTATTTTGACAGTTTTTCGAATATCTTCAAAGACACATTGCAGTCTGCAGGGACTGCCATATCAATAAGGAGGCACTTATTTTGTTTGTGGTTTTTAATAACAATGTCTGGGCGGTTGGCTTTGATTGTTCTGTCAGTGTGTATTGTGTAGTCCCATAGAATTGTAACAGGTCCTATCTCCGTAATTATTATTATTATTATTATTATTATTATTTTCTTACTGAGAAAGAATACATTATTAGAGAAAACATTCTAGGACAATATATTTATTGGCATGTCTGTTCGAACTATGGTATTGTAGTCAAGCATCCATGGTACAAACGCCACCTGAATGATGCCACAAATGGTGATGGAAGGATTATAGTGTGAAATTTCGCGATTCTCACAGATAGGAAAAATGCTACAAATAGACCAGACATAGTAATAAAATATTTTAAAAGAGGAACCTGCCAATTAATTGATATGATTTCTTCACAGGATTCCAGTGTTTCTACAAAAAAGAATTTCCAAGTCTGTCAAATTATAAAAGCCTCCAATCGAAGTAATAAAAATGTGGAAACTTAAATCTATGATTTTTCCGTTTTTATAGCGGAATCGTATTTGATAAAGAAGGATAGCGGAAATCATGTTGGTAAAATTCCTGGACACATCGGCATTTCAGAGCTACAAAAGATTACTTTGTGTATAACTACACATATCATCCGCTAAACCTCCAGTTAAACGAAACGCCCCAAATGTGCAATGATAACACTTCTACGGTTCCTTTTTGCGCATAGAAACCGGAAGTGACTCGATAATTAAGAAGTTTAATTATTCTCTGGTAAGATATAGCCCAAATATCAATAATAATAATAATAATAATAATAATAATAATAATAATAATAATAATAAACTGAAACTGTTAATCACATATTAACAGGCTGTTCTGTCCTTATTAGCCATAGCCTGTTTCAATAATATATTCATTGAAATGTTTGTTTGGACTATGGTATTAAAGTCCCGTAGACGTGGTTCAACCAACACTCAAATGATGTCGCAGATGGTAAGAGAACCACTAAACTGTTGAACATCTGAATCCTCACAGACAGGAAGGTTGACCAGATAGTCATCAAATATTTCAATAAAGGAACCTGCCAATTAATTGATATGATTTCTTCACAGGATTCCAATGTTTCTGCAAAAAAGAATTTCCAAATATGTCAAATTATAAGAACCTCAAATCATGTGAGGAAAAATTCCTGGACAAATCGGCATCTGAGAGCTACAAATGATTACTTTGTGTGGAACTACACATATCCGCTAAATCCTCTCCATTTTTACTCATAGACGCCGAAGGGGACTCGGGTAATTAGGCAGTTAAATTTATTCTCCGTCAAGACGATATCACACACAATAATAATGATGATATAAGATAATATATATATATATATATATATAAATATATATATATATATATATATATATATATATATATATATATATATATATATATATATATATATATATATATATATATAAGAACTAACTAGACATATAAGATTCAGTATTGCAGAAAAGTTAAAACCAACACTCTACACGATACGTTGCTATTTTTAGCTTTTGTAGAATATCTTTCGCTATTCCAATGTGCATATCACGCATTCCATCATTAAATTCCTCCGATACTGACGAGTCTTCTTCCTTATTTTAGTCGCAAAATGTCTCTCAATGCTATGAAAATAGTGTAAATGTTTTATGAATTGTTAAGAATTTCCTTGTTGACAGTCGTACGAATGCTTTCATCTCTTTATTATCACAATATTTCGGTCCACCGGCTTTGTTCAGGTGTCCTTTGATCCGAGAAAAAATGCTTGCACCAAGAAAGAGAAACAATGGCAGAGGCGCTTAAGCGTCACAGAAAGTATCTGGCAAGCAATAAGAATAAAGGTTTTTTGTTTATTAAGACTAGAGGATTAAAGCGTTAAACGGTAACGTAGTAAGTGTGAGCTGAAATCCCTTAGGCCGGCCAGTAGAGACACAACCTCGGTGGAAACAGGGCTAATAATAACTGAGTAGCACTGGAAAGGACAAAACCAGATATCCGTAGATATGTAGACCAGTATACGAATAGATTAAATAAAACCTTCTGATCAAAATACCATTAAGGTAACGCAGATCAACAGACACCTAAAGAAAGCTGCAGTCACGACGAACAAAATATTGTGATAATAAGGACATATGATGAGGATATTAGTCCCACTGTAAATAATGTAAATAATGATATCTCCTCACCCCAGAAAACCGAAACGGTATGATAATAACAACAAAGATGGGATATTAGTTTGACTGTAAACAATGTAATTAATAACTCCTCGTCCCAGAAAGCCGAAACGTTGCGATAATAACAAAGATGAGGATATTAGTCTGACTGAAAACAATGTAAATAAAGATAATTCCTCATCTATGGAAGCCAACACATTCTGATAATAACAGCAAAGATGAGGATATTAGTCTGATTGCAAATATGTAAATAATAATTCTTCATCCCAGAAAGCCAATATATTGTGATAATAACAACAAAGATGAGGATATTAGTCTGATTGCAAATAAGTAAATAATAATTCTTCATTTGTGAAAGCCTTCATATTGTGATAATAGCAGCAAAGATGAGGATATTAGTCTGATTGCAAATATGTTGTCGCAGTTAGGTCCTCCTCATTTCCTTAACCCTTCAACAGGGGTCTCTCTCTCTCCCGGGAGTATAAATACTGGCTGACCTTTCGCCTCTTCCTCTTTCCACGGCTTCGCACACGTGCGGCCAAACTGCCTCTCCTGGGGCCAAAACCTCGCGCGTGAGGCGAGGTAAAAAAAACTTTCTCTTTTTCACTTACTATGTGACCTCACACAAACAGCGTTTCCCATATTCTGGGAACACGCTGAAAACAATATACGCATCCGTACGGACACTCAACACCCACACACAATAACTTCTCCATACAACACTGTAACATTTTATTCATGTCTTCAATGTATTTGTAATTCGTGTATTAATCTATTTGTTATTAATATATATTTGTTTGCATACATACATGTATATCGGTCTCGTTCGTTTTCTTTTGCTTTCTTTGGACTCCATTAAAGTCCAACATTCTTATGTAGCTGGACCGGCCAGCGGAAGTCTTAACTCAGAGATATCCTCTCATTCTCTTCACATCAACACACTTCACCCCCACCGCACGGTCCACTACAATGTAAATAATAATTCTTCATCTGTGAAAGCCAACATATTGTGATAATAGCAACAAAGATGAGGATATATTAGTCTGATTGCAAATATGTAAATAATAATTCTTCATCTGTGAAAGCCAACATATTGTGATAATAACTGCAAAGATGAGGATATTAGTCTGATTGCAAATATTTGTAAATAATAATTCTTCATCTGTGAAAGCCAACATATTGTGATAATAATAACAACGATGAGGATATATGTGTCTGATTGCAAATATGTAAATAATAATAACTCTTCAGCCACGACTTAGGACAAAATAATTTGCTTGTTCTCCGTCTTGCTCAGTTTCGAAATGTTTGATTCTTGTCTGCAAAATATTCTTTTTTCCCCGAATCCTCTTTTATTATCTCCCCTTTAATCGAACCTCGTGTGACAAGCTATTTACATTTTCCCATTCAATGTCCTCATCACTTTTGTCTCCTCTTTCTTGCTTTCTTTTGCGTATCAATAACATCGCACAATTTTCGATTCCAAACTTCATTCCAAAGTCTTAATTGAAAATCCGAAATGCCTGAAATAATGTTTCCGGTTCCTCTTTATTCTACCATGACTGCTGCCGCTACCACCATCTTTGTCATCATCTTTACAATAAATATTATCACCTTTTTATTATTGTTATTATTACTATTGACAAATGAAACTGCTATAATTCTCTAACTACTACTCCACCTCCTCCGACTGCTTTTAATATAAACAACAACAAATGCAACAAAATAAAGCAAGAAGAAGGAAGAGGAGTTCGGAAAGGAGTGACTAAAGAGGACAAGAAAAACGTTTGAAACAAAGATGAACGTCAGAAATTCGATAAAAGCGATGAACACCGTGGAGTCTGAATATTAAGCGACACAGGAAGTTTCCTCGGCTGGTCAAACGAAAATCGATTGATCGACGAAGCAGGATATACTAATGAACATGCGCAAAGCTCTTCATTTCAGACTAGATGGAAAACGGAACTGAGGCCAGTGTCCAAATGACCAAAGTAGGATTTAAAAACAACGCTCTCCATTGCGGTGAAAACTCATAAAAACGAATGGAAACTGGGCAAGAAATTATATAAGACAATGAACGCCGCCACCGTAAGAAATACATTGAGGAAAGAAAAACGCGAAAAGAAGTCTATCCAGGGAAAATTTAAAAGGCAGATAGAATCTATTGCGGAAAAAAAATCAATTACATAGGTATGTAAAGGACACCTTAAAAGAAAAAGAAACCGATTCCCTTATCGCCGAAGCCTAGAATAAATACACAACACAAAAAATAAAACTAGGAAATATACAAGACATGGAAAAAAAAAACAGTTTTAAATGCAGCCTCTGTCGGGGGAAAGATTAGACAGCAAACTAAGGCAAAAGTTAATGCATCAAGCTAGTTTAAAGGAAACACTGAACAGGCATAACGGAAGGAAGAGCCATGCACCGAGAACTGTGCAAACGACTTTGCGCTATCGATGTAAACAAACGGTTTCAGAACAAAGCAAATGCTGGCGGGGAATACAAAAATTATCGATATATATCTGAGGAAGGCAGGAGGATGCAACGCCCGAAACGTTGTAATAACAACAACAAACATGAAGATAATAGTCCGAATATAGTGCAAATAAAAAAAAATAAATAGATACTAACTATTATATTCAGGCAAGAAATTCGGATGTTCTTATAAAAAATGAAGGATGGTGGATATCTCAATAGACCCCAAAATGATAAAGCGAAAATTGTAAAACAAAAATGGCAGGGTTTTACGCGAGATAGGGGTTTCACCCACCCCCGATTCTTCTGGAGGGATTGGCAGAGGAGTAGAAATGGGGTTTTCCCATCGAAATTGATGCTGTGGTTGTAGTATCTGTCCCGTGCCGGAGGCCTTCTCTTCTCCCTTGCGTTGCCCCCACTATTGCGACACATCAGTTACGTAGCGGTGGCATTACCGGCAGTAGCTAGCTTAGACAAGCTAAGATCAGCTTAGACCAGCGGCCCGAGTGGAAACACTCGTTTCCCCACGTTAAAAACTTGACGCAGTGGCGTGGTGGGGGTCAAGTAAATCTCGGGCTTTACGCGAGATGGGCAAAAATGTTCAACATGAAAGACAAGACCGTACTCATAATAGTTTGTGTCCTTTGAAATGAGAAAAAATATGAGGTTTCTTCTCATATGTGCCACGTAGCTTCAGAACATGTGCGATTATGGCTCTCCACAACTTTCTATCTCGTGTAGCACGTAGCAGTTTTTCTCTCTTTGCTAAGGCTCCTCCACTTTTTTTTTTCGGCCATCCATTCACACAAACTTACCGTCTTCCACTAATCTCTGTTGCTTTCAAAATATAACCCTCCATGCGGTTTGCGATTTCTAAAACCTATTTTCCTCATTAAATGTCCAAGGAATTTCAGCTGTCTTTTCCTGATTGTGACTGTAAGTGTTTCCTTCTGTTGCAATTTTCTTTTTGTACTTTCTTCTTGCTTACTTGCTTCGTCCATGGAATGTTCAGTATCCTTCTTTAGAAACACGTTCCCGGTGCCTCTAGGATTTTTTCCTCTTTCTTGGACAGATTGTCCAACATTCATTGCCATATAAGAGGATGACTATCAGACAACAATTCAGCACTGATTTCTTTCCGTTTCTCAGTACAAGTTGAGTATCCTTTATCCGAAATTCCAAAATCAGAAAACCTCTAAAATTCGAACGTTTTTCAAATGCTGACATGACTTGCCACAAATGGAAAATTTCAGAAACCACTCTGAAAGTTCCTAGTTGATGTGCAGTGTTTGTAAATGACTGCATCTGGCCAGGGAGGGAGAAGGTTCCCCAACCCAGCTACGTAACCTACATTGGCGCCAGTTTGTTTTTTTTTGTTAGCGATCGTCACAGAAAATACCTTCGTTCATGGATTAGTTATCAGGTCTTTCGTGCTCAGTAAAGATATTCAAAATGTTAAAATCCCTGCCGATACTAATATGAGCAGTTAAAAGAAAAAAAGAAAAGAATTATCATTATCGATATTACAGAAAGTCAAACTGTTAGAAACAAAATGGACAGGGGTCTAAGTGTGTAGCGCCTGACAGGAGTTTGCCGTTGGAACAACCACCATATACACCCCAGGAGACAGAAGGAGAAATTGTCAAAAAATAATAATGATCTCGATAGTGTGCTGATGAATTGGATTCGTCAGCGGCAGGATGAACAGATGTTGCTTATATGAAACTAATTTCAGGGTATATGTATAAAGCTGTGTTACCTAATGTAAAGTGATATCGCATTTATGCTTTGGCTTCATTCCCAAGCTGCCCCATTTTATAGTTGCGATATACAAATTAAATACCTTGTATTCCAAAATCCGAAAATAAATCTGAAAACAAAAATACTTCCGGTTTCAAGAATCCGGATAAAGGATTCTCGACTTGTATCTTGCTTAGCTTTTAGAATTCTTCTTTCGCTAGTTCAATGAGGGTTCGGCTGTCGATGTACCATTTTCCTCACTCTCTTCAAAATATGCCTAAAGGCTATTAAAATAAAAAAAACACAAGCAAGAAATAAAGTTTTTGCCACTGCGTTGCGCAAGTTTTGCGGTGATACTTGGAATTTTAATAAATAGTCTATCGCTCAGTTTTCACCTGTAAACTCCTGCAAAAAGCACGAATATGAAATAGGAACAAATAAGAACCAAGAAAATCCCGTTCCCCTCCTTGGTTCTCACCTGCATCCTCAGCCGATATAGCCCACAGGAATCACTTCTTCCGGTTGTACCAGGGCGACACGTCTATTTGCAACAGACGTCTTTTTGTCTCTGCCCGTAATGAGTGCAAGCGGATCCTCAAAGAAACGAAGTTACTAAGGCAAGTTGAGGTGACGGGATACCAGTTGTCGTCCTAAAGAAATATCCTCCCGAGCTGGTTCCAGTTCTCTCCAAACTATACAACTATTGCCTCGCTGCTTCCTGTTTTACACCTTGTTAGAAGTCCTTTGTAGTTCTTGTTTTAAAGAACTCTGGAGAACCTCCTGATCCCCTCTAACTATCGTCCTATTAATCTCTTACCATTTTTCGGCAAACTATTCGAGGATTTAATCAATGCTGAAGTGGGTACTACTCTGACAAACAATGTGGATTCCGTTTTGCCAGATCTACAGCTGATGTGTTAACGGCCATCATTGAATATGTATATCAAGCTCTTGATGATAACGGCGAAGCTCGAGCTGGGGCTCTAGATATCTCGAAGGTGTTTGACAGTTTTTGGCTTGCTGGTTTAGGGATACGGTTTTACAGAACGACTGTTCGATCTAATGCGATGGTTCCTATCAAATCGTGAAATGAAGGTCGTCTTAAACGGGCTCACTTCCAAATCATTTTACGCGAACGCGGATGTTCCTCGAGCTCTAACCTGGGTCCTAACTGTTTCTGATCTTCATCAATAATCAACGATTATCAGTTTTACTAATTAGGCAATTATGCAGATGACACTACACGTTACACGTGTATCAATATATCAGTATCAGAGCTGACAAAGTTAACCCGACCGTTGCACTTGAAAAGAACTCACTATCAGTGGTTAACTAGGACAGGAAATGGCTTGTAAATTAAGTGTCAGACACTTTCCTGACCGCCATCAGCATGGCGGATGCCAGGCTCCTGGTGAGCAACACACTGCGCTTTGTTGACGTCACGTTTTCAACTGACATGAAATGGAATGACTATACCGATTCAATAGCTGCATTTACTGCAAATAAATTTGGCTCACTGTGTTGTGCTAGAAGTTTTTTTGTTCTCGCCATTTTGTCGTGTACATTTACAAATTTACCATTCGTCCGTGCCTTGAATGCTGTTACCATATCAGGTCTGGTGCTCCTGCTATTCATCTCGGGGTTCTTGACAAAATCTAAAGAAGGATCTGCAATGTTATCCATCCTGACTTGGCATCTCGACTTTCAGTTACTTTCTCACCGATATGACGTTGTTTCCCTCTGTCTTATATACAAATATTTTCATGGCAACTCTTCTTTTTTCCATGGTACCCCACAGACGTGAATTTAATCGTACTACTAGATTGGTATGTAGGTCCCACATTCCACAGCGGCAACGTATACAACATTCTGATCTGCAGTTCGCCTACCTCCCCGCGCTGATAGAATATGGCGCATGGAAGTTTTTTAGGCAGGGTGAGTGTTTAAAAAATAATCATTAAGTTTTACATGAAAGATATGATAATGGATGTTATAAAAATAAGAAAAGAAAAGACTATATAGAGAAATACTTGTTACATAATGAAATCTCATAGTAAAATAATCATAATGAATGCTATAAATGAAATAATATATTTAATGATATAATAGAAACGTATTAATGAAAGATGATAAGTGGCAGGTAATGAAACGACATCAAAGATAATATTGAGATATTATACAGAATGATAATCATAAAATAAAAGAGGAAAATTCTTTCATGTTTGGTTTTATTTTTGATTCAGTTTCCTTTTCTAGCTTGAAATAAAAGGGAACAGGCAATAAAATTTTATGAATATGAAAGTTATAATTCCTCATGTTCTCAAAATCATACAATTCCGCTTGCACACCCTACCAATACTTTATACATACTCGACTATTCTATTTTGAACATGAGGATTGACAAATTATAGATGCTGTCTGGTTTATATATATATATATATATATATATATATATATATATATATATATATATATATATATATAAATATATATATATATATATATATATCATCATCATCATCGTCATCGACTCTCCCGTCGAATTCGACGTATGAGGGTCAAGCAGATCAGTTCCTAGAAACTGAGAGCCCGACGCCGACACATGAGATTTGATTATAGTGGTGAAGGTTTCGTGCAGGACCATCCACACTTTTTGAAGGGACGAATACAGAGACCTGGTGCACTGAGTGCCACAAATCCCCAAACGCCCCTCCGCAGGCTTTGAATTCAGAGTTGTCCTTCTCCTAGACCAGTTGACATCCAAGGCTATAGAACCCAGTCTGTCCTGCTATTTACCCATATATATATTTGTGTATTTAGGCAGCAATCCTTCTTTCATGCACATTTCATTAAAAACAACTGACAAGGTGCTTTTATTTAGAGTTTTTTATATAATTTCTAGGCGATCTAATAATGTTTTTCTTTTCTGATGATAAATTATATAAAAGAATGTCCCAATGTTTTTTTATCCGAGCGCTTTCGGCTATACATTTAGCCATTTTCTATGATTATATTTCAACTGTTAGAATTAGAAATAGTTTGTTATATGTATGTTTTATAAAATGTTTCATTTTTTTGTTTCAAAACACTGTCAAGATATTATGTCCATGTTCAAAGTTAATATTATTAAGTGTTGGTTTGTTTGTTTTATTAATAAGGTTTCCATTATTTTTAGCCTTTTTTTTGCATGTGGATGATACTATTATATTAGTGTTGTCGACAAGTATGTTCCGAATAGTGTCCGGTAGGTCTCCATGAATATTTAAATGAGATCTAATTGAGCTATTGTCAGAATATATATGTATATTAGTAGTAATCTAAATAACTATAAGTAACTACACTCGTTTCGGAACACCTTCGGTTTCTTGATTTGCAAATGATCAAATCAATATCGAAGGAAAAAAAGGTATAAAAAAAGAGAAAGAGCCGAGAACATGAACGCCTGTTGAAAACAATCGTTCAGCATGTAGGTCCAAAGACAAAAAAAACCGATACGAGTACGCAACTAACTAAATAAAGTGCTCAATACAATACGCAGAGCAGACCTAGTTAAACCTAGAGAGACAGATTCTAGGTTTAACTAACTATATATATATATATATATATATATATATATATATATATATATATATATATATATATATATAAGAAGAAATATAGTCTTAAAGTGTGCTATATTTATGGGATAAAGTGCTCAATATCAGAGATAGAGCGTGTGTAAATATAAAAGTAAACATAGAAGTCAACACTTAGAGGCGACAGTCTGTTTCATTCTAGATGCAATCGTCAGGCTAGATAGATAGATAGATAGAAACAGAGAGAGAGAGAGAGGGATAATTATAGATATAGAGAGGAGAAAGAAAAAAGAAGTAGAAAGAGAGAAGACGGAAAAGGCGACAACTTTCTCGTGTGTTTACGGTCAGCTTCAGTTAAATGGTAAAACTTGTCAATTTCAAACTTTTTGATTTGTACCCTCTTACTTCTTTAAATAATCACCTACGTTCATATGGATGATTGATATTTTGCAATATTTTGTTAAATTTGTTAAGTTCAAATATTTACTGATGCAATCGGGGGAGATTTCGATGGGCATTTTATAGTCTTATAACTGGCAAATAGTTATTCAATCATTAACTTGATTAATATTCTTCCGAACATTCAGATAGGAAGACTGAAACTTTCGCAGATTATACTAGCATTCTTAATCAAAAAGTGCGAATATCCACCTTAGAATGTCACTGGTTGAAGTTGAAAAGTTTCCTTTTGGAAATGTATTTTATTTTCGTTTTAATTCAGTTGTTTATTAATCGCTCTTACAAGGAGAGAATTTTAATGTGAAAGGAGAGGACGCCTCGAGACGTAAGTTGTAGTAACGAGCAACGGAAAGGCCAGTCATTTTTAATATTAGGTTGGTGCAAAAATAATGTCGTTT
This sequence comes from Acanthosepion esculentum, assembly GCA_964036315.1. NCBI lineage: Eukaryota > Metazoa > Mollusca > Cephalopoda > Sepiida > Sepiidae > Acanthosepion > Acanthosepion esculentum. The sequence continues at coordinate 83,074,505 of OZ038505.1, forward strand.
TCTCACATGAAGTTGAACGTCAAAAAACGACATTATTTTTGCACCAACCTAATAATAAATCAAGGGCGTACATTCGAAGAGTCAGAAATTTGAAAACATTTTTTTAATCATTTCACCCCAGGCAAGATATTAAAGCCACTAAAACACAAAGGTTACCGAGTGTGATACTTTGAAAATATACAATGCTTGCATTCTTTTGTCATCTGCCATTTGGTACGAAATTCATATATATCTCTTTATTAGAAATCTAAGCATCCAAATCAGAGATTTTAAAGTAAGAATAAGCAAATTGGTAATGAAGTAACGAAAATGGTAGGGTTCGTTTGCTTCTGCATACTTTTTTTTTTAAGCATTTCGCCCCAAGCAAGGCGGGAGTGCCACTAGCACGCAATGGGTTACTGAGACCGAGAGCAAGTGTGGGGAAAGGATAAAGAGAAGGACAGGGATCAGGATCAAGGCATCAGACGATCTCGATTGACATTACATTTGAATATTTGAAGATTATAGCTATCAGGGAAGCAAGTGATAGGAAGCGAGTTCCACTGACGGGAAGTGCGAGATAAAAAGCTCTTGGAGTAGAAGAGATGACTACATTTAATCGTTTCGACAATGAAAGGGTGGGATCGATATGCCAACCTAGTAGCACGCTTAAATTCATGCAGTTTGGGAACCAGTGAAAGTAGCTGGTCTGAGCAGTTGCCATAAAAATACTTCTAGAAAAGACAGAAGGAAGCCACAGCACGTCTGTAAGAAAGTGACTGTAGACGAGATGCCAGATAAAGGTTGCTGAAGTTCGCCCTTATCTTTAGCATCAAGTATGTTATTATTTATACATATTATAAATATTTGCTAATCGAATAAATAAATAAATAAGGTGACCAACTCTGTATTGGTCAAATCTAAACTATATATCAAAATTAATGTTTCCTTTATTTGTATTTTTTTTAAATACGCTGTCCATTCTGGACATGGAACTGTACTTTTCAGAACGATGCAAAAATTCTAAACGGTGGATCAATCATAATACAAAAAAAAAAGAAGATGGCAGGTGAAATTCTCGATCTGATAAAAGTTATATTGCAAACAAATCATTCAGATGTATTCAGAATGTTTGTTGTTAGATAAAAAGTCCAAAAATATGTGCAGGCAATTAAAATACAAGAAACGTACAGCGATAGAAAAACTACAAAACATAGAGATATTATTCTACTTTTATGTACCGTGTCCTTTCAGGATGTAACGGATCATGACCCTTCACATCTTCCTGTCCCTTGTAGATCTTAATAAATTTTGTCTTTTTGCTATCTCTCCAGACCCCTATTCTATCATCCATTCACTCAGACTTATAAGGTATGTTTCACGCTGCTTTCCCCTATCCCTCTTTCCATCAATCTGTCTTGTGAGCATCAGATTTTCCAAGCCCTCCTTCCTCGTTATGTGTCCTAGAAATTTCAACTGCCTCATCTTGATGTTAAGTATAAGTTTCCTTTTTGTTTCCGTTTTCTCAAAAACTTCGATGTTGTTCGCATATTCGGTCCATGGTATCCTAAGTATCCTTCTGTAGAACCACATTTCTGTTGCTTCAAGCCACTTCTTCCCCTCTGAGGAGATTTTCCAGCATTCGCTGCCATACAGGGCGTCAGGTATCAGGTAACATTTCAATAATGTTTTCTTTGATTCTAACAAAATTTATCTGTCTCTTAATACTCTGCTTAGCTTTTGGAAGCCATCTTTTGCTATCCCAATGCATTTTCGGATCTCAGTGTCACACTTTCATTCCCGAGTTCCGTAAAAGTTTAGGGTTGTAGGGGCAGTGTCGTGTCTTGGACAATACCGGCAGATTGTGGTCAACCCTTTACAGGCTGGTTTGAATTCAGAGACTGCCATACAAGGGAATTTCGTTCCAAAGTGCTGATTTTTATACGTCCGCTAAACATCCGTATCAATAGTTATACGATTATATATATATATATATATATATATATATATATATATATATATATATATATATATATATATACATATATATATATATATATATACATATATATATATATATATATATATATATATATATATATATATATATATATATATATATATATATATATATATATATATATATATATATGTATGTATATATATATATATATATGGGAGGATGCTGCTATTAATTCTAAAATTTCTTTAAAATACTTCGTTATGAATTGAGCACTCTGGTAGCTAGTAATGCTTATATCTCGTATATAAGGTGTTAAAAATTCCCTACTTCCACTGCGTGAGCATTGGCCTAAGAATTGAGAGTCTCCGACTGATGTCAAATCGATCGAGTTTCAATCCCGGCTTGAAGCAATCCCGTGTCTATCCATACTGATGAACTCCTAAACAGTCTGTCTGTAGATGACTATAGATATATTTGTGTGTGTTTTAATAGGCTAGTTAATAAAATTTGAGGAACAAGTTAACAAAATGATGACAATATTGACACTAAGACTGATGACATTTATTATATATTAGCCTTTTGACTAAATTAAAGCATGGAAATACGTCTTTTTTCAAAGAGATGAGGGAAATTTCGTTTTAATCATACACAGGCACACACACGCACGCGCACACACACACATATATATACATATATGGAAGATATACCAATATATATATATATATATATATATATATATATATATATATATATATATATATATATATATATATATATATCAGCCTAATACTTGGTAAGCGAGGAAGAAAAGAGAAAATAGTAAAAACTAACAACAAAACAAATTAACAGAAATAAATTTGACAAAACTAAGTACATAATACCATCTACCATTTAAATAATGGCGACAGCTAAAAACATTTTATGTAATTTATTACAACTACTTTAAAAAGAAGGGATTGAAATTAAATCAACACAAAATAAATACGCGAAACCGGAAGTAGGTATTTAGAAGAACATCGCCAATTTTTTCCAAGAAATGCATTACTGAACTATCTAGCCATTTAAATAAATTATTATACGAACATAAACGTCGTACATCGTAATAGGTCTGGCCAGAATTTAGGTTTTAGAAAGTTTTATTTAAAAGAAAAAACAATTCTTGCTAAACGCAATGGTCAAAATGATTGCGTTTAGGATGAAACAGTCTGTCGCTTCTGAGTGTTGACTTTAATGTTCCCTTTTATATTTATATTTACATACGCTCTATCTCTGATATTGAGCACTTTATCCCGTAAATATACCGTACGTTAAGACTATATTTCTCCATATATATATATGTTACAAAAAATGGGGTATATTATCCCGACAGAGTTATAAATTATTGACAATTGGAAAACTGTTTTTATTTTTTAGTCACGAGCAACGCTAGCTTTGGAAAAAATAATAAGATTTTTTAAAATTTAATAAACATACACAATTACGCACACACGCAACTCATTTTTCGCTTTCGATCTGATGAAGTCTAAACGGCGAAATACATAATATATTATATAGATTTTCAGGACTATACTTTAATAAACGTTTTCCAATTGTCAATAATGTATTATATATATAAATATATATATATATATATATATATATATATATATATATATATATATATATATATTCTTAATCAGTTTGTTCAGACCCATATTCAGGCGATAAAGTCTCCTCGGCCGACGACATCTTATTTATTACACCTTTGATTTATAAGTTTATCGTCATCTCCGAGCGTTGATGAAACAGTAATACGTAGTTACTTCAGGTAAGTAAGTAAGGTTCCCTCCTTGTTCTCACTTTCGATAGTATATGCGAACAGGGGATTTCTTTTTAACCATGTGTTGTCCATACCGAGGGGGTTATCATTACTTGGGATTAAATTTTAGTGGGTAAAATCAGCGGAGTACGACGCGGTGGAAGAGGTGGGATACATCTATTGACTGATAAGCATCGCCGAATAACCCTCAGAATTTGATTTGGGGATGGGAATTTCGAGGGCCAAGCTCGAAGAAGATTCGGTCAATCAAATTGTGCTTGATCGTGTCTTCGTGAGAGCCGATGTTTAGAAGATTACGCACAGGCCGTGGCCCCTTCGTTCACCGGAGTTAATGTGGCACGTTTCTCAATGCCACTTGGTATCACGGACACGTTCTTCAAGAATGGAAGAGACGCTAACTCGGTTCATCTCAATCCTCTTCGGTGACTTGTGTGTACTGATGTTAATCGAATGGGTTGTGGGTAACGGGCGTTACTCTTAGCGATGACAGCTCAAATAGAGTGGCTGATTCGTGAGAGGCAAAATTCAGAAACAAAATGAAATAGATTTTGACTACTTTAACACCGGCTCTCAAAAAAAGTTGATGTTTGTTCTGAAGACTACGGTTGCTTATATATACTAGTAAGAAAATGAGAACTACTTTAGGGCAACGGAAATTTCTGAATTGGATTGGCGGATCTTCTGCCAATGATCCTAACAACCATCTATCAGATCATTATATATATATATATATATATATATATATATATATATATATATATATATATGCACATTTCATTAAAAACGACTGACAATGAAATGTGCATGAAAGAAGGATTGCTGCCTAAATACACAAATATATATATATGAAGAAATATAGTCTTAAAGTGTGCTATATATATGGGATAAAGTGCTCAATATCAGAGATAGAGCGTGTGTAAATATAAAAGTGAACATAGAAGTCAACACTTAGAGGCGACAGTCTGTTTCATGCTAGATGCAATCGTCAGGCAACCTGACGATTGCATCTAACATGAAACAGACTGTTGCCTCTAAGTGTTGACTTCTATGTTCACTTTTATATACATATATATATATATATATATATATATATATATATATATATATATATATATAACATTTAATATAAATTATATCTATCACTCACATATATTACCTACTTCTGGCGCAACATAATCTTACTGCTCACATTTTATCACGTCTAGTCTTTTACTGAATTTCGTCATATTGTTTATTCATAGCAAAAGTATTATAACAATAAATCATACTCATTAATATTAATTAATACACACACTCTTACACACACACACACATTTCTCATGAAAAGGGGGACACAGGTTCGAACCCTGCCGGAGAGCATATTTTCTTTGTTAGTCTTCTTCAGTACGCAAGTTGATAAACATAATACACATAATTTCAAATACGAGTATCCACTAAAAATAACATTTGAAATAATATGTGTGTGTGATGGCTGGCCGCTTGTATCCGACTATGACCGTCAATTAACTCGGCTAGCTCATCCCTGTTGCAGACACCAGCTCAGGCACATTTATGTTTGTTCAGCACCAACAGTGTCCACCTGGAGTTTATACTGCAACTATGCTGAGCGGACCTTAGTCACAATTTCTGGGAGATAGCGCATTTATCTAGCGTGATCAACAAGCTGAACAGCGTCAGTACACTCAATATCTCGGTCACGGTGACTTGTGATTTCGTGCTGTCATAACCACCGACGGCTCCCAAAATGTAATTCACAGAGCGTGGCTCAACCGGTGGTATGGTTTTCAGACACTTCCCAAAAGTGGCGCACACTGAAGATTGCCTCCGCAGGCAGTAAACATCAAGAAGTCACCATCCTGATAAATCGATCATGACGACAAGATTCGAAACCATTCTAACCACTCGCTCGGCCACTCGCCCATACACACACACACACACACACACACACACACACACACACACATACATATATATATATATATATATATATATATATATATATATATATATATATATATATATATATAATACTTTAATTATGTAATTAATTATAATAATGCTTTGAAAATAGTGGCTATAAATGCCCCGATATTCAATACAGAAAATATAATAATGATAGCAGAGAAAAAGTAGAAATAGAAAAATCATTTGGTACACACCTCCCATTTAACGAAATGGTTAGCACTAAGCTAGGGCAAAAGATTCTTGCTTTGAATGAGGAACATTTTTCAAGTAATAACCCTCTAGGCAAGATTTTCAATAAAAATACATAAGATTAAGTTATAGTTGTACTGATAATCTAGAAAAATTATAAAGAAATATAATAATAAAATTTTAAATAAACACTTAAACCTAAATAGTAATAGTAATTCCAAAGCAGAAATCGATAATAAATTATATAATTGTAGAAATTACATAAATTATCTATTGCAAAATAGATGTCTTACTGAATCTATTGTTTACCATTCCATCTCTTGAAAACCCAGATGGTAACAAATTTTGTATTGGTAGCACAAAAAGAAACGACTTTTAAACAAAGATAGTGTCAGCATATTTCTTCTTTTAACAACAATGCGTACCGTAACCGAACATCACTCTCTAATATTTTTTGGGTATTTAAAAGAAATCAACAAAACGTCCATAGTAAAATGGAAAATCTTAAAATAAATGAGAATTTGTAAGTCCTTAAATGACCCATGTCCCCTACATGAAAAGTTGCATATTATGCTTCTTAAAAATAATGGTCTACTAAATCAGCGTAATGAACTAACTAATTTATATAATGTTTACTTTAAAATATAGGTAATAGAATCTTTCATAAAATATATGTATATCACAATTATATATCCATTATTTATATATTATAAATGGTACATATAATATTTATTTCATTCTTTGATTTTTTGACTTTAATATTTCCATATTTTACTGCCCATTCAGTATAGTAAGTATTGCATTTTAGGTTCAAAATAATATATATAGAAATAATTTAATCACACTAGATACCCCTTTAAGATAGTTCTAAAGTATATACAAAAAATAATTTTTAAAATATCCTGAAATTCTTTAAAATTAACATTTTGTTAGATATATCTCTCTGACTATTTCACTGTTCTGGGTATGACGATAAACTACATCTGCGTTCTAGGTAAGACGATAAACTACATACAACAGCAAGGCCTCTCTGATCAGGAGGTTTTGAGGAGCGTGGAACCACCTCTTAATTGCTGGCGTTCCCAGGTCCACTCTGATCCGGGGTGGTAGCACCTGTTAGGGTCCCAGCTATTGGCAAATAACTGACACCCAAACTTGTGTAAAAATAGGTTTTAATACCAGAAATACATTGTAATAAAAAAAAATATTACCAGCAATAATTTTTGAAGGAAAAATTATTATCAGAAATACTTTTTTAAAAAAGTACTAGAAATGCAAACAGCTATACATTCTTTGAAAAAAATATTACCAACTACAGATTTCTTCAAGGAGAAATATTCCCAGAAATAGATTCGTCTGGCAACTTAACTGTCCTGGTTTCAATTCTCGATAGTGGATGCGCGCTGCTGATGAGTCCCAAATATGTGATAAAATGGCTGTCCAGTGCTTCCTGTATTCTGATGAGGTTTCTAGATTCGATGAATTACTTAATTATATATATATATATATATATATATATATATATATATATATATATATATATGTCGGTTTTTCAGCCATAAGGAGCATATTTTAAGATATAGGTTAATGATTTGTTTTATTTTTCTTGTGTGTACATACAAGCTTGCTTACAGAAAAGTCCTTTCTTTAGGATTCTCTTTTTAATTTTTTTTTTATATTTCAGACCATTTTCAGAGTTGCTAGTATTTATGTAAACATATACTGTCCAAGGTTTGGCTACTTTTATATTTTGTGTTATGTCGGTTTTATCATTTTCAAATATCACTTAGCACTTTTTCGCGTCTTAACGTGACAGTTCGTGATAACGTGTCGTTTTTCGAATTAATGAAATATATTCAGTATGTTCGATCTTACGCGCGCGCGCACACACACACACACATATATATATATATATATATATATATATATATATATATATATATATATATATATATACCAGATGTGTTCAAAATGTACCCGAAGAAGAGGGTCGAAGAATACATCGGTCCAAACGTAGTGATAAGAACAATTCATTTTCGAATGCCTCCTTATCTTTATTTCGCGTTGCATTCCTCAAATTCTTCTGACTGCATTGCAAAATTCCCACGTGTCTTGCAAGGTTTATTTGTTCCATTCAGCAAAGATATCTGGTGTTTCCATAGCGTGGAATGTTTACTCATATTATTTTCAGTTTATATAAAAACGAAACATAGAAAAACAGACGAGAAATGGAGTGAGGCGTCCGCCAGTCTTGCGCGAGCATGGACACGCAAACCTAGGGAAAATGGTATGGTAGACAGGCAGATGCCCATACATATCTCCGCTACCCCCACTTCACCGATTGGGTCCAAGCGAAGTGCGAGTGCTGAAACAGCTTGGCACCGGTGTTGTCACAGAACTATCACAGAACGAAGCTGAAGACAGCGTCGGATTTCTGTAGTGATTCCACTTCCTCATTTGTCCTCACGGTTTAACTCGGAAGAGGGAGAGTAAGGAGTTGTTCCGATTCCAACCAAGCATAGAAAGCACAGTTTACCCTACTATTTTATATTATATCTCTGGGAAAAGGAACATATAACGTTAATAATATTAGCTGTTTCCTTATAAGGAAACACTCGGGGTTTTCCTTTCTAACCTTTTATTTGGAGTAGTGTCGAGCGTTAACATCCTGATTATGTTATTAGTTTCTCTCCGAGGTACACGTGCTATCCATTTTAGTTGTTTCTGCTGTTGAAAGTCCTCAAGTGATGTGGTTTCTGTTATTTGGTTTCTTTGTTTAGAATTGTGTGAACACAGTTTACTAGGTTCGAAGGATGATCCTCACTAACACCTACAGTTTTCATTCGCTGAGAATCGCGAGGAAGATTTTGTATACAACTGTTTAGATATTTCTGAACGAGTTCATACCTCTTGTTCGGCGAAATGGGCTTACTATTTATCGACTGATATTTTGGGCTACTTTTATTATGTATATGCACAAAACTAATGCTTTAAAGTTTTTACATTTCAAAAGGTCCGCTTCGATGTCATCATCGAATAGTGCGTTTTAATGTTTCTTATTTTGAAGCTAAACTCTTTTTTCATCAGTGCTATTTTCGGTTGAAATTTATAAAACCTTTCTCCTCAAACAATTTCCCAGCAAAATGGGTTTCTCAAAAACAGTTGCTGCTGTTGTTCTTTCCGGTATTGCTTTCGTCGTAACATTTTATTTGAAGTAGATTGGAAAAATAAACATCTAGATTATATCATTATTTTCTCTTTGAATTAAATGTGCTATCCATTTTAGTAGTTGCCACTATTGAAAGTCCTCAAGTGATGTGTTTTCTGTTATTTATATAAAAGTAAGAAATATGCTTTGCTTTTTTATCTGTTTCTTTATCATCACACAAAAAAAATGATAAAACAGTGAATTATTTTTGCCGCTGGAAATTAAATTTTGTTCTTACGGTTTCTCGGTGTTTAATGAAACCCAGAAAAGAGCCTTTACTACTGGGAATTAATCTGCTTTCGCAGATTCGCCTAGAGTTATCTTGAAATTTAAATGAAGTATAGATATTTTTTTCCTAAGACAGTTTGAGATAAACATTCGGAATTTAATTTTAAGAAAGACGAAAATTATCTCATATGTTTAAGTTGAAAAGAGAACTAAAAAAAGGAGGCTTTATCTAGAAGCCACAAGAAGCTAAAAACAAAAGAACTGTCACAGCTTCATAGAAATGCTTGTGAAATCCCAGAATTCCTTGCGAAATCCCAGAATTCCTTGAGAAAAACGCTGTCGATTTTTAAAAGAATATATTTCAGTTGAAACAAAATCTCAAATTTATAATTAAATCGAACTGAACTTTATTAAGTAATAGAAGAAAATGTGTTCGTAGTGTAGCGGTTAATGATCTGTAAAAAGTCAGTAGCTAAGCTGAATTCTTTACGTTCACTTTCGTAGAAATACTCTTAGAAAAGGTACGAATTCATCCCCTCCCCACAGCTATAGGTTAAATAGCAGGGCCGAATGATCGCTCTTGAGATATCAACCAGTCGGAAGAGGGAAGGGTTCCATCAGGTAATCCTGTTTAAGACACACCGTTGCTGTTTTGTCTGCAGTACAAATGGCGCCACAAAGACCCCAATGAATTATGGGACCCTTGATGTGACGTGATTTATTACAAAGGCAAGTCTACTCCTTAGATGAGTGAGAGCTACTCAAGATAAAGTGTCACTAAATTGGGTTGTTTTATGGACGTAAGAATTGTAAGCCATAAGGATATGTAGAATAGATAACGGTTGACACTAAACTTGAAGATGTCAAAATTTTGGTGGTCGATGAAGCAACCTCTCAGGAGTTTCTTCCACCTAATAACGCTTCTTGAGAAGAAATTGTCTGGGTAAAACGTCCTTCTTATTAATGTGATACGAAGTGAATGAAAATGATCCGACCCTGTGTAGATGGCACAACGAACCCCGTAGCTGTTAAGGTTAGAACTGGGGAAACTAAGGAATGTAGCTCGTCACAACAATTGCCATAGAAATAACGATAAAATGTTTTGTCTGTGCGAAATTTGGTTGATGAGTGGAAAATAACTCACCCCCCCCCCCACAAGGCTACGTAAATGCTTATGGACTCTGTCAAAGCCAAGTTTGGAAAGTGAGGATTAGACAGCTCCAGCCTTGATGTGACAGCAAGGCTTCATTTTGTCTTGATTTGACTTTTGTAAATGTGACAATGTTATTCAAATAGTTCAATATACAATAATAATTAGTTCGATAATAGTTCTAAGAGTAGCCATGAAAATTTCAGAGTTTTCTTGCTTGAATTTAGTTTTCTTTCTTTCTTTCTTTCTTTCTTTCTTTCTTTCTTTCTTTCTTTCTTAGTACTCGCCTTTCTTTCTGTCCGTCTTATTTCTTTTTCTCTTCTTTCTATCTTGCATTTTCTCACTGAAACCAAATAGAGTCTCTAAAAACGTCTTTTCCATCTTGCCGCACGATCAAAGGGGTATAATCCATTGTTTATAATGTACTGACAGTGTCTTTCTTCGTTTCTTTTTTTTTCCTTTTCAATCTTTCTGTTCATATTTCCCAGGTTTTTCTTTCTTTCATTCATTTTCTCACTGAAACCAAATAGTGTCTCTGATATGTCTTTTCCGTCTTTCCACGCGATCAAAACGGAATAGTCTATTATATATGAAATATTGGCAGGGCGTACCGGTCGTGTCAAATAATGAACTAAGGGAGGGGCAAGCAGAATTATATGATACTTTGTTATATAAAATAAGAAACAATTCCAGAAAACATAAAAAATATTTGGATTAGTATCTAAATATTTCTCCTTTTAGTCACTACATTTTAGCTGTTGGGCTCTCCGACTTTCCTCAAATAATTTTCTTTAAGACTCCTCTATTTGACTGCGAGAATGACTAACATTCATTGGATTCTGTAAACATTCTTCCAAATACGGCTGCAGAATAAAACGACCTGTATTAATTATAGAGACAATCGATATGATTGAATGAATAATTACAGTTATTAAGCTTTACCAGATATCCAATTCGAAAATTAAATTTATTTGTTTATTGGCCATTCGTTTTTTAGATATTTTGAAAAACAATAAAAGTCAGTTTCAATCTCGCAATAATAGCTGAAGTCGGATAGTTTGAAAATCAACTCTTCAAAAAACAAAAAAAAAGAAAAGAAAAGAAGGAAAACGTGATTTTCCATTGCGAATGGTCATTTACTAATAATTATTAAATAAAATTGACACTTGAAAATTTCATAAATATTATTGAAATGAATACAAAATATATATGAGCAAATAGGCGATCTCTGACACTAAGATTAAAAATCGCCTTCAATTCTAGACGCGTGTATTCACAGTGTTTTCGTATAACATTTACATCAATAAATATCATTTGCACTACATAAATCACATGAGATGATGCCTAAATAGATTTACAACCAGTGTCTACCGGAGAAGCCAGATGCATCAATGGGTTGTACTAAATAGATGGCCTCCTAGCCATTAGATGCAGATTTCTACTTCGCCCTATATCGGTGGTTTTCCCGACATAAAATCACGTTTAGAATGCGCATATGTGAGGCAAACTGGATGATATACATTAACTAAAGGTATCTTAATTCCAATTGCAAAGAAAGTTTGGTCTGTTTAATGAAAATAAATATTGAGCGCTCTTTTGTGAGTCAGTTTTAACACATTTCAAATTCTATGTTGTGTTAATAGGACTCGCCTGGATTATACCAACGGATTACTACCTATATATATATATATATATATATATATATATATATATATATATATATATATATATATATATATATATATATATATATATATAATTATAATTATTTATTTAAATATTATAACATAAATATGTTATAAAATCACTACAAAAATAGCCATTTTGTTTGAACACTTCTGGTGTCTTATCAAGTGATGATGTTCAATGACACCAGAAGTGTTGAAACAAATTGGCTATTTTTGTAGTGATTTTATAACATATTTATGTTATATTTAAATAAATAATTATATCTGCTCTACTCTGTATTGAGCACTCTTTTAAGAATAATAATTGTTGGTTATTGGAATTTATTCCGTATATACCAATCCTATACTTGGGTATATATATATATATATATATATATACATATATATATATATATATACATATATATATATATATATATATATATATATATATATATATATATATATATATATATATATATATATATATATATATATATATATAACTACACAGTCGAGAGAACAGAAAAACATTGTCTATATCCCTACGAGAATGTCAAGTCCGTGTTCAGAGAAAATCCCAGAGCCACATACCACCTCGCCGACTGTGACTGACAATGTCTGGAGATGAATAAGTCTTAATGTTACACATAAGAAAGTGAAGTTTGTGCTTTCGATAGTCTGAATGACAATAATGTTAGATATTATTTATAAGGGTAGACGTGTTTTTTTTTATTAGTTCCTCTAATTATAAAAAAATTCGATAAGAATCGCGAAAAATCATTATATATTTCACGCATTTCTTTAAAAATGTATTTTTTTTATTTCCATTAAATTATTGACTAAATATTTTTCTCGAATCCAGCGTAATAGTTTAGATAATATTCATAAATATTTAATATATTTATGAAATGGAAACTATCCATAAGATATTTAATTTTCTTCGGGAAATACTGATTAAAAGGAATATAAATTCAATTCTGTGGCTTTGCTTAAAAGGCAAATTTTAATTAGATTTCATATTCAAGGGAAGCCAATCAGTGAATGTCCTTTCATTGCAGGTCTATTATTGGTTTGCAAATGTTTCGTTTTAACCATAAAAAACTACGCGAACACACGCAATAACGTTAACGTCATATGAACGGGATACATTCAGGCGTTCAATGGTGAAATAAATTTACATTAGGAATCTTATGAAACTGAGCTGTGATCGTTTCTTATTAATACAAGATATAAATACGTAATTTTCAATGTTCTCTGATTGAATGCAAGAAAGGCGAACGGACATTAGACACACACTTCACGAAAATACTTAAAATTTGTCCTTAATGCACAATATATGACTTTATTCTGTGAATATATGCTTTCGAAATAAGATTGGTATTATTTACACTATTTACATTTTTCGAACTTGTCTTTATCTTTACTGTCACGTTCACGTCGTTTCGGTCGTTCTAAGCCCCGGCCTTCTTCCAGTAATTGGAATTCCAACGGTTCTGTTTTCACCTGCCATGCCTCTTTAGTTATTTCCCTTTAACTTGACTCTCTAAGTTTCTGTTCAACTCTGTTTTAGCCAGGTATTGAACTCACAACTCTTTGGGTCAAGATTACTTGAACCAACACTTCAACCACTGGGTCATTTGTCCAAAAAATTCATACACTAACTGTATGAATTTCTTTGGACATATCAATGTCTCAGTAACATTTTTAACCATACCTCATATTACAATTTGTTATTGTTTTTTCTCTAACACTATGTACGAGGGTCATTCAATAAATAAGTTGAATTTTTCGGTATAAGGACTTCTAATACAGATAGAAGCTTACTCTTTTTTTTTTTGTTTTACTTCTTTTTCACATGGATTTAATTTCTTTTGCAAATTAAAAAAAAACTTTGAGAGTTTTGGCGATTAACAAAGATGGCCAACCAAGAAGCATACTCCAGGATTGAACAGCGGTCAGTTATCAAGTTTTTGGTTGCTGAAGGGTGCAAACCAGTTGAAATTCATAGGAGAATGTCAACTGTATATGGTGCCACATGTTTCAGCCAAAAAAATGTCTACAAGTGGGCTAAATTGTTTAAAAATGGACGGAGTAGTGTTGAGGATGAAGACAGGCCTGGGAGGCCTACAGAAGTGAGCCCAGACCTTTTCCCTTCAGACTTTCACCTGTTTGGTCTCTTGAAAGCGTTCACGAGAGGCACGAAGTTTAAAAGTGACGATGAAGTCAAAAGTGTTGTGAGCGACCTTCTGAGACATCAGTCCAAAGATTTTTACCCTGAGGGAATATGGAAGCATGTGTACAGATGGGAAAAAGTGTGTGACAGTGCTGGGAGACTACGTTGAAAATTTTAAAAAAAGTAAGCTTCTATCTGTATTAGAAGTCCTTATACCGAAAAATTCACCTTATTTATTGAATGACCCTCGTATTATTGTTTCCCATTTTGTATCCATGCCTATGCTTTGCCGGCTTAGCATATACACTGATTATAATTACCTGAAGAAGGCCGAAACGTAGAGCCTCCGAAATATCGTGAATATGACAACAAAGATGACAGTAGTCTGAGGAATTTAAATAATGTAAATTGTTACAATACTCCATCTCATAAATACAAAGATTGGTGTTATTTGTCCTATTTGCATTGTTCGGACTGTTGTCCTCATCTTTGTTGCCATATTCACGGCGTTATACGCTCCCGCTTTCTCCAAGTGATATTATTTAGGGCCAGCAGTCGTGACTTCTGTAGCCAAGACCCACCATGCAGCGTATAGAGGAACGAATCATTCGCATTCTTTTCGCATTCCATCATTAATGAAGGAAGTGTAACTTGGATGACTGATTCCCTAGAGCTGCTTTGTCGAACAAACACCAACAAGATTACTAGAATTTTAACCTCATCAAATCTAAATTTCGCCTACATACAACTTTAACCTCGACATCTTAAGCTGAGACAACATTATCCAGTAATTCTCTACCTTGAGTGATCTTGCGGCTTGTATTCTAAATGTAAAAAAAAAACGAATTTTATTGTGAAATTGACTTTAATCGTAATATCTGAGATATTATAGTTATTCTAGGTGTGATTAATTTGTTAGTAAGTAACAATAGAAAATAGACCCCCTCTTTATGAACAATAGGAAAATGAATTATTATTTACTAAAAAAATATATTGAAAACATTACCAACATTGGTTAGTTAATACCAATTCTACTGTGCAAACATTGGTTTGTATAAATTTGTTATAAATTTGCAAGTGTAATCTGAGTGAATGGAAAGAGCGTCACTAAAAGGTTGGAGATTGGAACGAAGTCAAAAAATTCTTTTTGCATGAATTAACTTTTAAAAGTCACACAGGCTTTTCCTTTTCATCCCAACCGAAGGACACCATCTTAGCGGAAAAATGTATTAACGATTTAATTATGATGTACACGCACAAGTACACACATATATATTTCTTTCCTTCTCATCTGAGGGAACCTATGATGGCGAAGCGCATATTCAAATCAATAAAAGACTTCCCCACTTTGTCTAATTTATCAAATGAATCTTTAAGTAATATCCATACCACATGAGATGTATAAAGAAATCTGAGACCGTAAAACGTTTACCAAATTATTCTTTTGCTAAAAGCTTTTCATTTTACTAGAAATAGAACAAATATTTTAATTAGAATAACATGCTACTGTCATATTGAATTGTCCAGAAATAAATACCATTTGGGAACTAATAAATATTTGCTTTAAATCAAAAATACTTCTGAAATATTTTCACACACACTATATGAGAAAAAAAAACGAATTTTTATGTTATTATTATTAACGATAATTGAAAAGTGTTTGGTGCGGATAAATGGCCGTAAGTTTTTTTTTAGAAAAGCACTTTCACGATTAGAACTGATTAATATGGGGAGTTAAGTAACAGATCGTTTAAGAACAACACGCTCACACTTTCAATAATTGTAAATTTCTTTGTAGAAAGTACATGAAAAGGAAATGTATAACTGTGAACATATTTTCTTAATAGTAACTTTGGTCGTTTCGATGTAGTCAAACTGAAAGCTGACCTAAAAATGACCTATAATCTATTGTTAAATAGGGCAAGGACTGGCTTGTTAATCTTAACGCCTCAAAAACGAAACTGATCTCTATTAATCAGCTGAGAGAACTATTTTTACCTTCTATCAGCATGGCTGATGCTAACCACCAGGGGAATGACTCGTTGTGCTTTCTCAGACTAACTTTTACAGATGCCATTAAATGTAAAGTATATACTGAATCAATTACTAAGTCCGCAGCTAACAAAGTTGGTTCACTGTGTTGTGCAAGACAATTTTTTTCGTCAGAATCTATCTTACGTATTTATAAGTCTACCACGCGTCCTTGCTTCGAACCTTGCTGTCACATTTGGTCTGATGCTCCTGCTATATATTTAGAGATTCTTGATAAAATCTAAAGAATAATCTGCAATGTTATTGGTTCTGAGCTGGCATCTTGGCTTCAGTCACATTCCCACTTCTGTAAGATAGCTTCTCTGAGCCGTTTCTATAAATACTTTCATGGTAATTATTCTGGTGACCTTTCCTCTATGGTACCAAGACATTATGAATTTCAGCACAGTACAAGATTGACGGAAAAAACTCATCTATTTACAGTTGAAATGGCTATAAATAAATGTAAGTTCTATGCTAAGATTTTATTCTAACGCGCTACTCGTTTGTGGAACTCTCTTTCGGCTTCTTGTTTTCCAGTCAACTTTGATCTTAAATGCAATGTCAATCGATATCTTCCACCTTCTTAATTCGTATTCTTTTATTGTCCGCTCTCCTTAATAGTAGTTTTTTTTCATATTCTCTAACACCCATTGCGTCTTAGTGACATTATTGCCTTGCTTGTGGTGAAAGGATTAAAACAGTTCTTTAAAAAAGGTAACAAGGCGCACTTGGATGTACAATAAACTATTGGAACCGAGATAAAGAACTTCGCATCGCAAAAGAGGTTGTCTAGAATACAAGCACATATCTTTAGACAAATACTTAGTATTTGTATTTTATGATAAGAAAATGTTGTATCAGAAAAAGACTAAACTTCTGTCATGGTAAATAAAGCTAGCTCACATGAGATTTCTTTATGTACCTGATTATGCAGGTTGCGGCAGGGTATGGCTGCAAGCCTAAAAGAAGCCTTAAAACTTACAGACTACCAGTAATCGACTGTAGGCGATTTGGATTTCTTAACTATAACAGAAAACTCCGAGCAAAATCCGATTCTCATAAATATGTGCAAAACAGAGTAGAAATTTTATTCAACTATCATTTTATTAATTACTGTTATTCTTTGAGAAAACACCTTACCCGAGACTCGATACGCCGTATTCTTGCTTAATAGTCGTTATTGGCGGATCTCGTTGCCGAGTATTGGAGTACTCACTGATATTTTCATCAGAGTGAAATGAGTCCCATTTTGGATTTGAAGAGACGTCCGCTGTCACCGCATGGTAGGATTCAGGAGAGTTTGGGCTTTTCTTTGGACTCTCTTCATCTTTTTTATTTGTCTTCCGGTTTTTTTCTTTCTTAATACACCCGCGTTAATGGATAAGAGAGAACTACGTTACTGAATATCATAAAACAATTACACAAACGAATTCATAAAAGGTTTAAAAAAAACATTTCCTCAGTATAGCATCTATCAAACAAGTTTATATGTTTTTTTCTTCTTTGTATTTTAAATCATATGATTAACAATGAATACCTCTGGATTAATATTTTCAACGTGTTTATCGAAATTTCATTCGCAGCCCCTTTAATAACTGAAACGTTATGCAACAAATAAGAGCACAGTGTGAAATAATGAAATACTTAATTTTAGCATGTCAATGGCGGGAAAATAAGTCGTCTGTAACGTTTTGTTAGAGACAAAAAAGACAGAAACATTAATCCAGAAACAAAATGGAAGATCTAAAAGGTTTAATTCAGAATTTAAAGATTTTAAAGGGAAGTGCATGAACCAGGCAAGAGGCGGGCCTATTTACTCCTATTAAGAAGAAAAAAATAATTACTAAATAAAGCTTCAGAGTTCAGACAAAACGTTAGAAGACTAGAGTTGATGTAGACTTTAGAAAGAACCGGAAACCCAATCCTAAACAGGAAACAATATGTCGTCTGTAACGTTGTATTAAAAACAACATGGACGGAAACATCAACCCTGAAACAAAATGGAGGAATGAAGAGGTTTAATTCAAAATTTAAAAAAGCAATTGTTTTCATGTCAAAAAAAGAATTCCTATGAAATATTCAAGGCGAACAAAGTTGAAAATATTTGCTACGCCTTTTTTTTTAGCGATTTTGATAAGGAATCAATTGCACAGTATGCGAGTATTGTTGTGCGCATGATCCGTTTCCATAGAGATTCCAAAATAATAAACGGTAGAGATAAATAATTGCTTGTATAGTCAAGGGTATAGATAAGACTTATCAGACAGTATCTTATTGTGGAGCAAGAACTTCAAACTGGTAATTAACTTTGCTTCGCCTTTTACAACTGAGCGAACGCCATTTAACGACTTACGCTTATAGACACGCGCATATAGATTCTTGCTATATAAAGAAATATCTAAGCAAAGAATTTTCAAATTTTCATCACATATACGAGGTTTATCTGAAAAGTAACGGAACTGTATGTGCTGTGAGATCTACGGGCGAAAGAAGGATAAGCGGATCTAACATCATATCTTAGGAGTGAATGATTGTAAACTTAGCTTTCTGAAAGTATTGCATTTTTTTACATGCATTTGTGGCAGGACAAATCGTGGCTGCTTCACCATGACAATGCACCGGCTCACAATGCCCTGAAGAATCACCCGGCATATCCCTGCCGGGAAGAACATCGCCGTACTGTATCTGTCTATATTTCTGAGACGAGGTATTATGTACACTATTTACATTATTCGGACTATTGCTCTCATCTTTGTCGCCATATTTATTACAACGTTTCGGCCGTTGTACGCTCCG
>OZ038505.1:83103678-83106178 GCA_964036315.1 Acanthosepion esculentum
TTATCCAATATTCCACAATAGTAAAGACGAATTTTTTTTTTAAATTTTCGATCACTTTTCAGTGTCTTTTATCTAGACGTTCTGGTCTGTGAATAAAAACACTGAAAGAAATAATCGGCATTTCGGACTCTTTTTACTATAATTTTTCTATTCTAATGACTTTTTAAAGAATTTTTTTATTCTTTTCTTATGCGAGTTGTTGATGTTATCGAGAAGTGTTAATTATAATTTTGTAAGTGGCTATTTCTGTTGTTAAGGATATTAGAATAATCCAGAATTACCTGTATACGGATAGATTATGAACATAGTAAACAGAAAGGAGTATAAGACCGCGATGTGGTTTCTCACTGGGTTTGTAGGAATCATTCTACTTGGTTTTTTGTTGAATATCAACATTCGGAGTGGCGGGATTCGATACAATAACATAAAATATTGTTGCGTGTCTCCTCGTCATTAGGCCGTTAAGAATAATTCCACGATTTTTGTAGGAGTTACCTCCTCCTTAGTTCCCTAAATATTCACTAGGGGTCTCTCTCCCTATACTATAAATACTGGGTAACTTCTTGCCTCTTTCTCTTTTTTTCCTTCAGGCCTCGTGCCGCAGCCCACCTCGCGGGGAGGTGAGGTAAATCTCTCTTTCTTCTTCATTTCAGCGACAAGATGTAAGCTCTTAGAAGATCAGCGTTTCCCATTTCTGGGAAAACGCTATGAACATTACAAACACTCACCAAAATACGAACATTCACCAAAGAACAAATACAATGCCCCCCAACACACAAATGTTATGTCTATGTGCCTTGTCATTTGTTTAATACATATTTGTTGATTGATATATATATATATATATATATATATATCTGTCTTGCTTGTCTTCTTTCATCCTCGGTTGGACAAATTAAGTCCGCCAATTTTCATGTAGTTGGACCTTTTAATATTCTACCAGGAGTTACACACGTGTCTCTAATACAACAACACGTAAATACACACAGGGTCCTCTACATTTTCATTGAAAGAATAAAATCCAATAGAAAAAGACAACGTAAGTTTAACAAAATAAATATTAATTTTTATAAAACAACAAGAATACAAGCAGTGGATTATCGATTAGAAATCAATGTCTTTTTGTTTTGGTTAATAAAGTTCTGGGATACAATATACATCGTATTTGCGTACGTATGTGAGACACAATGAAACGTTGTTATATGTGTGTTTGTCTGAAAGAGTCAGAACGTGTGTGCGTGGTTAATAGTAAAGTGGATACCAGAGATAGTTAGAATTTGGTTCTCACTGTGATCTGTGGTGCCGTAGTCCGAAGCGGTCTCTTTGTAGTTGGTCAGCGCTAGTGCTTTTTGCGTGTAGACGTGAATGGGGTCGTGAAGATCAGCAGCGAGAGTGACGTGGACCTTGGTGGCATTTGTGCGTTTCCCATAGGGGGCCGGATTTTCGTGTACTTTTTTGTAAGAAAATCGACTCCAGAATTAAATATTAATTTCTTCCTAATTGGTCTTTAAAAAAGTCACGTGGTATGTCTTCTACTACGTCCGCACGATATTTTGGCGGTATCTACCTAAATCATGATGACTAATAAAACAATCTTACTGATGTGTACTCTGGGGTTTTATTTTAAGATGTAAACACTCTATTGAGTGTTAATGGTTTATAAATATTGTATTTGATATTTTAGTGGACACGACAGAGTTATTCAACCTACACCACGTATACAATTCGGAGAGAATTAGAAGTCCTACCAGGATTCATTATTGGTGGCCATAATCTTAACAACAAAACACATGCAGATGACATTGTGTTGGTAGCAGACATAGAAAGGAAACTACAGGAATTCCTACAGAAGGCAGTCAAGGAATGCGAGAAGAAAGGACTAATGGTCAGTTGTATGAAGACAGAATGTAAAATACAACAGTGAAATCAAGCAATTACGAAAATGTAATTGCCAAGGGAATTTTTAACAGAGAATAAAAAAAATGATATCGACATGCCAACATGCATTGGAACAGCACTTCCAAAAGCCAAGCAGAGTATATTGAGAAACAGCAAACTTCATTAGAATAAAAAGAAAGACTGCCGAAGTGTTGCGTGCTATCAGTACTCTTGTATGGCAGTGAATGCAGGACAGTCTCATCACAGTAATAGAAATGTTATTCTACAGAAGGATGCTGAGAATACCATGGACTGAATTTATCAACTTATCAACAATGAAGAAATTTGGGAGAAAATATAAACAGAAAGGACACTTATATTTAATATTAGAAAGAGATAGTTGAAATTTCTTGGGTACATAACGAGGGAGGAGTGTCTACAAAATCATTACCGCTCCCAGAACGGTTTGAAAGCACGGGGGACAGGAAAAAGCAGCGCGTAACCGCTGCCTAACGAGTTTGTGTAGATGGTTGGCAGAACAAACATTAGGAGACAAGAATTGGTAAAAGCAACAAAAGACAGGAAAGTAGGGAGCCCAAATTACTTTTACTTTACTATTTAT
>OZ038505.1:83111178-83183678 GCA_964036315.1 Acanthosepion esculentum
TATATATATATATATATATATATATATATATATATATATATATATATATATATATATATATATAGTGTGACCGCTGAATTATATAAAACAGTATCCACCTCTGCGTACGCACAGTGCGCTCGCTTAGGACCTCTTCCCGGAAGATCGCCGACTAATCTAGTTCTTTCAAACCAGAAGATTTTTCATTTTATTTTTATTTTTTGAAGTTATAGAGCATCCCTTAGGGATTAAAAAGACTAAGTACGTTGTCAAGCAACGAGTAAACCTACTCAAAGATCAATTATTCAATTATTCAAACTCAGGGAAAATACCGGCAAAATTTTAATGTCAGAGTGTCTCCTACCGATAACATGATTAGGCACATAATCGTCTGGTTTGAAAGAACTGGATCAGTCGGCAATCTTCCGGGAAGAGGTCCTAAGCCAGCGCACTGTGCGCACGCAGAGGTGGATACTGTTTTATATAATTCAGCGGTCACACTATATATATATATATATATATATATATATATATATATATATATATTGTTTGCTGATGACGCTGCGATCGTGGCCACTTCAATGGGAGAAGCTCAAGCACTCGTCAATCGTTTCTCCACAGCTTGCAACACATTCGGATTAACTATAAACATAAAGAAAACTGAAGTTGTCCATCAAGCAAGGCCTACACCGAAGCAGGTCCAGGGTGTAAAACCACCGGTCCATACCTTTCCAGTCGTTCTCATTACTGTTGGCAGCAACAACCTGAAATATGTGAAATCATTTTCATACTTAGGAAGTAAAGTCAATACAAGCACCTCTTTGGATGACGAAATAGTTAACCGAATATCAAAGGCAGCCAATGTCTTTGGGAAGCTTAAGCATCGCCTATGGGATGTTCGTGGGATTTTACTGAAAACGAAAATCAGTGTCTATCGAGCAATCATTTTCACCACACTTCTTTATGGGTCAGAATCGTGGACGCCATACAGGACATCAATCAATTTGATGCTTTTTATAAACGCTGTCTTCGTTCTATATGTAGTTATACAGAGCAGGACAAAATCTGTAACCCTGATCAAATGTGATGTCTCTGGTATTGAATCTTTTCTGATGCAATCAGAGTTCAGATGGGCTGGCCTTGTCATCAGAAAGAGTGATGATCGGATGCCGAAAATCCTCATGTATGGCCAACTTTTTCATGGTTAGCGAAATGTAGGCCGTCATTTGGTTACGCTTCGAGGATAAATTTAGATACAATTTAATTGCTGCAAGCATCCCTATAGAGGAGTTCGACTTGCTGTTGAAAACCGAGCAAACTGGGGAAATACCTGCTACCGAGGGATAACTAACTTTGAAAAGAATCGTCTCAACCATCTGGGAGAATTAAGAATTAACACTAAATCTCAGGTTAATACATCAGCCCATATGACGGTCAACTCTTCCGTATGACCTTAGTGTGGATTTGTTTGCAAATCCCGTACAGGATTGTTGTCTCATACGAAACATAAATATAAAAACTGAACTGAAAGACCCTCAGACGTCGAAAACGACTTGAGAGCCCATCATCATCTTCATCATATATATATATATATATATATATATATATATATATATATATATATATATATATATACAAGTATAGGATTGGTGTATACAGAATAAATTCCAATAATCAACAAATACTATTCTTAAAAGAGTGCTCAATACAGAGTAGACCAAATATAATTTTTGAATAAATAATTATATATATATATATATATATATATATATATATATATATGTGTGGTGTGTGTGTGTGTGTGTGTGTGTGTGTGTGTGTGTGTGTGTGTGTGTGTGTAGTGTGTGTGTATGTGTGTGTGTGAGAGATAGAGAGAGAGAGAGACAGACAGACAGAGATTTGGATGGTTTGAACACTGTTTCTCCAAATTACACTCATGGATGGAATAATTCCTAATTAAAAATTTGCATACTTTCTACCTTCTATTACACAGCACCTACGAAAATACAGTAACTTATTTTCCAGTTCTCAAGGTCCACAGGCACCAAAGATAAAAGCATACAGCTAAAAAATCTTAACTTATAAAATAAAGGCGTGCAATCACTTTGTGCAGTTCTATCCAAAACTTTTGCACGCCAGTGTATATAGTTTTACAAAGACATTAAGCAAAATACACGATGGCGTACAACAAGTAAACCACCAATTAACTCGACACCAAGCAAAATATCACATGACGGATGGTAACTTAAATAAACACATAATTTTCCTTTTCTCTATTAATTTACATCATCCAAGATATTTAAAAAAAAAAAAAAAAAAATTCCCCGCAAACAACTTAAATAGAGCACACACCATTGTGATTGGCTATTGATCAACTACCAATCAAATGCGCGATGACGGGGTATATTATAGAAGTTAGTGTCTGTAAGCATTTTTAGAGGGCGTATCAGAGTCCGATCAGCTCTGATGGGGTCGACTTGGTGAGGTCAGTATGATGTTTGAAAGACCCGAAACTGCCCAATGATCCAATTCAGAACATCACTGACGACGCCCTCTAGCGCTAAAGAGCGTATATTCAAAGTAGTGTTAATCGAATATTGATTAAAATATGTTTGTCGAGGTTACTTTTGTTTCATATTTTCACATTATATAATAAAGAAGTTTGGGCTTGGTGTGCATTGACGGGTTATCTCCAGATCCGTGTACTCGTATCTATGTCATTCACAAAATTTACTTTCTTACTTCGATGACAGAGACCCACTTTGTATTGAGAGATGCTCGTTATTGTTTTGGAATTATTTATACGTTACGTATTTCCGACCGCTTCTTAACTGAACTGACATGGAAAGGAAATCTCTGCTCGAGACTTCGGAATAAACACATAAAATTTACAAAGGCCTCCTCCCCACGTTTTTCCTCGTCTTTTTATTATTATTGAAAAGGCTTTCATATTAGGCTCATAACCGATCGTAATTCACTTTCCATCGAATTTGATTTAAAGTGTAATAAAAAGTTTGTGTTTATATGAAATTATTTTAGACTTTAGTCAGATAAAATTTACAAATTAGTCTCCACTATTTCCATAGACTCCACTATTAATTCTACCAGTTCCGACCTTTAGAAGTCACCTTTCTACATCCGCGGATTTGAAGCGGCTATATTACCTGCGTATTCATTTTGTAAGGAGAACGTTCCAATCATTTTTTTTTTCCTGAGAACTAATTTGTGGAACCATCTCTTGTGTGGATTAATTTCCTGAATACTACAACCCTAACCTATTCAACTCTAGGGCCAATCACTAACTATCCTCCTTATCCTTATAATCTTCGCTACCTACTTCCTCTTCTTACATTCGGTAACCCTCTATAATGAATATTTATTCAGTCTTCAAATCGATAAACATTAGGATAAAAGTATTTGGATTAACCCACATAAAAATTTCTCAATATTTCCTACGTAATATTTGCAGTTGTTTCGAATGATTTGTTTTCTCAGTCTTTCACAGTTATATTCCTTTGGATAAAAATAAACTCATTTCAGAATTTAAAAAAATATGGCGATGAAAAATCTTGCCTAGAAACTCTCTGTACCTGACTTTTAAAATAATTTGATCGCTTTTCATTATTTTTCCAGAAGAATTAAAACCTTTTCCTTTTTCTCACGGAATATACTCGACATGGGCTGAAGAGTGGATCGGCTGTGTCTTTATCTTCGGGCAGAGCGCAACTGAAAATATTATTCTGGGAGGGTTATCCGGTCTCGGGGACGAGCTGCCCATGGCTCTCCCTCCTTCATTGCGTTAAAAAGTGGGGATTGGTAGTCATATCGATGCCAGCGCAACAGACATTTGTCGGATGGGTGGGGGGTATTTTGGGGACCTGGCTCGGATGCACGCACTCCGGTTCTTCACATTAATCTGACCTTATGTTAGATCCTGCCAGCCTGGGGCGGCAAGTAAATACTAACTATCTGTTATACTAACCTCTAATACTAATCTTTAATAGTAATATTAGTATTTTCCTTGCTTTTCTGCTGTCGGTTGACATTTATAAAATCTTACTACTAAAAAGACATTCAGGAAAATAGGTACCTCTAGTGTACAAGCTTTTATCCCTATTCTAGTAATGATTGGAGTTTCCTTCCTAACTTTTAGTTTAACGCAGTGTGGAAAGTCAACATTACATACTTATTTTCCCTTTTAATCACATTTGCTACTCATTTTAGTTGTTGCAGTTGGTGATATGATTTCTGTTATTTGGTAAAACTCTTTGCGATTATATATTGCATCTGATGAAGGATAGTTTTTTTAATGCCTACAAGTGTCATTCGCTTGAAACCATTTTTAATCATTGATCTGAGAAAACGGTTGTATAGAGATGACAGTTTAGATATTTCCAAAACGAATTTAGCACCATGCATGATATCCAGGTATGAATCTACAACTGTCGAATTATTCTATAGCGCATGGCTATAGATCTCGGTCCATTTTATCTTTCCAGGAAGTATTTGGTTCCTTCACTTATGTCTTATCTTTACAAGAATTACATCAGACCGAAAACGGAGTATTGTAGCCATGGAAAGGTTTGAAATTGTTATATTCTCACTTTACAACCTTGATAGAATTCAATATCCCTTGGGGAAGACTTATTTTTAATTCTGAACCTCTTTTCCACGGACGTATTCTTTCGAACTTATCGATATTCTATTTGCTACTTCGGAGGTGAGTATTCAGATGAGCTCCCTTCAGTAGTCCCAACAGTTCAGACATCTAGGACTTGCCTTGCCACATACACGGAGTCGAATCATTCTCATTACCTTCGTGTTCCATGTGTAAAAATTGCACTAAAGCAGTCCCCTCCCACCACGCCCAAGAACTGCTAATTTGGGAGCAGACTCCTACATAAATGCTTCCTTGGACACTTTAATCTTCCCTTCTTCAGGTCAAGGGTCAATCATCATCTTTCCTCCATATTAACATAATCTACATTTCTTACGATGTTTTCCAACTCATTGAACATTAAACTATACTTTACTGTAATACCCGATCTGGAGTGGCTCTCAAGGTTTGTACTGGATGAAATTTAGTCGGAAAAATAATTTCTGAAATAATCAAAAGTACCTCAGCTAAAATCTTCAATGCTTTATAATATACTAGACTACCCGTGACCAGTTGGGTTACTGACGGTTGAGGTTATAAAACATTAAATTTGATTTCAACGTTCCATTGAAATGAATGTTAATTTTATTATGATTCAGTTAAATATTTCAATTGGTTCGTGTCATCACTGACCTGGTTTACAAGTTTTACTGAATTGTTTAGAGCATTTAATAGAAATAAAACTTCCGGGATAAATTTGAACTTTAAATCAGATTAACTTAAAAATGTTTTAATATGCCAAAAAATATTCAAAAACCATATTGACTAGAAAATATTATTTTAAATATGCCCCAAAATATATTTAAATACTTAAAATATTATTTGTATAAAGAAAGCTGAAATATAAATAATTAAAAAAAACTGAACGAAACAGCAAAGCGGGATCTCTTTGTGTCTGTCTTTAACGTTAATATTTTAACTGAAAAATTATCTGTTTGAAAAAAATTAGAATAAAAATACTTACTCGTATTTTTAAACCGTGTTCACTTAAAATATTTTAAAAATCAGATTAACTTAAAAATATTTGTTAAATATTTAAAATATTGTTTGTTTAATGAAATCTGAAATATAAATAATTACTCTGGACGAAACAGCAAAGCAGGATCTCTTTGTGTCTGTCTTTGACGTTAATTGTTTGAAGAAACTTACTGTATAAACAACTCATAAATCATTATGCGTTTGACAGACGCACCACACAAGCACGCACGCAATCACAGACTCATTATATTGATAGATTACATGTTATAATATATGAATTATGTTGTATTCAACTTAATGTATCACAGAAAGGAAATGTCTACCGGGGAAGATAATATTTTATTTTCATGCCATGTCCCTTCAGGACGTAGGTGAGCATGGCTGGTCACGATTGCTTATTTTTGATATTTATGAATTGCCATGTTTTCTTGGGAAAGATAGTAGAATGCCACAGTTTGACATTTAGTTTTTCTTCTCTTAGGATGCTTGTCACCTAAGGCTAGACACATCCAGTCTATCCCGCTATTTACCACGTAAATGAAGGTAGGAGACATGAATTCTGTGTGAAAATGCCCCAAGTAATCGCTTTCCAGCTGACAAATTCTCTCCGTATACGCAGTACCACGTTCACCTGCTTGTTTTTTCTCTTGCGCGTTTTTATCCTGAGCTGATCTCGCAAAAAATTTGCATACGACCAACCAATCTCGCCAATTCTCCTAGCTCCGAGACCATGTTTTTCCTGAATTAAGCTGTTAGGGCGGCCATATTTCTTTTTCCTTTCCTTCACCCATTTTGCACACCAGGCTTATTTGTACTCGCTTTGCCACACGAAATAAGTCATCTTCTCTTCTACAAATTCTTGAGGGGATTAATGCGAAAGTGAATGCAAATGATGAAACCGAAATTTGAACCCGGCTCGCCGATTAGACGACATTTACAATACCCGAACATTTGGATAAAGGTTAATAAATATTATATAAGTCGATGTTCTAAGATTTACGGCAAAAGGAGGTTAAAGATGATTTTTTACGACTTATCAACCTTTTTACAGACTATTTAAAGTGAGAAAATATTTTTAGATTATGTCGTTTGAATGAAAGAAAATTGAATGTGACTTACCTCGTGGTTAGGGAAAAGAAGCAGCGGCGGCGATAAGTAATTTCTCTTGTAGAAAGATATTAGGGCAAACCGGGGGAAAAGATGAATTATGGGAAGGAAGAAAGACGACAAGAAAGATTGCGAGAGAGGAAGGAGATTTAATAGGAAAGATGGAAGTGAGAGATCCTGAAAGAAGCTTCTTTTTTATTCACAGTGATAAGCTTTTGAACCACAGATTATAATAAATTTTTGGAGATAATACTGATTTAGGTATACAAGTCCTACTAATTAACCCATAGTTGGGGAGAAAAGGTTGATCGTATTTGTGCGTAAGTGAATATAGCGAACTGGAGTGGAATTGGAACTCGGCTGTCCTGATAAATAATTCCCAGCCGTGATCTATCACACCAACCGCACATCCAAGCTTACAGCCCCTAATGTTCCCAAGAGGTCACCCATCTACGTACTGACCAGGCTCGGCGTTGCTTAACTTCGGTAGTCATACAGGAGCCGGTGTTTCAACGTGACATGGCCGTAAGCCCTGGTCAAATAAGAAAAGAATGTAGACTGAGAAAGAAAGAAAACGTTAATAAGAGTGGAGTTATAAAAGTAGTGATGTCACGTGACCAATCCAATCACGTGATCAATCCAAACTGAGGCAAATGTAAATCTTATAAAGTCTCATTATGTTTTTTTTTAATCAGTATCACGCCATGCAAGGCAGTAAAGCCACTAAGACACAAAGGATTACAGCAAGAGTAGATTGCGATTGACATTGCATTTAAATTTTTGCACATTAAATTGGAGCCGGAAGGGATTTCCACAATCGAGAAGTACGAGAAAAGAAACTGTTAGCATAGAACTTACGGTTACACCCAGCCAGCGCATCTGTAAATTAATCAGATCCCGACACCAATTAAATTAAAGAATTCTGGGTACCATAGCGAAGAGCTCATATCTAATGTAGTGCCGGAAAATTCCTGGCCTTACTTGCTGATAAAATCTATTTTTACTTTTTCATTTCTGGCAAAATAACTACGATGTACTATCACACTAAGAATAGCTTCGTTGAACGAAAGTAAAAAGAAAAGAAACGGCTTCGGCAAGAGATGAACGCCAAGAAAGAAAACATGGCGAATCTTGCATTCAAAACGACATTTAGTCGGTTGGCTTTCAGTTCAAATCGAAAGTTATGTCGTGTAAGTGTCACAGTTGATTGTCGAGAAATAAGAACTATGGATTCTTCTCTCGAAATATGACACGATTAGAATTTACCTTAGTTGACTTTAGCAGAACTAGCAGCATCTACAGTACACTGATATTATAGTGTAATGGTTAACAAGTTGAATTCTATAGCGCAGTGAGGTTGATCCTAAATGAGTTTTCATGATAGTAAGCTTGTATCACACTAACCTACACTTAGAAGTAACATCCTTTATCACTGACACTCCTGCCGCATTTTACTTACTAAGTCTGACACAAGGCCACAATAGAGGAGCGACAGGAGAGACTTCTACTTTAGCGAATGATCAGTAAGCTGTGTTTAATTGTTTCGCGACCATTTTTTCCACATTTTTTTTTCACCACTTAAAATGGACGTCGAGATTTTCACCATTTGTTAGAATGTCGTCTCCCCCACTTCCAAGACTGCCAGACTCAAAAAGTGTATTCCAAATAATATGCATATATAATTGAAAAATCTTCATTCTTTTCCATATTGGAACAGACATTTAGGTGGGTTATTTTTATGGAGGGTTTTTTTGACATTCATGATGTGATACAAATTATGTAAAAAAACAAGAAAAAATAAAAGATTTTCGCCTCCCCACTGAAACTCTGATATTCTCTCCCTCTTTAGTGGGGTGGGGGGAATTCCACCTTAATTGGTAATTGTCCTAACGTATTAATTCCAAGTAGATATTTACGTCTAGATTAAACTTGCATAAGTCTTCAATTGTAGAGATTCAAGTGATGATACAACTTTTCTTCTTCCGTTGTCATGTCCTTTCAGAACGTGGGTGATCATGGCTCTTCACAACTTCCTATCCTTTGTAGCTCTGTAGTAAGGTCTGTTTTTTAGCTATCTCTCCATCTCCCTGTTTTACCATTCATTTACACAAGCTCGTTAGATCGGTTACGCGCTGCTTTTCTCTATTTCGCTTTCCTTTAATACGCCTTGTGAGTGCCATATTCTCTAAGCCCTTTTTTTCATTATGTGTCTGAGAAATTTCTACATATATATTCTCCCCTGTTCCATTTTCCTTAAAATTCCGTCGTTAACTACATATTCGGTCCATAGTATTGTCAGCTATCTTCTGTAGAACTACACTTAAAATGGACGTCGAGATTACCTTAATAAACATCACTGCATAACAAAAGGCGTCTTCAAGGGAAAATGCTATGAAAGCACAAACTGGCACAAAGCGATAGTACACCTGAGATCGAACTTATGACACCGGCGTATGTTCTTTGTTATTTGTTGCTCTACAACAGGTGATTGATACATTTTAAGCAAACTGGAACTTACATAAAGCGTTCACGAGAATATTTAGATATTTTAAACATTAATCAATTTTGTGTATAAATAATGTAATTGCTTTTATCTCGCATTGATCTCAAGCCTGATAGCTGCTTGCTTTTGACTTCAGTTTTCACTTTCATATTTACATTCGCTCAATCTATGATATTGAGGTTAAGTTTACCCATAAAGAAACCATTACAAGAAGACACTTGTGAAAGATACACGGTGTCCATAAAGTTAGTGTGCACTTTAAAAAATTTATAACTTTATTTGTATTTGCCATAGAAATAATTTGTAAAAAGGATTAGATAGAAATAAATCTATATTTTTTAAGGTTTTATTGAAATTTTATTTACGTTTCCAGATGTCCTCCATCATTAGCAATACAAAGGGTAATACAATTTTGCAGTTCACGGAAAACATTTGTCATCTGATTTACAGTAATGCATGAAATCACTTTAGTTATTTTAGCTATACTTAAATCTAGGCACATTAAACTTTATAACATTTTTTACAGATTATTTCCATCGCAAATACAAATAAAGTTATAATTTTTTTAAAGTGCACACGAACGTTATGGACTCCCTGTATTTTGATTACAGGATCAAGGCGGTTCGTACTGCATACGGAATGCTCTCACACCGGGTTTGCGGCATTCACGGCCTCGCCATACGAACCAAAATTATGGTCTTCCGTATCGAGATCCTCTCCCCACTTCTGTACGCTCACTTGACATGGACTTTGTATTTCAGGAGCAGTTCCAGCAAATGAAGGCCCAAAGAATCTTTCGCATCAGTTGGAAGGATCGTATCACAAACGATACCCTCTTTCGGAAATCTTTCTCCAGCATCGTCTCCACTGGTCGGATCATCGATTTAGAATGCATCACGCTCTTTTCCCACGTATCTTCCTCTTTGGAAAATTCGCGATGGGAGCTGCAAGAGGCTACGAGGAGGCCCAAAATGACGGGATCGTTTATGCTAATATCGAGATTGAAACATAGGAAACCATTTCCATAGATTTTCGAGTCTAACCGTCAACATAAAGTGGATCTGCGATGTTCTGTCAGGAGGGCCTTTGTGACTCATGCTCACGACTCTTCAGTAGGCTGAGCCTTCATAGCCATCTCCGCAACCGCCATCAGAGTGGAGAAAGGGAATAATGAGAGAGGATGACGATCCCAATGGTCAGATACGAGCGGGTGCTGACTACTACCATTACTACTACTACTACTACTACTACTACTACTACTACTACTACTACTACTACTACATCTGATATTAACTACTATATATCCAAATGAAGAGAAAGAACAGATTTAGAATCCATTGTTCTAAGTCAATTACATTTTTAAAAAGTGCTCAATACAAAAAATAAAATATTAAAAATATCTTTAATATATATATGCATATATATATATATATATATATATATATATATATATATATATATATATTGTCATCCACAGACAGACTGTTTCTCTGCATCACATCTATACATACATACATGCAACAATTTCTTGTTAACAGTTAATATATTTCAACCTTGAAAAAGGCTAAATGTATGGCCGAAAGCGCTTGGATAAAAAGACCATTCGAACAGTTTTTATATAATTTATCATCTGAAAAAAAATTATTAGATGACATGAGAAATTGTATAAAAGCTAAATCAAAGCACCTTGTCTGTGGTATTCAATGAAATGTGCATGAAAGTATTGCTAAATACCCCCCATATATATATATATATATATATATATATATATATATATATATATATATATATATATATATATATATATATATATATAACAATTATAATGACCAAAATATTACGATAAGCAATATTTAGGAACAATGACGTAAGTTATGTAACTACTGGTTACGTTCGACTTTAGTAACGTGTGACCCGACTATTCACATGAAATAAAACAGCTACACGACGATGCAGCATGAGGTCTACAGGAGTCTGGAGGGGTTGTTGCATTGCTATAGCTGTCCAGACACAGTCTAGGATTGTACATATGTGAGTTGTGTTTGTGGATGTCGAATCAAGGAATTTAGTGGTCTGCAATATGTCCAATACGGTCTCAATAAGTTTCAAATCTGTGCGCTTAGGCCAGTGGAGAGCCTGAAGGGGAGCCGAGTGTTCCCAGAACCAGTTCCATATCACTCGCAGACGATTGAAGTTGCATTATCTTACTAGAACAAGCCAAGTTATTATTTACCATTAAGTATTGATAACGATGACAGTTTGTTGGGCGATATGGGTTGACAAAACTCAGATGAAATTAAATGTAGGGGCTAGTGGGCGAGAGCATCAATGTATTTTTTAATCGGTATCACCCCAAGCAAGGCAGTCCAGCCACTAACATGCAAGGGATTACAGGGTGTGGCGGAATTAGGAATAGAAACATTACTAATGAGTAGAAAGAGAAAAAAAACAATCAGGAGAACAGTAGATAGTGATTGATATTGCATTTAAATTTTTACAGATTAAAGTTGGCTGGAAAGCATAGAGCCGAAAGGGAGTTCCAAAAGCGTGAAGTGTGTGGGAAACTGTTAGCAGTGAAGTTTCGACTACATCTAGCTAGTTCAACTGTAAATTGATGAGATCTTAATGCAAGTCTAGTATTGTGCTTAAATTCATACAGTCTACGTATCATAGTGAAGAGCTCATCCAAACAACTATCATGAAAGTATTTACAGAAATGACACAGAGAAGCAACCTTACAGCAGTGGGAAAGTGACTGAAGCTGAGCTGCAAGATCAGGGCCAATAATATTGCTGATTCTTCTTTGGATTTTATCAAGGAGCTCTAGGAAAATAGCAGCAATATTCCAAGCATGGATGCATGGTAGACTTATAGATAGGCAAGATAGATTCCAGAGAGAAAAATTGTCTCACCTGACATAGTAAACTGATTTTCTTGGCAGCTAATCTAGCGATAGATTCAGTATTGTCATTCCACTTCATATCAATGGAGTGAAGTTTAGTTTTGGAGATGTTAAAATTGGGCATCCATCATTTGCCCCAGTTAATGATGGACTAAAGGTCATCTTGGACATTGGCTACCATTTTGACCTTGTCTAACTGATCAGCCTTACTATTGAGGCAGGAGTAAATCGTTGTGTCATCAGCAAAGATATCAAGTTGATAATAGATGT
This sequence comes from Acanthosepion esculentum, assembly GCA_964036315.1. Taxonomy (NCBI): domain Eukaryota; kingdom Metazoa; phylum Mollusca; class Cephalopoda; order Sepiida; family Sepiidae; genus Acanthosepion; species Acanthosepion esculentum. The sequence goes on from OZ038505.1 coordinate 83,123,575, forward strand.
CATCAGGTAGGTTATTAATGAAGATTAAGAGCAGGGATAAGATTAAGATTAGCTAGTTCAACTGTAAATTGATGAGATCTCACTGCCAGTCTAGTATTGTGCTTAAATTCATACAGTCTAGGTACCCTAATGAAGAGCTCATCTGAACAATTGTCATGAAAATGTTTATAAAACAATGCATCAAGAGGCAACCTTAGGGTGGTGGGCAAGTGACTGAAGCTGAGCTGCCAGATCAGGGCCAATAATATTGCTGATTCTTCTTTGGATCTTATCAAGGAGCTCCAGGTAAATAGCAGGGGAACCGGACCATACGGGGCAATAATATTATAATCATGGACGATTGATATGTAAGAGGGATTCAGAGGAGAAAATTGTTTCACACAACAATGGATTCAATATTGTTTTTCCATTACATTTGATCTAAGAACGTTAGCCTGAGAAGGCGCAAGGAGTCCTTTTCTGGAGGATAGCATCAGCCATGCAGATGAAAAGCAGAGATTGGTCTCTCACATGATTATGAGTCAATGGAAAAGTTTTGAATATTTTTATAATTAGGGAGAGGATTCCAGGTTAAGCTCGACATCGCAAATAACTGATTGGTTAACAAAATAGTTTTTAGTATCTGTCTATATTTCTGAGATGAGGTATTATGTACATTATTTACATGATTCAGACTATTGTCCTCATCTTGTCGCCATATTTATTACAATGTTTCGGCCATTGTACGCTCCGGCCTTCTTCAGGTGGTTGGAATGTCGAACTGAACCCCTTCTTTTGTTTCTCTGGGGTAGACTTCTAGTTCTACGTGTCATGTTTAATGGATGTCAGTTATCAGTTATCTCCAGCTAATTTCTTTCTGAAAGTTCCCCACTGCCTTAACCGGGTATTGAAATCATACTCTTTGGGTCTTGTCACTGGATCTAACTAACTCCTTTATCCACTGTGCCATATGTCCTTGAGGAAAATAGTTTTCGTTGCAAACTTCTGATAGCGTCCAGACTCATTTTAAGTAAAACGAAATAATGCTTTAGGTGTAGACATCGAATCTTGACTGTAAATCAGACAAAACTGTATTACACTAGAAAACGGTGTAAGAACTGATGTTTATAGAAATGAATTATAACACATTTAGCTAGTTTAATGAATAACATGTGGATTTGTTTATGGCAGTATTTTAGGTTTCTTTAACTCGGATTTGCATTTTTAGCGAAGAAAATAAGATTCGGTTAATAGTTTAGGGACGAAAGAATTCTTAACTTTTAAATGCGTCTGTTTATTTCAATCCAGATTTTGCCTGGAAATAGAAAAATGCTAAACAAAGGACAATGGAGTCATCGATATTTACATTAATCGATCTGTTTGTTAGAAAAAATGAGAAATATAAAGAATGAATCAATTTCAGAAAAAAGAAAGAGGCGAAGAAAGGAAAGAAAGAGATAAGAAGAGAAAGAAGAATTTGAAGAATGAAAATAAGTCTGAAAAAGAAATAGTGATCAGAAATCGAAAATGAAAGAAAATATAGAAAGAAGAAAGAAAATAAAATGAGACAATAAATTAAAATTATTTGAAAAATGATCTAGGAGTACAAACTTTAATTATTGCCATAAAACAGACATATTCAATAAAATGAGAGATAAACATGAAAAGAAAGAAAGTGTACAGTCATTAAAAACAACTCGAAAATAGACAAAACTTAGAAGAGGGAAGAGAGACAAAAATGGCGACCGGTTAACTGAACAAGAAGAGAGAGAGGAAAGATAACCGGTCAGTTTTCTTGTTAACTCTTCCCTTCTATTTATTTATCTTTCTCGAGTTTCTGCTTGTCATGACCCTACTCTTTCTTTCCGTCCATGTCTCCTCTCATTTTATTGAATATGTCTGCTTTTATGGCAAAAGTTAAAATCACGAAAAACGAACGAAGGAGAAGAGAAAAAAAAACAACAATTTCTTTTATGTCTTTTCATTACTTTTCTTTTGACAGTTTGATTCATCCATATTTTCTGAGTCTAGCCTCATTGTAAACTTTGTCCGATTTGATTTGTTTATTTCAGTCATCTCCAAAATCAGTAAAATACCCACTTCCATTCAGAGAATTTCGATGATGAACTTAATAAATATCAAAATTGGAATAAGGTCACAAAATTAATCGAATATTGATTATTTACAACCTTATTTTATAACGTTCCCTTCATCCTAAACACACATACACACACATACACGCACACAAACACGCACACGCACGTACATACGTACACACATGAATAATACAGATATATGAATAAATATACATATTATCTCGCACCAACGGCATCGGAGTTTCATGCACAAAGCAATCTTTGCATATTTTATTAATACGTACACCATATTTCCAATATATATATATATATATATATATATATATATATATATATATCAGATATCGCACATTGAGTGTTAATAAAAGAGTGCTCGATGTAATATAACAGAGCTATTAGGTATACGTACGTTAATAAATATGCATAATATTCCTCACCAGTAGCACGAATTTTAAACAGAAGTTTTTTTTTAACCTTTTTTTTTCTTTTATTGAAATTTAAATTATGCAACGGTCAGTCTCTACTCAGCACATGAAGATTGCAAGACTGCGTTGTGCATGAAACTTCGTCGTGCTATCGGTGAGGAATAATATATATATATATATATATATATATATATATATATATATAATAGTGAACATAGAAGTCAACACTTAGAGGCGACAGTCTGTTTCATGCTAGATGCAATCGTCAGGCCAGACAATTGCGTCCAGCATGAAACAGACTGTCGCCTCTAAGTGTTGACTTCTATGTTCACTTTTATATTTACACACGCTCTGTCTCTGATATTGAGCACTTTATCCCATAAATATAGCACATCTTAAGACTATATTTCTTCAAACACACACACACACACACACACACACACACACACACACACACACACACACATATATATATATAAATATATATATATATATATAAGGCTCAAACACTAATATTCCATGGTTATAATTTATTAAATTGGAATCGTAATCACGACCTACAAAATCAAAAAGAAATCGGAAAATATTACTCCGGGTATAAAAAACAAAATTTTTTAGTGAGTTTGGTTTTCATACGTGGAGTTATATTTTCCGATTTCTTTTTGAATTTGTAGGTCTGATCGTCAAGAAATCTAAAAGTACAGTCTCCAAGATTAAGGGAAAACATGATATATATATATATATATATATATATATATATATATATATATATATATAGAGAGAGAGAGAGAGAGAGAGAGAGAGAGAGTGACGCTCGGTCAATGATATTCTTAGCATCCTTCTGTAGAACCATAACTCCGTTGCCTCGAGTCTCTTCTTCGTCTTTAAGGAGACCATACAACATTCGGTGCCGTAAAGTAGAACAGATGTCACGTAGCAGCTCAGTGTTCTTTTCTTTGTTACCAAAGAAATCTTCCTCTGTCTAGATTTTGGAATGCGTCTTTGGCCATCCTATTAAGTCTTCACATCTCAGCGTCACACTTACTGTCCTCTGACAAACTACTTCCCAGATATTTAAATTTCCACACCTGCTTGATTTTAGTGTCCCCAACCTGTAAATCACATTCCTAGGTCATCCTTTTACTGATGACCATGCATTCTGTCTTGTAGTTTATGCTTAGTCCCTTCTTCTCGCTCTCCTTTGCTACCTTCTGTAAGAGGTTTTGTAATTTCTTTCCCGTGTCTGCTATCAGTACTGTGTCATCTGCGTATCTTATGTTGTTAAAATTGTAGCCACCAATGATGAATCACTGTAGGATTTCCAATTCTCTCAGAATTGCTTTGCTGTATAGGTTGAATAATTCCGGTTAGTAGTAAGACCAATAAAGGACCGAAGAAAAAGGAAATCAACCCTTCCCGCTTTCTTTTCTTTAGGGCTAATCCTGACGGTTATTTATGGTCATAAAGTTGTATATTTACGCTGCTTGGGGGATTGGAGCATGAGTGTATAGGTTAGGTTTATTTGTGGTCATGATCTCAAGATTAGTTATATATATATTATTATTATTATAGAAATTATTTTTATTTATTATTTTATTCATTTACTACTCTAATCCGCTAGTGACCTAGATACACATCCTCCCTCTATCTCTCCCCTTCTCTCTCTTTATATATATATATATATATATTCGGGTTTCGATCCCAACTTGAAGCAATCGGACGTCTAGCCACACTGAGGAGCTGTGACACAGCGAAATAGTCTGTCTGTGGATGGATATATATGCTCCCTGAAACCCGTTTGAGCAAACAGCGCCTTCTACTGCTATTTATATTACTCTTCAACTATAAATTGAGTTCTCCGAGCCGTTGACGTATTTCGTCTAAAGAAAAGCGTTAAAATTGCCTTTCTGCCGAAACAGAATTAAATCAGTCGGGTTTCGATCCCTGCTTGAAGCCATCGGGCGTCTGTGATACAACGAAATATATATATATAAAATATATATATATATATATATATATAGCTAAATTGCCAGATCAACAGAGATATTTCGATTCCATTTTTGCCTTGAGTCGGAAGACGAAACGCGTCGGCAAATTCTAAGATTTTTCCAATTGTCATTTTATACCATATATATATATATATATATATATATATATATATATATATATATATATATATATATACGGCTCGCTAAGTAGTAAAACTTGGTCTGAAGAATTCTTTGAAGCAAGAAACTGACAGTCACCATGCAGAGTTTAGTCTTTTGTCTTCCATGTCTCTATCTATAACCCGCCGATACTGACCACTCTTTCCCTAGAAATATATCTAATTTTAAGCAATATCTATATATAAATCTCTCCCTCTCTCTCTCTCTCTCTCTCTCTCTCTCTCTCTCTCTATCTATCTATATATATATATATATATATATATATATATATATATATATATATATATATATATATTCAAACACACATACATGCACACACATACAGACATATATATGTACGTTTGTATGCAATTGTGTGTAGGTATCATTATTTTTATTGTGTTACCCACTGTTTTATACATGTGCCAGTATCTCTTTCTCCTTGTATGCCGAAATATTACTTCGTCTATTATGTCTGCTGTTTTTTCTCCTGTGTTTATTAATATGTATAATGCAATCATGCGGAAGTAAACGAAATGTACATAGGAATGAAATTAATATACTAATAAAGTTACAAGATAACGCCTAATACTCATCCGTTTTCAGTGATTTAGTAACTCTATAAAATAACCGGCCAATAAAAGACCATTGGGCGACAGCAGGAGCAGCAGCAGCAGCAGCAGCAGCCGCAACACCGACGACAAGCCCAACGCACTCAATCGGCCTGTGTCCCTCCTGTTTATCGAGCAGTCTCTGATTCAATAACCACTGATCACCTCTTCCATCACGCCCCTCTTCTTTTCTGAAATATCGAACTGTCGTAAATCTGACTGAAATCACGAGGGTTCGGACATAAATTCTTCAGTCTCTTTCGAAAACGGCCAAAAGCCAGCTCGTCTGTGATATACTGCCTCTCTAAGTTGATTCTTTGGAACACTCCATTGGCCCTCGACATGAAAAGAGGCATTGATCGGGTGACGGGGGGTGAGACTGCAGAGAGGTGGAGGGTGAAGGAAAAAAAAGGGGGAGCTTATATTAATTGAATTGTAATGAAAGAAAAAGATAGAGAATTTCTGAAAATCGGACAATATTTTGGACTGAATAGACGGAAAATAATCACAAAACTACTTCTGTCTCTAGAAGCGATAAAAATTTAAATAATTGTCCAGAAAAAAAATTTACTACTTGAGAAAAGACATAGGGTTTTAGAAATTTAACCGTACAAACAAAATAGTCATGAAAATAGTAAAATTTTTTAAAAAATGTCTAGTTAAAACTATTTTTTATGCTCTGTCTCTTTGGGATGTGAGTGATCATGTCTCTCCACAGCTTCTTTTTTTCACTATTTTTCTTCATTTTCGTCTTTATTTCTTCATTTCTGCTATTATTTCTTTGAAGATATAGTGAAGTAGTTCCTTGTTGCTTTCTTCACGTACTTGAATTTTTTCCTAGACAAACGGTAACTCAGTGCTAGAAGGCCCATTCTTTCCTGTTATCTAATACATACCTGGTTGATGCCTTTCTCATGACCATTTGAGTGAAAGTGAACACAGATGTCAAGACCAGAATTTGAACCCGCCTCGTCTATTCCACACTTACCTCGCCGATAAATGTTATTCGTGCATCTATTCGACAAGGACAACTTTATTTGTGTCCGAACTCGAAGCTGTTCAAGCATAAGTAATCCAATCTTCTTTTAAGCCGAACAAAATCTTATATACCAACCTTTTGTTCCTATTTACTGCTTATTCGTCCTTCCATTAGTGGTGCAGACACAATTCTTGAAGTTCGACCTTTCATTTAATCCAAGGCAATCTCGAACTCAATGTTTTAATCGCAATTGCTATTTCCATCACGCCATAATCATTAAAATACACGGTATGTGTATAATATGAAGATCCTAAATGCTTCTTCCCTTGTTGCAACTTCATATAAACATAGGATTCACATAGACAACTGGCAATTGAACAGTTAATCAAACATTGGAAATTAGGATATAGAATTTCCTTATATATATGGACTCGAATGTTTATGTGTGTATATATATATATATATATATATATATATATATATATATATATATATTGTCATCCACAGACAGACTGTTTCGCTGTATCACAGCTCATCAGTGTGGCTAGACGTCCGGTTGCCCCTGGCTAGAATCGAAAACCGGCTGAAGTCGCGTCAGTCGGAAATTTTACCCTGAAGCCGTTGGCGCACGGCAGAGAAGAAGGTGAATTTAAGCGTATTTATTTTTAGATAAACACACAGTGACTGAGAGAACTCGATTCGATTTACCGAAGAGTCTTGCATTATTAGCCGTAATAGTCACTGTTTGCAAACCCACACATTCCCCCCAGAGAGCTCAACCGAAATAAATTTTTCAGGAGCATATATATATGTTATGATACCTGGCACTTCATTATTGATTATGACCATCGCATTATATTGCAACACTTACAGTATTTGTCTGTTTAAGACGCATATTTTTACCTTAAAATTTAATGTCGAAATCTATTAGGTCATCCCATAAGTTCTGTCCGAATTTTAACTTTTTGTTAAAATGAACGTAATTTAAAGAGTATTTTATAATGTCTAATGGGGCTGAACATTATTTTTATGTTTAGATGCATTTAAACTGATCAAATTTTATTTCAGAGAACAATAAAATTAAATTTTGTTTGATTAAAACCCTGCTAACATGGATGTACCCAAGAATCATTTGAGGCACATAATGCTTTATGAGTTCAAGAAAGGAAACTCAGCAGCCGAAGCGGCTAGAAACATTCACTCAGTTTATGGATAGGAATGTGTGAATGAAAGAACTTGCAGAAGATGGTTTGCAAAATTCAGAGGTGGAGATTTCACCCTTGAAGATGAACGTTGAACCGGACGTCCAGTTGAGTTTGATGAAAAGCTTCTTGGAGCAGCCCTTGAAGAAAATCCTGCTTTATCAGTTGAGGAATTGGCAGTGGTTCTCAGTTCAAACCATACAACTGTTCATCGTCATCTTCAACAACTTGGAAAAGTTCCTAAACTTGGAAAATGGGTGCCTCATAAATTGTCTGAAAACAACCTCAAATCCCAAGTTGACATCTGCTCTTCTCTCCATTCTCGCCAACTTGTTTCACCTTTTTTGGATAGAGTTGTGAATGGCGACGAAAAATGGATCTTTTATCGAAATGTTAAGCGTCGTAGACAGTGGCTTGATAAAGGGGAAGGACCCCAGCTACAACCAAGAAGGGAACTTCATGGGCAAAAGGTTCTTCCTTCAATCTGGTGGGATTGCCAAGGAATAATCCACTTTGAATTCTTACCACCTAATGCAACAATTAATGCTCAAATATACTGTCAACAATTAGAGCGTTTGAACCAAGCTTTGAGGATAAAAGACCTGCTTTAGTGAATCGAAAACGGGTGATGTTTCATCAGGACAATGCGCGACCGCACACAGCAAGAATCACGTCACAAAAGATCGAAGAACTTGGTTGGGAGAAAATTCCTCATCCACCTTATTCTCCCGAACTTGCTCCTTCAGACTACCATTTGTTTCGTAGCTTACAGAATCATTTGGAAGAAACAGCTTTTGTAACACAGGAAGAGGTTAAAACTGACATTTGTGAGTTCTTCGAATCAAAGCCAAAAGTATTTTACAGTAATGGAATTAGTAAGCTTGTTAATAGATGGAAGGAAGTCATAGATAATCAGGGAAAATACATTGTTGATTGAATCTGTAATTAAATGTAACATTTGGTCACTTGTTTTCTTTATTCAAAATTCGGACAGAACTTATGGGATGACCTGATACTTGCGTCCTATACACCGAAGTTAATAATAATAATAATGATAATAATAATAATAATAATAATAATAATATATATATATATATATATATATATATATATATATATATATATATATATATATATACAAGATTTAAGATTTAAGAAACAGCAGATTTTTTATATATAGTAATTAATATTAAAATTATTAAAATAATTTAAAAAATTGAGCGTTAATGATATTATATGAAAAGATTACTTAACCTTTAAAAGATCAATTTTATCCCGACATCGATGTTTCAGGGTACAATTTCCAGTCTTCGGGAGTTGTGGTTCTAAATGGTATTTCCATTTTTTTACTCACTTTTTTCAAGTTTTTCACAAGTGAAAAAAATTGGAAATGCCGTTTAAAACCACAACCCCTGAAGACTGGAAATTTCTACCAAGAAACATCGATGTCGAGATAAAATTGATTTTTAAAGGTTAAATAATCTTTTCATATAATATCATTAACGACAAGCCAAACCAAACGAAATCATTATCTGTCTATATTTGTGAGATGAGATATTATGTACATTATTTACATTATTCGGACTATTGTCCTCATCTTTGTCGCCATATCCACTGTGCTATGTGTCCTCAAGGACACATGGCACAGTGGATAAAAGCGTTGGTTAGATCCAATGACAGGACCCAAAGAGTGTGAGTTCAATACCCGGTTAAAGCAGTGGAGAACTTTGAGAGGGAAATTAACAGGAGATAACTGATAACTGACATCCATTAAACATGGCACGTGGAACGAGAACAGTCTACCCCAGTGAGCGAAATAAAGGGTTCAGTTCGACATTCCATCCACAACGGCCGAAACGTTGTAATAAATATGGCGACAAAGATGAGGACAATAGTCCGAATAATGTAAATAATGAAAAGCAAATCTTGTTGTAAAATCTACCTGTTGTGTGAAATCCCAAACCAACTTTACATCCATAAAGACGTATACATTTGTCCCATTCGACTCATCAAACGCTTCAAAAAGACATTATCACACCAAAAAAGACATTATCACATCAAAAAAGACATTATTACATCAAAAAAGACATTATCACATCAAGCATTTTCTTAGGAACACCAAGCTTTTGAAGAACAATTCACAAGGCATCTCGAGACACAATGTTTTGGTTAGATCAAGATAAGTCATAAAAAGTTATTTCCCTTGCTCACGGGCCATCTTCTGCAACTGCCTTAAGGAGAACATCATGTCAAGAATTCCTCATATTGATCTGAATCCACTCTGGTTACGCTAAGCCAGTTAAAGAAGAACTCACCCGATTCAGGATAACATTTGAAAGTATCTTGCCTGCAACCGATAGAAGGGAGATTCCTCTGTGATTATAACAAACATCCCTGAACTGCTACCATACACAGTTTCAGAAGTCAAAAAGTTTGGCAACGAGCTTTTGGCCTCCAGAAATATGTTTCAGCTTGTAGACCAGCACTGATTTCAGCCTTAGCATTTGATAATTAATTTCTAGCCTTTCGGAGGAGGATTTGATGCAAGATAATGCAGTACATGTCAAAGAGAAAATTCGAAACATTGTTTAGAACACTAGAAAACTGTACGGCCCTCTTGTTTACAATACCATGTTTGTCAGTACATTTTCTATAAAAAGAATGGTAGTAGTTGAGAAACTTCTACGAGGAAGGTGTACATAATCTCATTCAATGGTAGATTTCCACAATTAAGAATGAAGGAGATTTATTTTGATTAGTTCTGTGTGTTTCTAATTTAAACCTCTTGTAATTTTTAAAAAATCAGTCTCACCCCCAAAGAAGGCAGAAAACCACTAGGACACAAGAAGTTACAGGGTGTGAAAGAATTAGGAACGGAAACATTAATAATGAGCGGAAACAGAAAAGTGTAATCAGGACAGTGTCTTTTCTATAAATACTTTCATGGCAAAACATTGACATTGCTATTGACATTGCATTTAAATTTTTGAAGATTAATATTGGATGGAAAGTATGGAGTAGGAAGAGAGTTCCACAAGCAAGAAGTGTGAGAAAATAAACTGTTAGCATAGAACTTACGATTACATCTAGCCAGCTCAATTGCAAATTAATGAGATCACTATGCCAGCCTAGTCATGCGCATATATTAAAAAAATCTAGGTACCATAGCGTAGAGATCATTCGAACAATTGCCATGAAAGTATTTATAGAAAAGACACAGAGAAGCAACACTACGGTGGTGGAAAAGCTACTGAAGCCGACCGGCCAGATCAGGACCGATTATATTGCTGATTCTTCTTTGTTTTTTTTTTCAAGCAGCCCAAGTTAAATAGCATGGGCACCGGGCTATATGTAGCAGCAATATTTTAAGCATAGAAAAATGGTAGAGATACGGATATGTAAGATAGAAAAAGAAACATAACCATTTGATCAAATATTATATATGTATCTGTATGCTTTTCACAGACTTAGCCTAGTATTTTAAGGGTCAGTTTAAGGCGGACAAGAAAAAATTGCTCGGTCTCCGCGATCATTTCAATATTTGTTGTAGTTCTTGAGATTTCAAATACTTCATCACAGGAACTGCTCAAATATAGAAACCTGACACCAATCTTCCACGCCATTGTATGAGAGCAGGGCAGAGAAGAACAGATAATGTCCACTAAAATATCAAATACAATATTTATAAACCAATCATACTCAAGAAAATACATCTTAAAACACTCCAATAAGATAATAGAATACAAATCAGAAAGTTTGTTGTATTTAGTCATCATTATTTTTAGGTAGATACCGACCAAATATCGTGCGGACGTTGTAGAAGACATACCGCGTGCCCCTTTTAGGGCTAATTAGGAATAAATAAATAATTTAATTCTCGGGCCGATTTTGTTCGGAAAAAGTGTATAAAAACATACGAAATACGTTCCCAAAGAGGATACACGCGGCTGTCACCAAACTCCACGAACCTCTCGCTGATGATCTTCATGACCTCATGCTAAAAGCGATAACGTTGACAAACTTCAGACTACAGCAACACCGCAAACAGTAAGAAATAATTTTTAACTATCTCTTGTAACCTCTTTATTATGAATCACGCACACACGTGTTGACTTTTTCATACAAACACACATATGACATCATTTCATTCTCACATACGTACACAAAGACAGTTTATATTTTATTTCAGAACTTTATCAATCCAAACAAAAAGACATTACTTTCCAATCTATCATCAACTGCTTGTATTCTTGTCGTTATATTAAATGAATGTTTATTTGTGGAAACTACGTTGTCTTTTCTACTGAATTTTATTCCTTCAATGTAAATCGTGTGATTATTCTCGACGGCCAAATTACGAGCGACCCTGTAACGATATTTTGTTATCGTATCGAATATCGACACTCCAGATTTTAACATTAAACGAAAAAAACGAGTAGAAGGATTCCTGCAATAGTACACACTGATTACAGGCAGAAGACACGGGGTGCGACTGCCTGATCCCAGGAACAGCGCCTCGATGCACTGATCTTTAATAAATCTACCGGGCTACATATAAACATTATTGTCGCTTTTAAAGATATAATTATTAATGTGCATACCGAAGATTTTTTTGTTCTCTGACAACTGTACATTCAACGGAATATACTTTCTGGTTGTCTTCCTCTTAAGCTCTTCTTTATTGACGTGGAATGCATAAATAATTAGCCTGGGCACTGGGGATCACTTATTCGGACACCATCTCCACATTGCGCTAAGTGGAAAGAATATAGCTCTTTTTGGCATCTGTAGTTAAATCCGAATCACCTTAGACATTTTTTTTTTATAAAGGTCGACCATAAATTACTGTTGATCTTCACATCATATAGGAATGCAAATAAAGAAATATCTGTTTCTTTCCAACTGTCAGTTTATATATCTGACAGGATAGGCGAAAAGAATTGTTATTGGAGAACAGCAAAGCGTCGCGCATTCAGTGATTATATGTTTCGCACTCTGTCAAGATCTTTTTTGGAGACGCCAAGCAAAACTTGAATCGGATCAATGTATCAAAAGACGATCATTGAATCATCTTCGATGAAATGTAGGTGAACGTTAATGATCACCCTGACATTTCCAGCCGCATCTTCTTAGACTCTTCGCTCGACAGACAGATTCTGTCATCAAAAACCAGAAACATTTTCGAGGAAAAGAAATACTAACGTTCTGCGCAGTAAATAAAAAAATAGAAAAACAAAAGAATACAAGTTCTGTTCTTTGGGGACGAATCTTTAAGAAGCTAAAAAATCATTCTTCTATTGATCGTTGCCAAATGCATATGAAACTGAAGCAAAAGAATGATAGACAAGATTCTTAAATGGCAGACGAATCGTTTCTTTTTTATGATTACTTCTTCTTTTTTTATTTTATTTTAATCACTCCGCTTCGTAACAGTTAACTGAACTAAGATAACAGATTGATTACATATTGGTTACGTTTTATTTATTCGCCACTTTTTTCCGTCTTTATTAATATTTATATCAGTCTGTCCATATCTCTCTATGGATCTCCCTCTTTTTCTCTCTTTATTACTACCAACTATAAACACTCACTTAAAACATAGCATCACATCATCATCCTTCTACACATCCATTATTCATAAATCTAACTTATGTCTATCTAATACATAAAATAAGGAAAATATACAAAACCCCTTCAAAGATACGCATGCTAAATGCTTTAATGATATCTTGCTGCGTTTCACCCACCCACACGGAAGTGACGACAACAGACATCCCCCCACATACACACACACATACAAGGGAATATAAAAATCCAACCAAATACAAAATTATTGGAATTTTATTCTACATTTCACCGACATATACGAGGGTAACATCTATAGACATTCCGCACGCACACGCTTATACACTTAAATGAATTTACGTTACCGTCCAACATACACCTAGGCATACAAACAGTTCTTTACTTTCACACTGTTACATTATCACACACTTTAATGTTCAAAAAGTTCCTCACACATATTTATTGCGTTTACACACGTGACGAATGTCTGACCAATAAGAACTAATAAAAAAATTATAACATACCAGTACTCTGTGTCTCTTTAATTTTTTCATTTGTATTCTCGATCTCTGACGGAGCCTTAATAAAGCTGAAACATGTTAGATTGAGACACGTTTCCTACTTGTTCTTTATTTTATTTTATCACAAACACACAGACACACAGATATATATATATATATATATATATATATATATATATATATATATATATATATATATATATATATCAAGTATGTGGTGCAGTTCAATTTATATTACATGAAGCATTCATACAAAAAGCAGATAGTGAAGTTAATTATATAAATGGCGAGAATACATCTTCGCAAACAACTTTTATTAAGATACATTAACCCCGAACCTGTAGATGAATGTTATGATCCCCGTTTTTAATAAATTCCAGTTGCATAAGGTCTTTTTATACGAGTACTTTCGTCTGTTCATACAGGCATCCTCAGGTATGGAAATAAATTTGTTTTTACATCCAGGTTATAACGGGACAAAAAACAAATCTATTTGATTTTGTGAAATGTTAATTCAATACGAACACACTGATATCAATAATTTTTAAGCTAAATTTAATTATGTGAATTTTCAAAAACGTCCGTCCTCTCTACCTAACCCTGTATATATGAGTGTGTGTATGTCTTTGTGCATGTGTCTGTCAGTCTGTTCATATCTATTTATCTTTCCAAGCCAGTCTGTTCATATCTATCTATCTATCTATCTATCTATCTATCTATCTATCTATCTATCTATCTATCTGTTCCAGTCTGTTCATATCTATCTATCTATCTATCTATCTGTGAAGAAGTGGACATTGATCTTTTAAGTATACAACATCCTAAATGACTCTACATGCAGGAAACAGCATTTCTGTTTTCCTCCTGTGTCCAGTCTACTGATACCGAGGATGGCGGCTGTGCCATCGCCATAAGTATTCACTGCTGGCATAAGAATGAACTTGAACAAATAAAACAAGCTTTCTTACCATGTGTTCCTAGAAGTAGAACTGAAGATAAACATTTCCAAAACAGAAATTGGATTAAAATCAATCTTGGAATGTCCACTGAATCAATCTTTAAAATTCAGAATATGGAATGAATGAATGCTAAAATCTTCAAATACCTTTTATGCATGGAATCAGTTATAAGAGTAAAGGAAAATAGGATGTACGGTAGTTTTATTCAAATCTACAAAATGCTACAAAACGGAAACATTATCTCCTTAAGTATTTGAGTCATGTTCTTAAATAAACTTGTCAGACTCTAATACGGATGTCATGCATGGCGCCCAAATCGTTCAGATCTGAACTGTCAGCTATATAAAACAAATTTCTCAGATTAAAAACGGATTATCTTTCATCAAATCTCATTCAATCTCATGGATTGGTGCTTCAGAAAAACAAAGAATTTTATCAAATAACAGAAGCCACAACTAAAATGGATATCGCACTTAAACCCAAAGAAAAAATAATGACATTTTCAAGATGTTGACTTTTCACACTAATTCAAACAAAGGTTTTGGAAGAAACGCCAAATCAGCACTAAACACAGCGACAACAATGGGACTGAGAAACCTATTTTCCTGAAAAACCGTTTTTAGAGAAAGACTGTCAAAATTGCAAGCAGTAGTAATGCTAATTCTTCAGTTAAGGGAAACGGTTAATCTTGCCCGGAATATCTATCTTTATAAATCTATTCATATCTATCTATCTATCTATCTATCTATCTAAGTCTGTTCATATATATATATATATATATATATATATATATATATATATATATATGAATCTATCTCTCTGTCTGTTAGTCTTCCGTATTCTGTCATTACAAATCTCTATCTATCTATCTATCTATCTATCTATCTATCTATCTATCTATCTATCTAAGTCTGTTCAAATATATATATATATATATATATATATATATATATATATATATATATATATATATGAATCTCTCTCTCTCTCTCTCTCTCTCTCTCTGTTAGTCTTCCGGTTTCTGTCTTTACAAATCTCTCTCAGTCTGCTAATTATCTATCTATCTATCTATCTATCTATCTATCTATCTATCTATCTATCTATCTATCTATCTATCTATGTATTCATATATACTCCCTGAGTAGTGGATGGACATATAGGGACACTAAGGATAGCATCACCAGCTAAGTGACATATTTTTACTTTATCCTATAGACATATATATATATATATATAGTCAAACTTAATGAGCCAGACAAACTTACCAAGGTTTCACTTAGGCAGATCGTCAGGGTTAGAGTTAGTGAAACCTAAGTTTACCTAAGTGAAACCTTGGTAGGTTTGTCTGGCTCATTATGTTCGACTAGGTTTGCTCTACGTTTGTATCGAGCTCTTTAGTTAGTTGTTTACTCGTATCGGGGTTTTTTCTTTGGGCCTTGAACCTGTATCTGTGCGATTATTTTCGACAGACTTTCATGTTCCTGGCTCTTTCTTTTTTAAAACATTTTTTTCCCTTCGTGATTGATTTGGCTATTGTTAAATCAAGAATTCGAAGGTTTTTCGACACCAGTATAGTTACCTATATATATATATATATGTGTGTGTGTGTGTGTGTGTGTGTGTGTCTGTCTGTCTGTCTATGACTATTCATATCTATCTATCTATCTGTCTCCTTTATTGTTCATCCATATCTATGTATCTATGTGTCTATCTCTCTTTCTCTGCACAGATATATATGCTGATGAGGGAAAACATTATGACTGCCTGCTTAATAACACTGTTTACCCCTTTACCCATGAAGTGGTACTTGCCTAATCACTCATAAACTACATCAACCCTTTTCATTCTTAGTCTGTATATTTAAGCTATAATGAAGGCTTCAATGAAATATGTATGAAAATATGGGCCAAGGACGAACATTGATTGCCAAGTATTCGCAAGCAAAGAACAGTGACCAGGGACTAAGCATCCCTCCTAATTTCAAGAAGTCATCACAGATATTAAAACTTGATCTTGGTCTAAAGGCCGGGTATATTTCTCACCTCTCTATTCTCGCAAGATGTGACACAAAGTCGTTATTAACATGTGCCTATGCACATATATATAGGCTTAGGACCAAAATTGTTTAACCAATTGCCACAACCACAGAATGGTGTCCGAGGTTTAGTCATCACTCATAATCTCAAGGGAAAGAGACAAGAAATATTGCAATTCGATCATGTTCTGAGGGGCAGATATATTTTCCCGCCTCTCCAAGATATGACACGACATCATTTTTTAATATGGTTCATCAGTACACATAGTTGTGGGCCAAGGACAAAAAGTGGTTTCCCAGTCTCTGCAAACATGGAGCAGTAGTCCACGACTAGGCATATTTAATAATTTCAAGAAGAGATAACAGATATTATCGTTGATCCTGGTTTGAAGATCAGTTATATTTTCTTTGTCTCTCAATGGTGTCAAAATGTCATACATGGTTGTTATTAACGTGGAGTTGCCATCGGCCAATCAAAACAGTTGGCCTATTCCTCCAACCACTGTCAAAGTGGTGGCAATATTTCACCATCCCACTTTTTTCCATGATTTCTGATTCCAGCCTGAATATCGAGTAATGGAGTGTTGAAACTTCTCTTGCTCACTGGCGACGTATTCAATACACCAAAATAAAATACTTAAATCAGTACACATGATAATATACCACTGACCCTGAAATGTGCAGCTGTTATGAGACAATAATGGTCATACTTACAACATATTACTGGTCCTAATGCTTTGGGGTATTGGGTTGTTGCAAAAACCGACCTGAATGTATGAAAAGTGACGATCTTTTTCACAAAATCATAATCATCATGATCAGCAACACCAGAAGATCGAATCTAATCTGTTATTCATTGTTCAAAGAAATCTGTGATTACGGAAAAAGTCTGTGATTCCAAAAGTTGTGTCAATACGCAAAGGAATAATCTAGTCAGTGTAATGAGGTTTCTTCTCAAACAAACTCTTGGAAGACAGCACAACAATGGCAAGAGATCATTATCACTGCCTTGTAAGATCGCATAAGACAAACATCATACCAAGCATATAGAGTTTTAATGAAAAGAGTGTTGCATCCTTCACAAGGGAAGAGGGCCGCACTCAACGAATTGAACTCAAATCATAACCAATATTTTCTTTCATCATAAATCTTTGTTTGCACTTTTTCCTTCTTTTTTTTAGATGATCAAATCATTAAACATCTGATTATGGTGAAATCCCTTTTTGCTTGAGCCAAAGTCTCTTTTCCCACTTGTTGCGCGCGCGCACACACACACACACACACACACACATATATATATATATATATTTTCTTAAAGTTTGCTATATTCATGAAAGGAAAACTGCTAAGTATCAGAGATGAAGCATTTATAAATATAAACAGTGTGGACATAGGAATCAACATTGAATGTTGATTTTCAGGTTGTGTGAAAATCATATTCAAGCGTAAAACTGACTGTTACTATGCAGTGTTCCTATGTCTATCTATCTATCTATCTATCTATCTATCTATCTACGCTGGTTATTATCTATCTATCTATCTATCTATCTACGCGGGTTTTTATCTATCTATCTATCTATCTATCTATCTACGCGGGTTACTATCTATCTATCTACGCGGGTTACTATCTATCTATCTACGCGGGTTACTATCTATCTATCTATCTATCTACGCGGGTTACTATCTATCTATCTATCTACACGGGTTATCTATCTATCATATTCTATTCATAGGTATCTGTTTATTTCTCATTTCGTTGTCTATCTATCTATCTATCTATCTACACGGGTTATCTATCTATCTATCTATCTATCTATACGGGTTATCTATTTGTTGAGTCTTGACTCAATGTTGAATCTCGCCTATTTCATGGAATAATAATGCAACACAAAATGTACTTGGAACAAGAATGTATTATAACAAGAAAGTGTACACAATAAGTACATATAGTATTTCTGTATATTTCTGGGAAGACGTTCCTGGAGAATGTGTTGACTAGTCGCAGTCGATCAGAGTCTCTAGTTGGATCTCGTGATTCCACTTCCTCGTCTTCCGGTATCAACCATTATTTATATAGTTGATAGTCACCTATGCAGATTAGGTGGATCCCACCACAACACTATCTATCTATCTATCTATCTATCTTGTATAAATATTAATTTTGCTAGATTATAAAATTAATCATGAATATATATAGTACTAGCTCAAAAAGACACACTCTATCGGTCTTTTAGCTGCTCTCGAGGCCTAATTTGGTCTCTGGCTAAAAAAACTAAAGCAACTTCTGGTTTAGATTAGAAGTGAGAATTTTGAAGAAATAACTTTGAATTCCTCCATTCACTCCATGTAACTTCAAAGCCCCACTTTCACTCTGATTCAGGCGAAAAGTCCAATAGATCGATTGAAGTCAAAAGTTGGATTTGGGTCACAATTCCAATTCAGGGCGAAAATTGTGTTCTTCAAATTGCAATTCCATGGAACTTCAATTGCATTCCACTATCTCTGTAGAACTTCAAAAATGTCATAGAACCTCTCACTATAACTGATTCCTTGGTATTTTGAATTTGCAAAATTTTGGAGATATTTTAAGCTGAATTTAAAACAATTTTTTTAAAAAATTGACAAAGTTTTTGGGTTATTTTAAACTCAGTATGGAAAATTTTAAAATCACTATTTTTTTTCGGTTATTTTAAGATGTGAATTTCTTACTGTTCCCTGCTCATGTGGACACAAATCCCAATGCTGGATATTCAAGTGCCAGATGAAGGGCAGATTATGCGTATGTAGAGCAAAATTGACCCAAGTGAGAAGGGGTTTCAGACAAACAGATTTACAGACAGAATTTCTCATTTATTTATATAGACATAACTATTGTAAATCAATATATAAATGAATGTTAATATATTATAAATATGTTTAATAAATTTGTTTCTAAATTTGGTAACATTTTATTGATACATGATTGGTTGTTTTTTATGTTTAATGTTTTCTTGTATTTGTTTCCATTTATTTGTGTATTTTATGTCATCAAGTTTTTCCTTAATGGTAAATATTCTTTGGATGGGGAAGAAGTTTCACTAATGGGATTACTTCATCTAGTGAGCAGTCTTTATAGCTACAGACTGTGTTAGTATAGGCAGTATAGGCATCAACACTGCATGGCAACTGTCAGTTTGATGCTTCAGTGAGATCTTACATTTATTTATTTTTATAAAGATTCATGTTAATACATTATATTATTTTAAAAAGGTAAGCAAAACAACATTTGTAATAAAAGCAGCTTTATTTTATACTTGCAGGAATCATTATGAAACGCATAATTGCTACTGGCGGCATAGGTTAGCATATCATACACACGTTTTCTTATACTATGAACATCAGATTAAATCATGAAGACTTACATAGGGGCTTGCTACGGCAATTAGTTGGAGATTCGTCTCCAGCTAAGCTGGTCAAACTCTCTGTCTTTGGGTGGAGAGGAACCCAGACAACGCTCTGCCGGAGGGCAGAGTCTCATCTGGGGAGGTAGACAGCTACCCGACCCCGTTTTTACGGGGTCTACGGGGAATTTCTGCCTAGGCCTACAGGCACGATTTTACCCCGCATTAAATAATGACCTTGTGCCACATCCTACCTCAAGGGGGGGGGGTGAGGTAAATAGCCTTACATAGATTTTGCATGTCGTTTTACCTATAGGTCACTTTATACAAGGAAATATATGGTGTGTGAGTATATATATATATATATATATATATATATATATATATATATATATATATATGTGTGTGTGTGTGTGTGTGTAATTTGGCAGCAACTTTTCTTTTAAACATGTTGTGTTGAATGTCAAAGACAACATAGTCCTGCGTATTCTCTTTTGAATTTTCTCATATTTTCAAAATTAAATTAAATTAGAAAATATGAGAAAATCCAAAAGAGAATATGCAGGACTATGTTGTCTTTGACATTCAACACAACACACACATACATACACACACACACACACACACACACACACACACACACACACACACATATATATATATATATATATATATATATATATATATATATATATATATATATATGTATTAATAAAATATTTTATTTGTTGTTGATGAAAGAACATCAATTTTTTGCATGAAAAAGCCCAGAAAGAGAAGTTTATATAAAGGTAAAAGAAACTGCGATAGGTAAAAATATTGGTTCCTTTTGTTTCTTTAATTTTATGTGCAAATATTTTCATAATTATACAAGTATATCTTACAAACCATTGACAGTGTAACTGATTTTCCTTAGATGACCCACTATTGTTGCCTTGCGTAACATGTGTTCTGTCAGAGTTAGTTGACCTTTACAAATATGGAGGTGTTAAAGTTCAAAACCAAACAAAAGTCAAGTCTTAAAGGCTGTTTTTAAAGATAAGAAAAACTAAATGATCAGTGCCACACCAAATTACTACTACTTAACAATCAGTACATTTATGCACTTGTAAAATCTGCAGAAGCTGGAAAACCTAACTCTATGAATACCTGTCTCATTCTATTTCATTGTATCCATCAAACCAATCATCTGTCCAACTTGCTGATGGGTTGTCAGTCTTTATGTCTGCTACACAGCAGTGGAAATAAGTCGGAAAAAACAACAACAACAAAAGACAGAACCAAAAAGACATGGCAAAAATAAGACTCGATTCTATCCATCTGTCTGTCTATCATCTAATCTTAAACAGACTGCATTTTTTCCATTCTTACTTCTAAAGTAAACAAAACTTTGCAATAAATTCATCTCTCATATCCGCTATAGACGAATCCAAAAAGTTCTTGAATGCGTGTTGAGAGTCTTGCTGAAGGGAATCAGATATCGTTTGTATGAAATTAATTCGGATCAGTAAAATGTCTCTTCCTGTAATTTATATTCCTGACTGTCCTCTTAATGTGTTAAACACCGAACAATATTCAAGTAACATGGCTTTTATTGTTGCTTGAGATATGGACTGGAATTTAATGGAGTGCTTGTAAATTGATCTTTATTTGCCAAATGTATGCAATATCTCCAGACAAAGAAAGTGCACCATTAATGACATATTGTTCATTTTTGCATTTTAAACTGCTTTCACTTTTCCCCCAACCCCACCCAATGCCTCTTCTGTGAATATGAAAATATATCGGGGAGGACATTAAGTACTTGTAGAATTCTTCAATCAGCCAACTAGGTTAGAGTTGTTTACAGATTAAACTGTATACGTGACAGTGATTCGTGCATTGCAATGACTGCTGTTGACTATGGTTTCCAAAATGAATTTGCAGAGCAATTTGAAACTGGAATTCAATTCTCATTGGGTATCCAATTATGGCAATTTTATGATTAAAGCTTATTATAGTGGGGTATTGATCTTTTCTCACTGGGTGACAACTGTCCTATTATATGTGTGTCAGACTAGCTTACCAGAACCTACTCCTGTTTGGGATTGTTATCTATTTCGTTTTCGCTTGTTCAAGGATGTGCAGGTGGTGTAGTGGATAAGAGAAATCAGAGAGCAGAGTTTGAATTCTTGTCAAGTTCATTTCATTCCCTTCCCCTCAAATATCATAGGGAAAGCTATTATTCCATCATTTCTCCCTCACATATGGGTTTAATAATATGGTTTATATCTGGAAAACTGTCTTGGTGTGTCGCCTTGACATGGTAGGATGTCTTGCATGCTTCAGTGACCCCCAGAGCTATGTGGGCAGGGGCTTCAGCCCTTAGGAGGTCCAACCAAGTTTGTTGGGTAGGAGCCAGATGAAAGACATACCCTGGTCCTCTATGTTGGGGTTTGTGTAGTAGGCTAACAACCTACTCACTTAAAAAAAAGCTAGATTGTTACAGAAACCTCAACAATATGTTCAAACAATGATATGGCCAAGGAAGAGTCCTCCAAAGTGGAGCATATGACGCATGCTGGGAGTAAAGTGGAGCATATGACGCATTCCACAGGCCGAGCTGAAGAGGATGGCCTGGAACCATGTACATTATTGCAGCTATATGTTCCCCAAATAATTAAGAGGCATAATGAAAATATTTGGAAAAGGCATTTTTTTATCCAAAAAATGGGAAGGAAATATTCACTTGCAAAGAAATTATTCTCATAATAATGAAAAAAAGTTTCGGTTGATTAAAGCCAAAACATTACAGTGATTTAAAGGCAAATAATATTAATTATGGTTGTTTAAAGCCGAAACATTATTTATTAAAATATTTATCAGAGTGCTGATAAATGGTAAAAAAACAAATCAATCATGTTCCAGTTAAATCCAAGAAATCAAAGACTGATATTGGACGACAAACAATTTGTAAAATGGGTGCTATCTTCTGAAACACAATTCTTCTTCTTTGGGGCATAAATTCTTGAAAATATTTATAATACAAGCCAGACATATATTCTCTTTTAAGTTTATTTATCATTATTTATGTTTGGTGCTTATATTAAAATCATTTGCAAAGTAACATAGCAAAAGCACAAGAAATTAGTTTAGACTTGAGAAAAGAATTGTTGATGCTGAAAAAGCAGCAGATGGCTAGTCTAAGTTATCAAAACTTTTCCAAATGCCAAGAACTGGAAGGAAAGATATTATGAAGAATTTCAAAGATAGTTATGCATTATACAACAATTGTAGAGGAAGTGAGGAAAAGATTTCAAAAACTCTAAAAAGAATGGTGTATCTAAAGACCCAAGAACAATTGCTAAAACACTAATAAGTGACAACCAAATTTGAAATTGAAGTCTCAAAGAAAACAGATAACTGCTACCAGAGCCCTACTCAGGAATTAGCTGCATAGTTGCATGCAAAGGAAAACTCTCCTTCTGCAGCAGAGACACATCAAAACTACACTGAAGCATAAGAACAACCTGGAAAAAGATGATGTATTACAGGATGTTATATCCTTTGATCAGATGAAAATAAATTAGACCTCTTTTTGACCACAGAAATATCACTGTTACGTTTTGCATATCTCTCTGCATAGTAGTAGTACAGTTCAGCCGGGTTTGCTAGGCATAGCCACCTCATCTCTTCTGCTTTCTTACTACTTACCATCTTCAAAAGTTTGAATTCTGAAATGTAACCGGACCGGGTGCGTTGTGTGGGCTGAGGTGTTTGCTTTACTCAGTGTGATAGAAGAGACGAGAGTTGTGGCAGGAAAAATCGTGGCTGTTTAACCATGTCGATACACCTGCTCACATTTGGCAGTTACTGACCTTATTGGAACAACCTCCTTATTCACCTGACCTTGCTCCATGTGACATCTTTCTTTTCACCAAACACAAGGGGATCATCGAAGGGACTCGTTTTGAAGGCATGGAAACCATCAAGAGGGTTGTCATGACGGAGCTGAGGGGTATCCAAGAAGAGTCGTTCCAGCAGAATCATGGCAGAGAAGGATGGATAAGTGCGAAGGAGATTCCTTTGAAAGGGAAACCATGTAGTTTCTTGTTTGGTATTGAAATAAACTTTTTTGTAAGACTAGTCCTGTTACGTTTTTATGCTTTTTATACATTTTTGAAAATGCCATGTGACTTCAGAATTTAGACAATCATGTCACTTTGTAAATTCCCTTTTATTATCTGCATAATATCTAAGGAAGTTCACTTGAGTAGTGTTACCTTTAAATTCACAGTTTTTCTTCTTTTAGACTGGCTGCCAAGGGTAGATACCCTGTCAATTCTATTTAATCTGTAGACAGGGAAAAACAAATGGATTAATGCTTTTTCTAGTATATATATATATATATATATATATATATATATATATATATATATATATATATATATATATATATATATATATATTCATACATGTTTCATTAAATAATATAGATAAGTGTTGTCTATATATTTTATGTAAGTTCTTTTCATATTGTCTGATAAGCTTAATAACATTATCATTAAACAATGAAAGAAAATCACAATATTGATACATATTTTTTAATCCAATCTAAGCGTTCGGCTTACATAAGCCATTATCAAAGATGACAATTACACAATATATTAAGCAATACACAAACAAGAAATTGATGATAGTCTGTTTTTGTTTACATGGATGATTTCCAAGCAACGATAAACACGTGCATATATATATATATATATATATATATATATATATATATATATATATATATATATATATATATATATATATATATATATATACAGAAATATAGTCTTAAAGTGTGCTATATTTATGGGGTAAAGTGCTCAATATCAGAGATAGAGCGTGTGTAAATATAAAAGTGGACATGGAAGTCAGCACTTAGAGGCGACAGTCTGTTTCATGCTAGTGCAATCGTCAGGCGACTACGATTGCACTAGCATGAAACAGACTGTCGATTGCACTAGCATGAAACAGACTGTCGCCTCTAAGTGCTGACTTCCATGTCCACTTTTATATTTATATATATATATATATATATATATATATATATATATATATATATATATATATATATATATATTTGTGTATTTTAGCAGCAATCCTTCTTTCATGCACATTTTATTGAATACCACAGGCAAGGTTCTTTGATTTAGTTTTTTATACAATTTCTCATGTTTTCTGATATTTTCTTTTCTTTTCAGTATATAAAAAATGTCCGAATGTTCTTTTAATCCAAGCGCTTTCGGCTATTCATTTAGTTATTTTCAAGGATGAAATATTTTAGCTGTTAAATAAGAAATAGATTGTTGTTGCATGTATGTATTTATATAATGTTTTCATTTTTCTTTTTGATGAACTATGAACATGGACACAATATCTTGACCGTGTTTTGAGATAAAAAAATCCGTTATTATTTACTTTTTTTTCGATATTTCTCTGATGAAACATGACCCAGTGCACATGTCAGTACTTCCTATGTCCATTCCAAGAAGTCGTTGCTTGCAGATTGACCACAGATTCTCGATTGGATTTAAATCAGGAGAGTTTCCAGGACAGTCTATAGTACTTCAGTTTGCTCACCGATAAGGCTTGCTAGTGTGTTTTGCAGCATTACAATTTTCATATTCTTCCTTGGAGTAACGTCCATTAAATACATTAAACAGGTGAGATCCCTTTCTAGGGGCTGCAGTCGGCATATTCTTGACCCCTACCAGCAAAACGTCAAATCAAAAGGAATACTGAGGAGAGTGCTAGAGTAGTGAAATGACTTGTTGTTACTTGATCTTCAAAAAGATAAGAGATAAGATTGTCAGTGATTTTATGATTACATTTATTTGAGAAGAAATTAAAAAATTATACTTGTTTGTGTTGGAACAATGATCAGATAAAATGCATGCAAACAACTGACTCCCGACTGAGATAGACCAATCAATTGTACACAAACCAAAATCTGTTTTCGAAAATAGAAAAATGACAATTCTAGAGTTTTTTGAAATTCAAACAGATTGCCCAAGCTAGGCCGGGAGATGAGATCTAGTCCCTGAAAACAAAGGAAAGTCTGCCATTTTTTTTCATCAGATCAGAGTGAAAAAAAACACAACCAAAACACACTTACACCATGACAGAGAACGGAAAAATTGTCAAAGACGATAGTGTCACTTATATGCATACATTTCTGGAAAATTCAGAATTGTTCATAAAAATTTAGCAAAAGGATTAAAATCCAATATAGGAAATTATTTTAATTAAGGCGAAATACCACCGAGAAAATACTAAGGAAAGTGCTAGAATATTGATATCGTTCATGATTAAGTGATCCCTAATGAGAGGAGTCAGTGGATCCCCAGTGAGAGAGGCCAGTTGATCCCCAATTAGGGGAACCAGTAGATCCCAGGTTAGATGAGCCAGTGGATCCCCAACGAGGGGAGCCAGTTGCTCCCTAGTGAGAAGGTCCAGTTGATCCCTAGTTAGAGGAACCAGTGGATCCCCAGTGAGAGAGGCCAGTTGATCCCCATTTAGATAAATCAGTGGATCCACATTGGGAGAGGCCAGTTGATCCCCAGTTAGAGGAACCAGTCGATCCCAAGTGAGAATAGCCAGTTGATACGCATTGAGAGGAACAGTTGATCCAAAGTGAAAGGAGCAAGTGCAAACCCCAGAAAGAGGGACCAATTGATCTCTACTGAGAGGAGCCAGTTGATCCCCAGTGAGAAGAGCAAGTTGATCCCCAACGAGAATACCAGATGATCCCCAGTAAGACGAACGAGTTGATCCCATGTGAGAGGGGCCAGCTTATCTCCAGACGGAAGAACCAATTGATCCCCAGCTAGAGGTGCTTGATGATCCCCAGTGAGAGGAGCCATTTGATCCCCAGTGAGAAGAAACGGTTGATCCTAAGTGAGAATGGCAAGCTTATCCCCAGTGAGCGCTGCCAGTTGATGCTCAACGAAAATCAACGGACAATGCTTGAATGATAATTCAAGTATTACTAATGAAAGTAGTAGCAATAATACCTGAAAGGTTATTCTATAAATTCTTGGAAATTTCGATGTCCAAATAAAAGGAAAAATCCAAAGAATCTGTAATGTATGGGTGTATGTATAAAGATTCCAAATTTAGATCTTAGCTATTCGTAAAGTCGTTTTCCGTGACTTTCGAAGCATTTCTATAATAAAACTAGTCACAATGCGTTATGTCACTATTCTTGTGCTATCCATTTTAATAGCTGGTGTTGCTGAAAGTCCTCAAGTGATGTGGCTTGCTTTTTTCTTCTGGGGCGAGATCGAGGCCAAGACCAACAAGCACGCCTACAACACGCCGCTATGGACAATGTCGCCAAAGCGTGTGACTCATTTCGCTCTTGCCTTGAGACGGTCGTCGCCGCCAGCGGCGGTTACATTGAAAAATAATGTAGTATGTACCTCTAACTGTTGCTAAATAAACTGTCGGCTAGCTGCATATACAACTTTTGTTTTTATTGCCTATTTCGTTTTCTTTTTGTCAAGTGTCGGATTTTGCTCCAACACCCTGTAGTATAGTTCTTCTCTTGAGTTATATTTAAGGTTAGCCAATCACACGACCATCACGATAACCAATGAATACGAATATTCACCATTTCTACTATTCTTTATATGCTTGTCTTCCAAGGAGCTCATTTAAAAATATATGCATTTTTATTGTCAGTAAGATCGGGAAAACATATTTAGGAAAGTGAACAGCAATAAACAAGAGCCTCTTTGGATGTCAACCATTTTGAATGGATTCGCCATTTCCCTCAAACATGAAGAAGACCCGAGTCCAACATGGTAATCTCTGAGCAGACAACCCAGCAGACAAACAAAAGCTGCCTGTCGTATTCGGATTTTGAATAAAGAGTCCGATTGTTGCGGCTTCTGCCTCTTCTATCAATGGCATCAATCAGTTTTCCCGCGACGCCTGTAGTTTGGCGCGTAAATGTCAGCGCTCCTATCACGCATCGGAATCCATCTTCTTTCAACTTAGCACATTGGTTACTTTGCTTCTTTCATTCTGTTGCTCTCCTCATATACAAATCTCTCTCCAAACACCTTCTCAGTATCTATCTATCTATCTATCTATCTATATATATATATATATATATATATATATATATATATATATATATATATATATATTATGAAATGGACAAAGTCCGACAGTTATTTAAAGACATTTTTATGCTTAACATTCTTTTTATAGATATAAGTATTTAAGTAAATGCTCTGTTTTATAATAAACAGTATTAAATAACATTTATCAGCCTCAATGTCCGAGAAATTCTCATAGAAAATATTCGTCCTCCGACAAATTTCTAACTGACATCCATTAAACATGGCACGCGGAACTAGAACAGTCTACCCCAGTGAGCGAAATAAAGGGTTCAGTTAGAAGGCCGGAGCGTTCAACGGCCGAAACGTTGTAATAAATATGGCGACAAAGATAACGACAATAGTCCGAATAATGTAAATAATGGACATTTTTATGTTTATACATTCTTTTTTATAGATACAAATTTTTAACTAAATGCTCTGTTTATAATAAACAGTATTAACAACATTTACCGGCATGAATGTCGGAGAAATTGTCATAGAAAATATGCGTCCTCCGACAGGAATCGAACCTGTATCCTATACGTAACCGTCATATAGCCTTACGAGCCTATACCGATTTCGCCAAAGAGGTGCGTTTCGGTTAGCAAAGTCGATAATGTATAAAGATAAAAATATAAAATAAAAGAAAAGAATGTATAAACATAAAAATGTCTTAAAATAATTGTCGTACTTTGTCCATTTCATAATGTGTGACGTCATTTGTTTACATTTGGAGACGCATCGAGCAGATATGAATGTACGTGAGAAAATCATGGAAAATTGTAGTTTAAAAACAGTAAAATCGACCTTGCTAACCGAAACTCTCCTCTGTGGCGAAATCGGTAAAAGCACGTCAGACCATATATATATATATATATATATATATATATATATATATATATATATATATAATTTTTTATTACTTTAAACATTGTTTTCAATGAATACCCGTGTTTGAAATAGACGCTTTCTTTTCATTTCAAACAGGGTGTATTACGTGTATAAGCTAGCGCTCTCTATATTTTTTTTAAAAAATCTGCTTTCTGCCTCCCTTTGATACGGGGAGATTTAGTCCGCTTAGCTCCAGAGAGATTCAAAGCCCAGTAAGGTTCTATTTAAAATCTTTTATTGCATTTCACATCGGATATCTACTAAAAAAATAATGCCTGGAGTGATAAAAATGATTAAAGCTAATACTTTAATTCTATACCTACCTACCTGTCTACCTGTCTACTTACATACATATGGAGGTTGCTAACTCGTGTCCGAGTACGACCATTACTACATATCTTTTTGGAGAAAATATAATGATGTGCTGAACGAATGTGGCTCTTTAACCCAGCAAGGGACCTACACATTCGGGCACAAACAGGGGACATAAGAGGTGCAACAGCGGGTGTTGTATTGTCGGAGTTAGCTCCTCCTCAGTTCCTTAATCCTTCAACAGGGGTCTCTCTCCTCTGGATATAAATACTGGCTGACTCTTCGCCTCAATCTCTCTTTTCTACTTAAGCCTTGGGCTGCCACCTCGCACGGAGGTGAGGTAAATCTCTCTAACACCAACATGTAACCTCTCCTCAACTGGGAACACGCTAAGAACAATACACGTACGTACGAACAGTCACTACAACACACACACATAATTTCTCCACACATACACTATGTAACTGTCCATGTCTTTGTTTAACTTGTTATTAATACATATTTGTTTACACATGTATATCGGTCTTGTTTGTTTTCTTTGTCTTCTTTGGACTTAATTAAAGTCCAACATTCTCATGTAGCTGGACCGGCTAGCAGGAAAGTTTAACCTTCTGATATCTCTTCACATCTTCACCCCACGGTCCACTACAATATTATCATGCACTTTAAAATGTCGCATGAAATCGCTTCTGGACCAGCATGTCTTACTGCAAATATCACATTTCAGTTGCTGTACTTTTATTGTTTTATAGTCAATTGACACACACACACACACACACACACACACACACACACACACACACACGCACACACACACAAACATACACACAAACACACACACACAAACACATGCACACACACAAACACACACACACACACACAAACACAAAGACACACTTATCGCGATTCTTGAAGTAATTACAAAACCCTGATTTAACCTTCTAATTTACTCAATATTGTTGTCCTCGTCTGTTTTGAGAATTTTACTGGCAAAAATTCTGTTAAACTTGATATACATATATTTTTACGTTGCGATCTCCCAGGGGAACACGAGAATTCACAGAAAATATTATTTATACATGGATGATTTACGAGGTGCGGTGTTGTTAATAATTAAATTAGATGTTTTAAACTTTTTATAGTAGATAATAAATCTTAAGTGTTTGTTATCTATGAATTCTTATACCCCTTTGGGAGATGGCAACTCCAGAATTAATAATAATAATAATAATAAAACAGCATTAAATACGTACATAAGGCACATATGCGACACGCTCTCTCGCATTTTGGCCTTTCACCCGTAGAATCAACCCGGACAATAACCAAATTACAATTGTCAATATAAATGGATAATATCAAAATAACATACAACACGAAATTCAAGGTGAGACTCAAAACCTTCGAAGATATTACGATAGAAAATAAACAACCCCATTAAATAAAATATTGTCCGCCACGAGAGACGGTATCTCGGAAGGCATCTGATACAGTGTGTGAATATGTGAATGTGCATATGTCTTGATATAAGAAAATAGAAATGAATAAATAAACTAATAATAAATAAACAGAATAAAATAATAATAATAAATAAATTGAATTCTTTTTGTGCGACCACGAAGCGTTTATACATGACTTCACTCTAGACTGTTCCAAAATTCCAGCTTCCCAAAGAATACCAATTTCCTTCATCCAACGTGTGAAAACACGTGCGATACCCTGCGCTCGTCAGCCGCCAACCAGGGGAGGTAACACAGTTTCCGCGGCCCCGGCAGTACTGCCACCCTTGGTGCCACCAGCAGCTTTTGCCACTGGATAGTGTATTGTTTTCGTGTACGTGTCAGCCTCTAGCAAATTTCTTTTAACAACTGCAACTGAGTTCTGTTAAAATATACAACGCGCTCATAGCGACCGTT
The DNA here is from genome assembly GCA_964036315.1 of Acanthosepion esculentum. Classification (NCBI taxonomy): domain Eukaryota; kingdom Metazoa; phylum Mollusca; class Cephalopoda; order Sepiida; family Sepiidae; genus Acanthosepion; species Acanthosepion esculentum. Next base: position 83,154,728 of record OZ038505.1, read on the forward strand.
AATAATGTAGAATGAAAGGTAAACATGTTGTAGACAACCACATTGTTTCTTGATGATGATTACGATGGTACTTGAATAATAAATAATATAGTACTTGAATATATATATATATATATATATATATATATATATATATTCAAGTACTTTATTATATATATATATATATATATATATATATATATATATATATATATATATCAAGAACAGTTAACTGTACATGTATATACACATGTTTACAGTTATCCTTGTTTATATATATATATATATTATGTATATGTGTCTGTGTGTGCGTGTGTGTTTTTTTCTTCATGTAAGTGTCTTGCTCTCTGTCTCTGTCTCTCTCTTTCTCTCTCTCTCTCTATATATATAAATATATATATGTACATGAAGAAATATAGTTTTAAGGTGTGCTATATTTATTGGATAAAGTGCTGACTATCAGAGATAGAGCGTATGTAAATATAAAAGTTTACATTGTAATCAACACGGAGGCGACAGGGTGTTTCATGCTAGACGCTGACGATTGCGTCTAGCATGAAACAGCCTGTCGCCTCTGAGTGTTGACTTCAATGTTCACTTTATATATATATATATATATATATATATATATATATATATATATATATATGATTAATGTGAGTAAAAGTGTTGCCACTTGGTTGATGTTACCTTCAGCATCCCAAGTCCAGTTATATCCAGCCATATATCCAGAGAAGCGTCTGTAATGATATCGGTCCTGACCTGGCATCTCAACTTTTGTTACTTTTCCAATACTGTGTCGTGGATCCTCTTTGTCTTTTCTTTGAATATTTTCATGGCAATAGATCGGGGATTTAAACTTTAAAATTGTTTTGTTTATTCCCTCCGCCACCACAGACAAAGAATTGTACATAATGGGACTAGTTAGGACTTTCATAGAGACATGACGGTATTATGGTGTATGTGGTAAGAAAGAATGCGTTGGCGTGGCGTAAGGATTCTGTTGTATATTTGGATCAGTGTCTGTGGTTAAGTTTAACAATAAGACAAAAGACCGTCCTTTCCCTCATTCCTCATTTTGGCCTTTTTCCACATTTTGTAAATAAATCACTAATATATATTTCTCTCCTCCTTGGTACATCGTTTTTCGAAAATTTAAATGCAACATCAGTTGCCATCTTCCGCATCCCTGTTCTTTATTGTAGTTTCTTTTTACTAAGGACTCTGTGTGTGTGTGTGTGTGTGTGTGTGTGTGTGTGTGTGTGTGTGTGTGTGTGTGTGTGTGTGTGTGTGTAAAGTTGAAAAGTTTTAACTCCCTGAAGTATATTTTCGTGTATAAAACGTTCGCTATATATAAAAGTTTATACACGAAGATAAGCTTCGGGGAGTTAAAACTTTTCAACTTTACACGTATATACATATGTGTGTGTGTGTCAGTAAATCTGCGTATATATATATATATATATATATATATATATATATATATATATATATATATATATATATATATATATATATATATATAAACAAGGATAACTGTAAACATATATATATATATATACATGTATAGTTAACTGTTCTTGATATAACCAGAACAGTTAACTATATATGTATACATATGTTTACAGTTATCCTTGTTTATATATATATATATATATATATATATATATATATATATATATATATGTTATGTATAAGTGTTTGTGTGTGCGTTTTTGAGTCTGGCTTCATGTAAGTGTCTCGCTGTCGCTCTCTCTCTCTCTATCTCTCTCTCTCTCTCTCTCTCTCTCTCTATATATATATATATATATATATATATATATGAAGAAATATAGTTTAAAAGGTGTGCTATATTTATGGGATAAAGTGCTCACTATCAGAGACAGAGCGTATGTAAATATAAAAGTTAACATTGAAATCAACTCAGAGGCGACAGGCTGTTTCATACTAGACGCAATTGTCAGGCTGCCTGACGATTGCGTCTAGCATAAAACAGCCTGTCTCCTCTGAGTGTTGACTTCAATGTTCACTTTATATATATATCAGTACAGTCATATGTTCTTATCAGATCAGTTTCCTTTCCATCATTATACTCATATCTATCTATCTATCTATCTATCTATCTATCTATCTATCTGTCTGTCTATCTATCTACGCCTATTAATATCTATCTATCTATCTATCTATCTATCTATCTGGGCCATTCTGTTCATTATCTATCTATCTATCTATCTATATACGCCTATTAATATCTATCTATCTATCTATCGATCGATCGATCGATCGATCGATCGATCTGTGCCACACTGTTCATTATCTATCTATCTATCTATCTATCTATCTGTGCCACTCTGTTCATTATCTATCTATCTATCTATCTACGCCTATTAATATCTATCTATCTATCTATCTATCTATCTATCTATCTATCTATATACGCCTATTAATATCTATCTATCTATCTATCTATCGATCTATATACGCCTATTAATATCTATCTATCTATCTATCTATCTATCGATCTATATACGCTTATTAATATCTATCTATCTATCTATCTGTGCCACTCTGTTCATTATCTATCTATCTATCTATCTATCTATCTATCTATCTATCTATCTATCTATCTATCTATCCCAGTATTTACCTTTCTATATGTTCTTGTCACTATTTTATTTCCTGATTATCTATTTGATTCCTCTCTTCTCTCTTTTCTCCTCCATACCCAAAGGTTTGTTATTTCTCCTCACTGACAAACCCATCCATATTTTCCTCATTCATATTCAGTCAATTCCTATGTCAGCTCTCAGTTTATCTCAAGCGAATCTTTGGCAAATTCCACCTGCTCAGAATTAATCAAACTTTGTCGACCTTATTCTATTTGTTCGTACAATTCCGTCGCACTTGTCACTTGTCCAGATGTAGATTATCTTCTTTTCCCACATAGTTGATAACCAATTACATTCCTTATTTACAAGTTTTACCCAAATATTTAAAACAATTTTCCCTGTTTTCATTTGTTTCCAGCATAATTTGAACAACTGACACCGACAGATTTCGTTCATCAACCAGTCGTGAACATCATCTCGCAAGCGGCTGTCTGTAAATTTAAGATATTCACTTAAACCTAGCGTCGTAATAAGCTTATATAATAAAGACGGGATTACCATTCGACCGTTAGTTTTCATTTTACAATTTGTGACAATTTTTCCTTCCAATTACGTAATTTCAACTCATATAGGATTTAATTCAACGTCATTTCTTCACGTAAAAATATTTTGCGATGAGTTGGAAGTGGCATGACATTTTTTGTGATGAGTGTGAAGAGGCTTGTACTTGTTTACATTTCATTGATTCTTCTTTCATCTACCAAGTCCTTTCAGCACGCGGGCGATCATGACTCTCCACAGCTTCCTATCTTTTGTATCCTCCATTTTCAATGCTGAAGATGTAGCCATAGACGTAGCTTTAGACACCATAACAGACAATGAGGAAGCCAACTTCAGAATTTTCTCGCAGACATTATCCGTAATTACAGCAGTGAGAAACTAAAAAACAATACTTAATAGTTAAATTGCTAAATAGGACCAATCTCATCTGGAAGAAAGGAAACTTGTCTTCTGTTAGCAAACCAGGTTGGCAATCCGCGGAAATAGGAAAGCTGGCATGGCAGCAAATGAATCTGTAAACATGAAGATTTCATATTTGAAAATACTATAGACACAGACTTCAAAACAACTATACATTTCTACATTCTAAACAAATGGCAAGAACATTATTTACATTATTCGGACTATTGTCCTCATCTTTATCGCCATATTTATTACAACGTTTCGGCCGTTGTACGCTCCGGCCTTCTTCAGGTGGTTGGAATATCGAACTGAACCCTTTATTTCGGTCACTGGGGTAGACTGTTCTAGTTCCACGTGCCGTGTTTAATGGATGTCAGTTATCAGTTATCTCCTGTTAATTCCCCTCTCCACTGCCTTAACCGGGTATTGAACTCACACTGTTTGGGTCCTGTCACTGAATCTAACTAACGCCTTTATCCACTGTGCCATGTGTCCTTGAGGACATTTGTGTATGTGTCTGTGTATCTGTCAAGGACACATGGCAAAGTAGATAAAGGCGTTAGTTAGATTCAGTGACAGGACCCAAAGAGTGTGAGTTCAATACCCGGTTATGGCAGTGGAGAACTTTCGGAGGGGAATTAACGGGAGATATCTGATAACTGACATCCATTAAACATGGCATGTGGAACTAGAACAGTCTACCCCAGCGAGCGAAATAAAAGGTTCAGTTCGACATTCCAACCACCTGAAGAAGGCCGGAGCGTACAACGGCCGAAACGTTGTAATAAATATGGCGACAAAGATGAGGACAATAGTCCGAATAATGTAAATAATGTACATAATACTTCATCTCAGAAATATAGACAGAAATGAGGAGAGGTATGGAACTAACACGCATACAACAAACTTCATAGAATTAAACCCATTCTAAAAGAATGGCATCAAGATCTCAGACTGTCTCGGAAGGAAGAAGTCGTCCTTTCAAGCATCAGAATAAGATAAATTGATACCACTCGCTCATTTGTCCTAAATATTGAACATGCTTCTGAATGCACAGCATACCAAGAGGCATATACTGTAAATCATATCCTACCCGATTGTAGTGACCTTGCCCTTATACTTCAACGATCTATGACTAGCCTAGAGGTCCTTTTTAAGAACATAAAAGTAGAGACTATCCTAGCCTACCTGAAGGAGGAGGAAAAGGAACTATACAGTGTAACCCTGATATAAGAGACCCGGATATAAGAGAAACTCGGATATAAGAGAGATTTTCTCTGGTCCCAAATTAGAGCCTGTGTTAATGTATATATAATAGACCAAACCCGGATATAAGAGAAACCCGGATATAAGATACTTCTTCTCCGGTCCCGACAACTCTCTTATATCCGGGTTACACTGTACTAAAAATTATAACACTAAAGGCATAACAAGAGAGGCATGAAACCAATGACTCAAATGATTTTTACAAGTTATATACGTATTTAAAACATTTTCGGCCTTAAAGAGTTGATATGCCGTTGAAATAAAACAACTCATCAATCACCCCCCAAGCCTCCTTGCACCTCCTCAGCTACCCACTGACACAAACTCGCTGTGTACGTTACGATGTGTTTTCCTCTGCTTTTTGCGCGCTTTCACTACGAGTGTTAAATTGTCTAGGCCCTAATTGCTCATTATGTGTCCCATAAATTTCACCCGTCCCCATTTAGTTTCTATTTCCTTTCATTGCCAATTAAGTTAAATGATCAGGTGATTACCAATTCGACCTTATTCCATAACAACCTAGAGCAGTACAGAGAGGTTGATTTTGCTACAGGGGCGAAAGACAGAGAGATAAATAGATCGGTCCTTTGAAAAGAATACAGGCGCTTTGCTATGTTGACAACTGTCAAAACATATCTATTCCAGGACATGTTGTGTTCAAGAAAAGTGTGTCTCTAAAAGAGGTCGTGTCGTACAATAATTTAGGCTAACACTTATATGACACATGCTGATGGCAAAAAGAAATGAAAAAGAAAAAAAAAGAATCATATTTCGAGTGAAAAATGACCTCTTCAAAATGGCCGCACTTGCTTCACCGATGATAAAGTTAAAACAGAAGCAAAGCAATGGACGAGATGGAACCGTGATCAAACATTACAGACATAAAAACCAATAAAAAGATTTTTATTTATGTACTAATTTATTTATTCACGAGTACTTTTATCGCTATTTATTCATGTACTTCATTTGATATAAGTAGACAGTGAGTGGAGTACATTTTTCCAAATTAACAATTCGTTCCCTGATTGAAATTTTTTCTCAGTTGACTCCCTGGTTAAAGTTCCGCCTCTTAGATTTAAAATTTCTCAGGTTGGGAGACGAGTATTTTCATTTTGAGAATCACATCTTTAGAAGGCCCTAAATAAGATAAATACATAGATCTAGGGGTCAGTTGTGCAATGGGGATCAGCTCTAGGGGTCAGTTGTGCAATGGGGAGGTCCAAATCTCGAGGAGACGGAAATGTAACTGTCTGGGTTGTATAACAACATACGGATAATGTGACGCAGAGACCCGACGGCAGAAAGGGATAGTGAAAGGTGCCTTCCAAAAGCTAAGTAAAGTATAAAGAAACAGGAAAATTCCAGCCACCATAATATAAATATGTGTAAGCTTTTGACTTTACTTATTCCTTTCTAGTGAATGAGAAATAATAATAACTTCTTTTATCCACTACCTTTAAATTCGGAGGTCTGGGGGAAAATACGGACAGGAATTCACGAGCCTATGTGAAATTTTCTTTAGACCAATGAAAACCTTGTCGTAACAGAAATTAGCCGTTGAGTCAAGAGGAAGAAAGAAAAGAAAATCGCGAGTCTATGCGAAATTACTTTTGATATAAAATGAGAAGAAAAATTAAAGAAAGAAGTGTGTCTGAAGTCATGTGAAGGGTTTCGTTTCAATTCCTCGTGGCCAACAACCAGCATTTAAGTTCTTGCCAGTGTAAAATTATTCGCCAGTTATATTATCGGCCTTTAACCAAGCAAACGGCACATCAAAGAATTTTTGTCAACAATCTAAGAAAGCTAAGTATTCCAATTATCTCTCTTCGTCTACTTTTGAACGTTTGGAAACCATTTATCGTTATTGTGCGAAACGGACTCTCTAAACTTCGTTTTAAACATTTTTTTTAATATTATTTGGTGTCAGATCATTTAATCTGTTCTATGAAGATTTCCTTTTCATGACAATATTTTAAAGCTACGGACTTTGTAACTTTCTAATTTATTTTCCTGAAACGAAATACTAACACAACTTCAAGCGTGTAAATTCGTAAAAAAAATGATTTTTTTAAAATTAAAATTAGCCGTGTATTTCCTCGTCATTATCACTCTTCATTAATGTTATGGTCCAGGTTAGGACCAAGGAAGAACAACACGAACACAAGAATATAAATAACGAAGATATATTACACGGAATAATAATACAGGATGTGGAAGGTGTTAGTATGACTGTCAGTCTGGTTTGGAGTGAACTACTATCGGCTCGACTCGATTCGTCCCTCTCTCTTTAGAGGCGTAGTATACATAGTGTCAGGAAGAGTTCATTCTGTAGTTATAGGTAAGGACCCATAACAATTAATCTTCTTGGTGTGGGTAAATCATTCGTTCATTTTAATCCCTAAGCCCGACGCCACTCTACCAACTTACTAATTGTTTCTGCACTGTACAACTTCCGTATTTTTAGTCATTTTCGCTAAAACAAATTATAAAATTCTGCGAATTTAAAGATATTGATGTTCAATCACCAAATTTTGTAATTTGTTATAAAAAAAATAAATTTAAAATTTCAGCGCCCCCCCTCTCCTTCATGCTGATGTGTAATCACATCAACGTAAACACCATTTTAGTCATATGATATCCCAAATGACGAAACGCGTCACACAAAAACTTTTTCCACTTTCTCATAGATATTACTAAAAATCTAATTCTACGAAAATGTAGTTTATTGAGAATAACGGGAAATTATTTTTTCCTCGCAAAGCAGAAATAATTGCATTACATACTTCGGGAGATTACATTAGAAAGAAAGAAAATAGTGTTTAACTGCTTCGTATTCGTTATATCTAATCTCGAATCTGGCAGTGAATACTGGATAATGTCGTCACCGATGAAGAAGAGACTTAGAACGATAAAGATGTGGTTGTAATGACGAATGCTACGAATAACATAACCAGAACATGTGAGCAACAAGGAAGTCTTAAAGGAAGAAAGAACAAAAGAAAACATATACTTACTATCTAACAGCGGCAGTTGAAATTTCTGGAACACGTAATGAAAAAAGAAGGACCAGAGAATGTATCCCCCCCAGACATATTGAATGAAGCAGAGAAATGCAGCGAAGAAAGGTCTATCTCGTTCGTGCGAACGAATGGAAGAGCAAGGACAAAGAGGAGGTGGTAATAGGTAAAAATTTCCGTGATAACAAAAAACAGAAACCTTCGAATAGCTATGATCGCTCACGTCTTGACAAATCTATCATTCGTCCGTGCATTGAATACTGATACTATATCTGGTCTGGTGCTCCAGCTCTTCATCACGAGGTTCTTGACAAAATCCAAAGAAGAATCTTCAATGTAATCGATCCTGGCTTGGCATCTCCCAGCTGCATTCACTTTCTCACTTTTCTGTATCTTCCCTCTGTCTTTTCTACAAACAGTTTCATGACAACTGCTCTGACGAGCTTTTTTCCCCTGATGTCCCAAATACAGGAATTTAAGCGTCTTAATAGATTTTCATCTAGGTCCCACCCTTTTACTGTTGAAAGAGTTAAATTTAACCGCCACTTCTACTCCGGCAGTTCCTTTTCTTGTACTTCTCGCCTGTGGAACTCCCTTCCGTTTACTTGCTTCTCTGATAACTACAATCTTCAGGGATTTAAATTCAACGCCAATCGCCATTTTCTGTCGTCTTGAACCCCGTTCAGCTTTTATACGTTCCTCAATCCTTAGTCTTTTTTCTCGCTTTCACTCTCTGTAACCCCTGCGTGTACTCGTGGGATTCCTGCTTTGCTTGGGGTGAAATCATTTAAAAAGTTAAAGATTAAAAAATATAAAATAAAGAAGATAAAAAAGTCATATGTCTTTTCCTGTGTACTCAGAAGTTGTTGATGTATGAAAAGTGCACGCATAAATGTTTGAAAAAGAAATCTTGCTTACTAATTCGTTGTTTTCAAGAGATATTTGTCTAGTTTGACACTCATGGTAATGTCCGAAATCGTAGTGAAGTCCTTACTCAAACATATTGTCCCAGTTATTTACATCTGCTTATTATTATTATTATTATTATTATTATTATTATTATTTCCTTTGATTTCTATTGTATACACATTTCCTTCCGGGCCCCAACCAGAGACCTAAGTTTAGAAATGTCTTCATAACATTTTCCACTGACTATTTTTGTGAAAAAAAAAAAAAATTATAAGACACACCCATTTTACATAGATAAGGCTCTTCGTAATGTGGTAGATATACTTGAGAGTATCATTTTTGTGTCTGTCAGTAATCCCTTCAGTGAGTCTACTGGAACCGTTTCCAATAAATTCGAGGGCGCCATCTGTAACTGGAATAACTGTTGTCCTCATGTGCCACATTTTTAGATTTCACTTCAAGATACTTGTATTTTGAAAGTTTTTGAAGATCTTCAAAGATACATTACAATCTGCAGGGACTGTCATGTCTATAATAATAGTAATAATAATAATAATAATAATTATTATTATTATTATTATTATTATTATTATTATTATTATTTCCTTTGATTTCTGTTGTATACACATTTACCTCCGGGTCCCAACCAGAGACCTAAGGTCAGAAAGGGATTAATGACAATTTCCACTGACTATTTTTGTGAAAAAACAACCCTCTAAGATCACACCCATTTTACATAAAGTTATCCGTAATATGTGAGCTGTACTTGATAGGACATTGTTTTCTATTTCTTTAAGGCATGAGCTACCAGCTATTCCCTCCAATGAGTCTATCGGAACCTTTTCTAATCAATCTATCATAAAATATTCTAATGTCCCACAAAATTGTTATTGGGTCTGGATGATGCTCTTGCCAGTTTCTTGCAGTTTCCTTCCCGTAAGAGTTGCATATTTTCCTATGCAGATATATGTCGAGTTTTATATTCAGTGGTTGCTAATACTGCAACTTGATACAAGATGGTCAATTACTTCTGGATATTTATTACTGAAACTACATTTCGGGTAAACACAATTTTTTCGGTATGTGTGTTTGGTAATTTCCAATTAGAAAGTATTGGTCCTTTGTAGCATGAATAAATCTATCAGTTTCAGATTTTAATCCAGCACTATGTAACCACTGATGGGTACGGGGTTTGTCTATATCATCTTGTCTGGTACGGGCAGAATATTGACCATGAAGAAGCTTCTACTTCAAGATCCTTGTATTTTGATAGTTTTTTGAAGATCTTCAAAGAAAGATTACAATCTGCAGGGACGACCATGTCAATAGGAAAGCAGATTCTGTTCTTGTGGTCTTTGATCACAATGTCTGGGTAATTAGCTTTGATTGTTCGCTCTGTGTATTGTATAGTCCAATAAAATTCTTACAGGTCCTATCTCTCTAACCGGATTTGGGTGATGTTCATATAAATTTCTTGCAGTTTCCTTCATGCAAATGTGGCATATTTTCCAGTGCAGATATTGGCCCACTCTATCATGCCGAGTTTTATATTCAGTTTTTATATTCACTGTGAAACCAGATACAAGAGGGTCAATTGTTTCTGGGTGTTTATCATAGCATCTGCATTTGGGGTTAACACAATTTTTCAGTACGTGTGCTTGGTAATTTTGAGTTAGCAAGCATTGGTTATGTGCAGCAAGAATAAAACCTTTGGTTTCAGCTTTTAACCCTGCACTACATAACCACAGATGGTTATGGGGTTTGTCTATGTTAGCTTGTTTGGTACAGGCAGAATATTGACCATGAAGAGGCTTATCTTGCCATCGTTTCTGCATTTGGTATATTGTATTTGCTTTGCTTTCTTTTCTAGATTCTTTACCGCTGCAGACGGTATATTATGGTTTAATTGCAATTCTTCACCTACTTGAAATTCCCTTTTGAATTTGTTGGCTTACTTTATTACTGAATAAAGTTTCTTATTCCTTTCATGTTCTTTGACACAAATCCTCATCCAATCTTCTTTAGTTTCTTGTTATCTTTAAAGACCGATTGTTGTGTTTTTGTAAGACAGCTCTAGGTTTTATGTAAGAAGTTTTTAAAAGCGCAGTTATACTGTTCTACCAACCATTTGCACAACCTCCTTGCGAAGGTTATGCACTGCTTTCTTCTGCTCCTCTTGCTTTCACTATGTCTTGTGAGTTTTCAATTTTCCAAGCCCTCTTTCCTCATTATAAGCCCTAGATATTTCAACTGATTCTGATATTAAGTATAAGTGTCTCTTTCGATTCCATTTTCCTTAAAACGTCCGCGTTGCTTACACGCTTCATCCGTTCTATTCTCAGCGTCCTTCTGTTGAACGATATTTTTGTTGCTTCAAGTCTTTTCTTCATCAGTGAGGAGATTGATCAGCATTGATTGTCATACAGATCTGATTGCATAACAGTTATGTACTGTTTTCTTTGTTTCTAATGAAAATTCCCTGTTTCTTAATACCTCGCTTAGCTTTTTCAAGGTATCTTTCGCTGTCTCAATGCACCTTTGGATTTGGCTGTTGAAGTTTTCGCCCTCTCTTAAAATACTTCCCAGATATTGAAATTGTTAGACTTCTTGGCTTTTGCTATCCCCAATATGTAATTTGCATTTTGGGTTGCCTCTTTTGATGACACTTATACATTCCGACTAGAGAACGTAAATAATGCAAATATGTTGATTGTTAAAATGTTGCTCTCACTTGTCTTTCCTACAATACGAAATCTGTTTAAGGCCTACTTTTTTACCATTTCATCCAGTGAAGCCCCTAAGACACAAGGGGTTACTGAGTGTTAAAGAATAAGCCAAAATAGAAACATTATTCAGGAGAAAGAACAATAGAAGAGTAATCAGTAACGATTGACATTGCATTTAAATTTTGAAATGTTCCTCAAGCGATAAGTGCGAGAAAAGAAACTGTTAACATAGAACTTACGGTAGCAGCTAGCCAATCCAACTCGAAATTGATGAGACCCATTTGCCAATCCAGTACTGCGCTTAATTTCATAAAATCTACAAACCAAAACGGAACAATCACCCGAACAATTACAATGAAAGTATTTATAGAAAACTCACAAGGAAGCTACATGACGGTGGTGAGAAAGTGACTACAGCCGAGAGGACAGGTCCGGACCAATAATATTGCTGATTGTTCGTTGGATTTTATCAGGAACCTCTAAATATATAACAAAAGTATATGCGGCAACAATATTCAAAGTATGAACAAATGGTAAACTTATAAATATGTAAGATAGATTCTGGAGAGAAAAATTGTCTTGTACGATACAAGGAAGCAATTGTCTAAGCATTAGACCCTAGCAAATGATTCATAATAATCTTTACACTTAATGTCAGCTGAAGATATTAACACAAGATAGCGTAACGAATCCCACTCCTGGAAGTTTTCATCAGCCGGACTAATAGGAGGCAGGGGGGGCGGTCTCTCAGATGATCATTAAATTTTCCTTTTAGAGGGGTTAAAATTAATAAGCCATTCCTTGCCCCAGATAAAAACACATTGTCGGTCAATTCTGAGATCATCTACCAATTTGACCTTATCGAACTGATCAGACTTACTACTAAGATGTAAATAGTTTTGCTATCAGGAATCGATACCAAGTTAAGAACTGATCCAATCAGGAAAGTCGTTGATGGAAATTAAAGACAAAGTAGATTATGGGGGCATCTATAAGATCTAGAAGAGTAAACAGAAGATCTAGAAGAGTGGCCAGAAGATCTAGAAGAGTGGCCAAAAGATCTAGAAGAGTAGCCAGAAGATCTAGAAGAGTGGCCAGAAGATCTAGAAATGTTGCCAGAAGATCTAGAAGAGCGGCCAGAAGATCTAGAAGAGTGGCCAGAAGATCTAGAAAAGTGGCCAGAAGATCTAGAAGAGCGGCCAGAAGATCTAGAAGAGTAGTCAGAAGATCTAGAAAAGTGTCCAGAAGATCTAGAAGAGCGGCCAGAAGATCTAGGAGAGTAGCCAGAAGATCTAGAAAAGTGTCCAGAAGATCTAGAAGAGTGACCAGAAGATCTAGAAGAGTAGCCAGAAGATCTAGAAGAGTGGCCAGAAGATCTAGAAGAGTGGCCAAAATATCTAGAAGAGTAGCCAGAAGATCTAGAAGAGTGGCCAGAAGATCTAGAAGAGTGGCCATTCTGGACAATTTTCATTTCGCGGTTTTATAAGAAAAATTGAATCACTTCAGAAATTCGTCCAGAAATATAGTCTTTCAGTTTGTAAAGAAGAGAGACACGCGAAATGTCGAACGCTTTCGATATGACCGAAACAACTGCCCGTGCTTCAGCATTCTTATCTAAAGGTTGATAGAGTCCGTCAGCAATAATCGTTAAGACATTAGCAGTTGACGATTTTAAAGCTGGATTTGAGGATAGACATTAATTTCACGTCAAAGAGGGCGGAAAACTATGTGAGTAAAGCACCTTTAGTCCAATATCGAACAAATATACTCCAACGAGAACTATATTGTTCCATTCGCAATCATTTGTATTTCTCTGAAAGAAAGATCGCTACTTCAGTGTATATAGAAGATTTACTGTTATACGACATCTACTTAATAAAACACATCTGGCCAGGAGGACACAATACCAGCACATGCAATATTCGTTGGCAATCCAGTGAGTAGCCGGGTAAGTTAATTATAATAAAAGCAGTGACACAAGAATAAGACAGTGTGCCAAATATTCAGAACGAGAGAAGCAGAGATAAGGCAGAGATAGTAGCAGAATTGGTAGAAGAAAGGGTTCTTTATAAAAGGCCACTACGTTTATTCAGAGAAGGAGATCATAAAAGGCGATCGAAATCGAACGTCATCGCATTGTTCTTTCCAGTTCCGAAATAAAACGATCACCAAAAGTTGTTTAAAGTCACCAGGCAAAATTATAATTTCGCTTATGATAAATATTTTTTCCCAGCATTCCCGCCTTTTCTCCTCCTCTCTTTCCTTCCTTTTTCAACATCGCCCGCACTTTTCCATATTTCATTTACAGTTTTTCACAAGCATTCTTTGTCTTTTGTCCGCCTAGCCACATTTTAAAGGAAGCCGAGAAACAATGCGTCGATTTTGTGAATGCGTTTTTCATTGTTTTATTCGTTTTCCGCGCCACTTTTTCCCTCCCAATCCATCCAGTGCGCCATTGTCTTGTTATCGTACGCGCCTTGTCTCAGAGACACTCGACTGGCAATACCTCGCAGGCAGCAATGAGTCTTTTACAGGCATCGGTAGGCCACTTTTATAAGATTTGCATTTAGTCAAGTACACAGGAATGCTGAGAAAGACAGAGACAGAGGGAAAGAGATTGGATGCTTCTGTTAGTGTGAGAATATATCAAAGGTGACGGATGGCATGGAAATTTACGAGGCTGGTTGGAATTGGCGACAAGGCGGAGTTGTGTGAATAGGGGGACGTAGTTAAATGTAAAAGAAAATTCGTTGTTGACATGAATAAACGCATGCCTTGTATTGTGATGACAACTGCAGGCTCCTATTTTAGTGAAAAATAAAAGAACAAAAAGTTACCAAATTTTGGCGTGGACATTAATGTTATTTACTTACTTGGTTATTGAAATTGTGAAATCGCTGAAAGGATTTATTAAATAAATTCCGCAAAAATTCAATTCATCCAGATATATATATATATATATATATATATTTAAAGACATTTATATTATGTTTAACGTTCTTTTTATAGATACATGTATTTAAGCAAATGCTCTGTTTTATAATAAACAGTATTAAATAACATTTACCGGCCTGAATGTCCAAGAAATTTTCATAGAAAATTTTCGCTCTCCGACAGGAATCGAACCTGTATCCTATACGAAACCATCATTTCGCGTGATGTGCCTTAACCTTTCGGCCACAGAGCAGCGTCTGGTTAGCAAGGTCGCTTTTACTATCTTTAAACTTAAATCTTCCATGAATCTCTTCTATTCATATCTGCTCTAGCGTATCAAATGTAAACAAATGACGTCATATATTTTAGAATTGGACATAGCCCGACAATTGTCGGGCTATGTCCAATTCTAAAATATATATATATATATATATATATATATATATATATATATTATATTTTCTTGTAGTAGCAGTAGAAATGAAACCACAATCACAATTATTTTATGTAGCAAGCCGTATCCGAGCCCAAGTTCTGTAAGAGAAAAGTGACATTTGGTCAACTTCAAAGTATTTCATATATTTCCAATGCTTACATATTTACACAGTTGATATCTTTGGAAGTAAAACTAAAAATTACAAAACAGATACAAACATTCAAGTTAGATTCCGAAGTAGGCATATACGTGGATGACACCACACTTTACTCCTGCCTCAGAAACAAATCTAGTGTCGCTGACAGAATTAACCTGGCCGTTCGTCTCGAAAAGGACCTCCAATCGGTTGTGAACTGGAGCACGAATTGGCTGGTTAACTTTCATGCTTCCAAAACAAAACTGCTCTCTATTAATCACCACAAGGATCCTTCCCTACATCCCATTAGAATGTCTGAAGCTCAACTTCTCGAGAGTTCTTCTCTGCGGTTGCTCGGTCTCACGCTGTCCGCTGACCTGAGATGGAGCACATACATTGAGTCAATTGCTTCATCCACCGCAAAGATAGTTGGCTCCCTCTGCCAGGCCAGGAAATTTTTCTCCCCGGAATCGATCCTTCAAATCTACAAATCAACCATTCGCCCTTGCATGGAGTATTGCTGCCATATATGGTCTGGAGCCCCTTCTGTTTGCCTCGGGGTTCTTGATAAGATCCAGAAACGGGTAAGCAACGTAATTGGCCCTGATCTGTCATCTCGTCTGCAGTCGCTCTCTCACAGACGCGCCGTCGCCTCGCTCTGTCTTTTTTACAAATACTTTCACAGTAATTGCACTGATGAGCTGCTTTCGCTAGTTCCCAGGCTTCATGAATTCAAGTGTCCTACGAGGCTGGCATCTCGCTCCCACCTTTTCACTGTTGAAACTGTTAAATGTAGCCGTCTCAATACTTCATGTCTCGCACCTCTCGTCTGTGGAACCCCCTTCCTTATTCCTGTTTCCCTGACAAATATAATCTCCAACTATTCAAATGTAACATCAGTCGACATCTCCAGTTGCCTTGATCTATCCACTATCCTATCCTTGTCCACATCTTTTCCTCTTTCACTCCTATCTGCTCTCGCTCCAAATCTTCTGTAACCCCTTGCCTTGATCTATCCACTATCCTTCTCCACATCCTTTCCTTTAACACTCCTATCTGCTCTCGCTCCAAATCTTCTATAACTGCTTGCGTGCTAGTGGCTTCCAGCCTTGCTTGTGGTGAAAAGCTTAAATATATATATATATATATATATATATATTGAAATTTCATGATATTTATCTGAGGTCGACTCAGAGTTTCGGGATGATTGTATTAAAACAGAATGTATATTTTATTTTTCAAACGCTTATTATATATGCTGGTTAATTATTATGATGTCATTTATATATATTAGTTTATTATTAAATGTGTAAACTGCTCTTTCGCGTGGTTTGTAACACCCTATTTATCATCTCTCAGTTGCGTCTCTGTCTATGGGCAGAGTGCGCTCAGGGGCGGCTTCGTCAAAGGACAGAGTCGCAACTGAGAAAAATTGGGGAACAGCTGCCCGAGGCCGCGTCCTCTCGTTGTACCAGAGAGAGGGATCGGTGCTTGCACCGAGGCATGCGCAATCGACATTTGCGGGGGCTGCGGGCAATTTTTGTTCCTAGCCCTAGTGCACGCGCTTTGATCCACACCTTAAAAACTGACCTTGTGTCACAACTCGTCTAAGTGGGGAGACAAAGTAAACACCTAGTTTATTAATACATCATTTTTATTATTTTATTATCAAATACTCTCTGTCTCTCTCTCTCTCTGTCTATATATATATATATATATATATATATATATATATATATATATATATATATATATATATAAATTTATTAATGCCCGTTATTTTTTAAATGGATAATCAAATCTGAGTAGATTTTCTGTGTTAATTCCTTTACTAAACAGTATATTTATTTATTTATCTACCATCATTAGATCTGACATGCCTTAGACTAAGTCACGTCATATCTAATGCCGGTTTCTCCTTGCGCACACTGGTTTGAATCCTGCCAGATGATGCATGTTTTTCTAACAAGATTGCTCAAATATTCAATTCGGTAGATGTAAATAAATTAATACACTGTTGAATAAATAAAAATGGGACCGATATGAGTATCCATTTAATAAATAACGTTTAAACAAATTTATTTTTAATATCTATCGGATTTAATCCATTTCCTAATATATATATATATATATATATATATATATATATATATATATATATATATATATATATATATATATACATATATATATATATATATATATATATATATATATATATATATATAGTCAAACCTAGAGAGCCAAACAAACCTACCGTTTCACCTAAGCTTTCCCTGACGATCCGCTTAGGTGAAACCTTGTTCGGTTTGTCTGGCTCCCTAGGTTTGAATAGGTCTGCTCTACTTTTGTAATGAGCACTTTGTTAGTTAGTTGATTACTCGTATCGGTTTTTTTTTTCTTTGGCCGTTGAACCTGTATGTTGTACGATTATTTGCGAGAGACGTTCATGTTCATAGCTCTTTCTTTTTTTAAAACCTTTTTTCCTTCGATATTGATATGATCATTGGCAAATCAAGAAACCGAAGGTTTTCCGAAACGAGTGTAGTTACCTATATGTATATATATGTGTGTGTGTGTGTGTGTGTGTGTGTGTGTGTGTGTGTGTGTGTGTGTGTGTGTGTTATACTTCGTTGCATTTAGAGCACTTTCTGATTAATTCTGCATACCAGTTGTGAACAGCATGGAGGCAGAGAACAAAAGAATTTTCTGCGCATAGACTCCGAACATCACTGCCGGTCCAAGAAGCAGGCCCCGACAATGAAAGCGACACTGGCCAATCGCGAATGTTCAGGACGGAAAAAAAGAGATGTCCCTGGAAACTGCTAGATCTGCTTAAAAGCATGACGACCAGGAGCTCCCGGGCTTGACTAACCACCCGACTGTTCGCACACTGAATAGAGACTATCATCTCAACGTCGTCACCACCAAGCTACAAACCTTCCTCATCGCCAACGCCGTCACCTCGGCAAATCCGACTCACTGCAACGGCCAACTATCCAGTCTTGACACCGCCAGACCCAAATAACCAACCTTCGCGACTGACCGCAAACAAGTGACACCGAATCGGCAACGAAGCGACACCGGATTCGCAAGCGTGCAAACCACTCAGGCTACCACTGTTTCGTAGCTAGCTACATCAACGTCGTCATCTCGGCAATCTACCGCTGTCAACTTGGCATACCAGACTCGCTACAGGTATTCCCTTTTGCTGTCCCGTTTCAAAGAACAGATCTACTAGCTACGCCAATTCCTCGTAACCTTGACAAACCAAAGGACTTTACCACGAATCGTGGCCGCGATCGACCAACATGTGCGAACGACCATATCCTTTGACCTCGGTCAAGCCAATACAAGATATAAGCCAAATCCCAACGCTAACCTTACACCCTATCGCCATCCTAACAATCAGCAACAAAAATTAATATTTCACCGAAATCCGACTGCATTCTGTAAGGCATCCTATATATTAAACAAATAAAATTTGTTCAAAAACCTAATCCTCATTATTCTTTTCCTTTCACAACTAAACGTTTATTATAACAGACACGTGCGAGCGCGCTCTCGCGCGCGTGTGTGTATGTGTGTGCGTTTGTGTATGTGTGTGTGTGTGTGTATTTACTCAGGAAGAATTCAACCAAACAAATGACGGATCTTGTTGGTTGAATTAAAAATTCAACCAACAAGTTCTGTCTATTCAATTTTAGTACACTTTTTCCGAATTTTTGAATGAGACGTATATCGTGGTCAAAGATGTGAATAAACTATCTGAAGTTCATGTTTATCTGACTTGCTTAATGGTCGTAGAAATTAAAAACGATCTGAGAGTTGCCTTAAAATGTAAGAAAAGATACGATGAAAGACTGATGAAGGACTTAACGTTCAGTTTTAAAGAAAATTCATTTAGATGACAAGTGGCAAATGAACCGTCCGGCCAAAGCAGATGAGAATATAAGTTTTAGATGAATCAATAGTTAAGAAAAGAATTAGATACTTCAGATTTCGATTCTTTTTAAATTACCACTACGTTATAAAAATGTTTTGGTGCCAAAACAGCTTGACAGGTGAACTAAATTTAAAATGTTTTTGTTTTTAAATTTTAAAAGTTAAATAAAAATACAGATTGAGTATTCTTTATCTGAAATTCCCAAAAACCTTCAACATCCGAAAGTTTTTCAGATGCTGACATGAAATGCCACAAATGGAAAATTTCAGGAAACACTTGGAAAGTTCCTAGTTGATGTGCAGCGTTTGTAAATGACTGCGTCTGCTCAGGGAGGAGGGGTGTCCCCAGCACAGTTACGTAGCCTACGTTGGCGCCAGTTTTTTGTTAGCTATTGTTACAGGGGCACCTTCGTTCAGGGATCACTTACCATGTGTTTCGTGCTCAGTAAAGATATTATTAAAAATGTTAAAAAGTCATGCAGATACCAATATGAGTAGTGACAAGAAGAAGAAAAACTAAAGCATTTATGTTAATCAATATCACAGAAAGTCAAACTATTGGGAAAAAAACTCGACAGGGGTGGAAGTGTAAAGCGTCTGACTGAGAAAGTTTGGCGTTGGAACAACCACCATATACAACCTAAGGAAACAGATGGAGAAATTGTTGAAGTTTTATGTTGAAAATGATGAGCAGACATTAATGAAAAATACAAAATAGCAGCACAGAACAAAAAAATGATGATCTTGATCGGGTATAGTTGGAGTGGATTTGTCAACGTCAGTTTGAACATATGCCGCTTATATAAAATTATCTTCAGGGTCAGAGACGTCTTAACGCGTGGGCCTGATGGCCATCTTCCCGGGGCCCAAATAGCAAAGAGGTCTCATGCCAATCTGTGCCTTGTGTTACAGAAGTCCTTTTTCAGGAAATACTAAAAATAGAAATTACTACGACAAGCCACTTGTATTACGATTGGTGAAAATATATGTCATAATATAAAGATCAATTTCATTTGAGGTGGTTCTCGAATAAAAAGAAACTAGGAGAATGTTCCCTTTTGACCCAGAAGATACACTGGTTTGACTCGCCAGTTCAGTTCACTTGCAAACAATTTCGCTATCACAGAAAAGATCAAATAACTAATCCTAACTCCCGACGATCAGACTTCACACAGTCCTACCACAGATTCACCAGTACAGCTCCCATTCCTATCTGTTTATATTTGCGACCAAGGTAGCGACAGTGAGTGCGACGAAAGGACTAAGCATAAATTACAAGAAGACAGAAAGCATGGTCATCAGTATGAGGAAGATCCCGAAATGTGATTTGCAGGTCGAGAACACTAGAATCAAGCAGACGCGGAAGTTTAAATATCTGGGAAGCGTCTTGACAGAGGACACGATAAATGCGACATTGCGATCCGTAGACGTATTGGGATGGCCAAGGACGCATTCCAAAACCTGGACAGGAAGATTTCTTTGGGACCGAAGAAAAGAATACTGAGCAGTTATGTGACATCTGTCCTTCCTTACGGCAGCGAATGTTGGACGATTTCCTCAAAGATGAAGAAGAGACTCGAGGAGATGTGGTTCTACGGGAGGATGCTAAGTATATCATAGACCGAGCGTGTGAGCAACGATGAGGTCTTAGAGAGGTTGAAAACAAGGAGACATCAGAAAGAGGTAGCTGAAGTTTCTGGGACACATAATGAGGAAAAGAGTCTGGAGAATCTGATACTCACGGGTCGAATAGAGGGAAAGAGAGACAAGGGAAAGCAGACGTAGCGTGACATAGCTGCCGAGCTTGATCAGGTGGTCTAGGGTAGGAAGCAGAGGGAAGGAACTTATTGAGAGCTGCAAGGGATAGAGGGAGGTGGAGAGCCATGATTGCCTACGTCCTGAAAGGACATGGCACATAAAAAGACCAAGACTATTATTGGATTTCTGTTGGAGATAATATTATCTTTTATTTTTTTCTCCAAGCCGTTTCCTTATTCTGCCTTGAATGTAACCATGACCACATCAGCACAAAATGCACTAACTGAATAAGTGAATGAATGTTTCATATATATTCAGTACAAACAGGGCAAGCAATATCTGAGCAGATAACTAGACATGGAAAGTGGAATGAGAACAATGATGTTCACACTGTACAAGCCCCAAAAGCCACTCAAGGTAGAAGGTTAGAAAGTAAGAGGCAAGTAAGGAGATAATGCCACCAAGATGTATGGGTCCATTTGAATTGAATGAGAAGATAATGGCATTAGACAAAACTGCCGATCCTAAACAAGAAACAATGGAAAAACCTCTACTCCTGTTCATAAACCCGAGAAGGGTGTAAACCAGACGATAGGTGAACCAATGTAAACCCATGATAGGCGATTTTGCATTATATTAACAGTAAATCAGCTCGTAACTGTCAAAAAACCTTTCAGAAATCTAGTAACATTTCATCATTCCTGAGATGACCACGAATTCACAACAATCACAATGAAAGCTTGAACTATGGAAGAGTCAAATTGTCTGAGTCTCTATTGGGATGAAAATTTATGTCAGACCTCAAGTGGAACTCATATATATGATCCATCGGTTGACTCCTTGTACCGTTTCAGTAAGCACCTAACTTCTCCAGCCATGCTCTCTCTTTACAGGAGTCAGATCAGATCAAAAATGAAGTGTTGCTGTCGTACTTGGGCTGGAGCTACCCAGTCTGTAGTTGCCTGTGTTGATAGAGCTCAAAAGCAACTAGGTGGCCTTGTGGGTGATGAATTATTTTCCACCCAATAGACCCTTGCAATCCTCTCTTTAATCTGTTATTTCCATGGAAAATGTTTTGACATGCTGCATTTCTTAATCCACCAATGTTATTCCATAAACACCAGGTTGAATCATCCACATTCCCTTTGTATTCCATTTGTAAGAAGGAAGTTCCATTAAGATAACGTCTTCCAAACAGCTTCAGCTTTGTTGGACAAACACCAGAGAGGATGGTTTCCCAATCACTAAAACCCTAACCCTCGTCAAGTCCAGGGTCAACCATTATCTTTCCTACATATTATCATAATCAGCATTTCTTATTCATTAACCCCCTCTATTTTGAGTGGCTCTTGGGTCTTGTATTTGGGGAACAATAGAATAAAAACAAAGATGACAATAGGTTTCGTAGTTGATGTCTTAAAATATTCAGTATGTGGATTATATGGATTGCTACCCTGTCACTCCCCCTCTTTTCCAGACATTCAATCATATTTTTTGTTTCTTGCCAAATAATAATATTAAAGTATTTAATTTCTAAGATGAAATATGTTATCATAATTAGAGCTTTTGATCAGAAATTTGAAATGATTTCATAACGATCCTAGTAAAAAAGGATATGCATGAAATGACAAAGAAGATCAAACTGAACTTGTCTTCAGTACAGTTTATGATATATCAGTCTGTTTAGAACATATACTCTCTTTGCTTGCTTGTAAATGATTTACACAAACCTGCCACTGATATCTTTTTGATATTACGATTTTAACGCTGAAAGAAATGTGTGATTCAGTGAAAGCTTGGAATTAAGTCATTTTTAAATAGCATATTCTGAATTAAAAGTTTCAAAAGTTGTTTTCAAAAATAAAATCATTGATGGCTTTTAAAAACTAATGAACAGATCTGTCATCAGTTTTAAAGAAATTCAAAATTCTGCTTTTTTAAAGTCAATAAACACTTTATAATTGATCGTAAAGATGTAATTTTTTTAACTGCTTTTTTTCATTGCTTTTTTTTAACTACACTCCTTATTTCCCCCAGTCCTAACCTTCCTGGCCAAGACCCACCCTGCCATACACGTTGTAGCCAACTTCCCTCATTCACTTTGACTCCAGCAGCTTCTTCTCACAAACTGCTGCTTTGTAGGACCAACTTTGAAGAGGATGCTACCCCAATTGCTGCAAGTCTATTGTTAACCGTTATCTTCCACACATATTCAAATAAGCTGTGCCTCTTACAGTGTAACCCTCTATCTCAAGTGGCCCTCGGGTCTTGTACAGAGTGAACATTATGGTAAAAAAAAATGACAAAAATATATTGGACCCAATATAAACCAAAAAACAAGTTTTATTTGTAGAAAAAATATTGGGTCCAGTATAAACTGAAAACAGAAAACATTTTATTTACTGAAAATATTGGGAACAATATAAATGCAAAAATATTTTTATTTGCTAAAAGAAAATTTATCAAAATATAAACAAAAAACAAAATCAGTTTTAATTTACTGAATTCATTCAAATTATTTTTTCCCAATTTTTGTCCAACTGGAATAGTTCCCACTTTCATTGTTTTATTTCTTCTTTCATTTCGGTACAAAATGTAACCTTTCCAATTCTCAATAAATTGTCTTCAATATAAAATTTCAAGCCCCGCCAGGTACCACCCTCTGAATGAGCGACCGTCAAAAAAGGTAATTTGATTTTATTTTGCCCGGAATTACAGTCATACAATACAACTGGGAATAATTTCTACAACCATACAATTGGAAAGTTGCAAAAAATCTCAAACCAATTCCAGAAGCCAAGAGGCCATATTCTTAATGATTCCATCAGGCGTAATATACGACCATTCGAAGAGTATAAATATTAAAGTAAAAATGTTCAGTGTTCCCGCTCCAGTGAACTGTGACTGGCAAAAAGGTGTTTTGAAGACAAAAAAAAGCAATGTTTTACAAGAGATATATATTTCTCTGATAAGTTGAAAAGCTTCGAAAATAAAGTAAAAACAAAAAACAGAAAAATCTCTGGGTGAAGGGAAAAGTGATAAATCTATCGAATTCAGATTAGGTTCGGTCACACACCATATAATTGAAGAAAATGGGGCCAAATAGAGGATGGCTTAAAAAGATTAAAAGAAAAATTTAAAAAAAAAAAAAAAAATTAAAAGACAAGAAAAATGGGAAGATAACTCTTACAGCATATTATTACAATTTTTCCGCTGACGACACACATAATCAGGTATTCATTTTTATATCTCACTTTTAGATATTTTTCTCTTTTCTTCCGAATCCACCTTCTCTAAACACCTTCCACTTCACCACATTTCTTCATCATGTTCCAACTGGAAGGAAGAAATGCCGAAATCAGAGTCGAAAGAATTCTGCGATTTTCAAATCAAGCGATGAACACAGCAGAGGGGAGGAGAGGGGAAGGAAAGACAGGAACAAGAGATAAGGAGGTGGAAGAGAAGAGCAAATAAATAAAGAGAAGGACTGAAAGATAAAAAGCAATAACAGGGCAATAAAAATAGAAAAACTGTTTGACACAGTTGCAAATTTGGTGGTTGGGGGAAGATGGCATGTTTTTAGGTAGAGGAAAGTGGCAATTGAGTTGGGTGGAAAAATCGAAAATCGGCCCTGGAACCACAAATATTACCAACTATTTGCCACAAAGAAAATGTCCATGAAGCCTAAAGAAAATATATGTCTTTTAAAAAGTGTTTTCATGCCAAAAAATTATAGAAATTACATTAAAAGGAAAATAGACAAGAATTAAAGAAGTTGACAAGAAGAGTAAAGAGGACAATGGTTCAATCCCTAGTGAAGGAAAGTTATTCTCTGCTGTTGGAAATTGAATTTTAACTTATAAAGGAATAATCATTCTGTTGGTGGAGTATAATATAAAAATTATAGAATTAAAAAAATTCAAATTCCAACAATTATTCCACGTCCAGAACGCCAAAATGGAAAGTTGAAAATGTTTTCTTTTATTTTCCTTATTCAACTCAATTTAAAAACTGATTATTCAAAAGTAAAAAACACCAAACAGGAGTTTCTGACTTGAAGCTTTATATCTATTGTGTTAAAGAATAAAACAAACTTTCCATGTTTCTATCAATGAATTACATGAAAACAGCATTGGTTGCGATAAACTAATGTGAGGAAGCTATCATCTTTCTATTTTTAAAATAAAACTTTTAACACTCTGGTAAAAAATGCTAAAATTCTACATAAATCACATTACTGGAAACATCCCACTATTAGAGTGATAGTGTATATTAAACATCTCTCTCCTACTATCGACCTCAGCTTATTTAACAGTGGAAATGGAATGTTAAACATTTTTTTTTTAAATTAGAAAGATACACACACAAATTCCAGCCATGCGCAAGTCATGAAGAGGCAATAAATGCTCCTATTCAAAACAACATAAAAATAAAATACAATTTAAACAGTCAATAAAAATAAAATACAACTTAAACAGTCATAACATGAGGAAAAACTAACAACACCAAAAACTTAACCCCTTGAAAATGGCTAAAAATGTGGGCGAAAGTTCCTGGGAAAATGAAAATTATGGAAAAATTCTATACTCCCTTACTCCTACAAAACAGATAAATATAACTATATTGGAAAAACTAAATAAAAAATTAATTAAATCTTCCTTATGTACTGTATTTAATGAAATATATATATATATATATATATATATATATATATATATATATATATATATATATATGATAAACTTATGCATTTTTCAATTTACCTTGACACCAAAATATATGAACAATGTAGAATGTCACTGATTTCATATGAAATCTCAGACTTTCAAGAATTAATATCTACCAATATATTAATGGAATCTCCGCTTACAATTTTGCTGGTATCGGAGATTGTCATTGATTTGTCAGATGATTATTTTTTTTATTTCTTTTCAGACTCAACATATATTTCTCTCATAACCAGCTGTAGATGATTATTTTAATCATAAAAATTTGGGCAAATGTCATGATCTAACTTTACGACGAAAAAGACAAATGCAATTAGTTCCAGACTGAGAAATTTTCTCTTTGCATAATCTAATAACATATTCACCTTAAGCTTTTTACAGCTAACACACATACTAGCATTTACTTTGATTAATCGGCAGAAGTAACAGTATAGTTATTGTCAGATACAGGACCGGCACGTACTACCCCCAAAACCACTGACCGGCGGCGGGGGGGAGACCAAGCCTGATTTGCTACCACACACTGTACTTTGCAACTTTTACTATCTATCAACATTTACTTTTTTCTAACTTCATTTATATATGTTACAAATTAAACTAAACGCAACTCATTATTTAAGGATGAAAAAATTTTGTGGATTTTGATGCCATTCTGGTATCTTTTTTCTGTCCAAATCTGTGATTTTTTTTTTTACACCAGGTTAAACATGACATTAGTTTTCTTTGCCCAATCAGCCATCTAGCTTACTCTTTGATTTGAATCTAACTTGACTCTAAGCAGCAAGAGATGACGAGAGCTTTCTATCAAAAAGATACAGTTATGAGCATTGACAACACAAGGTGCATGGTCAGATCATCAGCGAATAAACCAGTTTCCCCACCAGTCTTTTTCTAATGAGGAGAGTGGCTAGACACAAAGCAGGATTCAAAATCAAACCTGTCAAAGGAGGAATGGACCTTTTTGTTGGGTCAGTCGGCATGTAACATAATTGGATGAAACGGTCCCACACCAGTCAGTGTGGTGATGGCATAGCTTTGCAAGACAGAGGAGTTCTTGGATTGAAATCAATGGACAGGGAAGAGGGTTTCTCCCAGTGGAAACAATTGCCATTGTGTACTTGAACCAGGTAAGCCTTCAAGCTGGAGGTCATCAACCATAATTTTACCTGCAGAGGAATGAGTATATCTACTTGCTCAAGACAATGCTATATATGAATACATTTCTGGCTTTCAACCCAGATATTGTGTGATGATGATGATGATGGTGGTGGTGGTGGTGGTGGTGGTGGTGGTAGTGCTGTCGATGATGATAATGATGATGGTAGTGGTGATGCTGATGATGATAATGATGGTGGTAATGATAATGACAGTGATGATGCCTTGAAGCTTTTAGAAGTGGATAAATGTAGTCTAAGAGGAATGAGTTACCTGAGTTCTTAAAATCTGGAGGTTTTATCTGCCTTGATAACCAGTTGACTAAAATATTGGTATTTATCTGAGCTTGAGTCTTAACTTATTTTTTGTGCCGTGTCCCTTTGGGACGTGGGCAATTATAGCCCTCCACAACCTTCTATCATCTGTAACTCTTATCAATCTTTGTCTTTTTAATATGAATCTCACTTCCTCTTCTGCCATCTATTTGCACAAGCTCAACTGGTAGGTTATTTGTTTTTTTCTCACTTGCTTCAGTATTTCCTTTGAGTATTATATTTTCCAATCCCTCTTTCTTCATAATGTGCCCTAGGAATTTCAGCTTTCTTTCTGATTCTAAGTATAAGTGTCCTTTTTGTTTACCTATTCCTTAAAATCTTGTTGCTCACTTAATCCAACCCAGGTATTCTCAGCATCCTTCTGTAGAATCACATCTAATTGTCTCAAATGTTCTTTTCATCTGTGTGGAAACTGTCCATATTTTCCTCAGTCCCTCTTGCTTTTAATATTGTTTGAGTGTCAAAATCTCTAAGCCCTCTTTCCTAAATATGTGTCCCAAAAATTCAAAAATGACTGTTTTTGATTGTAAGAACTCGTGTCCTTTTTGCTTCCATTTTTCTTAAAACTTCCTTGTTGTTTTTCATGTTCTGGCCACAATATTCTCAGCATCCTTCTGTAGGGTCACCTACCTGCTGCTTCAGGTCTCCATTTTGGTTGCGGGCAAACTGTCCAGCATTCATTGGAAGATGAATACTATACAGCAGTTCAGCATGCTACTAACAAACTAGTCTTGTTTCTTCAATATTTTAGAAGCTGTCTGTTCCAGAGCACCTTCATATTTTGATGTCACATCTTCTGTTCTCTCTTACAAGATTTCCCAGACATTTATGTCTCTGTATATGCTTTATTTTGGCGTCACCAAATTGTCCCTTTCATCTTGGACATTTTCTCTTACTAATGACTATACATTCAGCCTTCAAACAATTAATGGTACAGTTCTTTCTTAGTACTTACCTTGACTATATTGTCGAGGAAGACCTGTAGTTTTCTTACCATCTGCTATACAAAAGAAGCATATTTTAAACAACAAACACATCAGGAGATAATGAAATATTCACAGATATATAAGCATAATTATTCACCAAGGCAAATATATGCTCTTGGGAAAAAGAACAGCTAAGTTTATAAAAAACTGTAAAACAATTACGTTTTAGAAATACCGGTCAATACAAAGAAACAAAACTGGAAAGAACAAAAAGTATGCTTGAGTCGTAAGAGTTTACAAGCATAGACTGAGAATGCTTGAGTAATAGACTGAGTTCACAAGTGGTTCTGCAGAAGGATGCTGAGAATACCATGGAGTGAACATGTCACTAATACTGAAGTTTTAGAAGAAATAGAAATGAAAGATACTTCTTATATATAACTGTATCAACATAGAAATCAATACTAATGACAGTGATTTTCTGCTTAAGTGATTATCAGACAATCTGTTACTCCTCTTTATGAAGGCCTACTATATATATAGGTTGTTTGGGGAATTATGGGAAGTGGAAAGTGTTTTTTTTATTTATGCTAATGTTTTATATTTATTTTTATTTGTTTTTATTTGTTTATTTCTTGATACTGAAAAGACATTTAAGGGAAGCAATCCTTCGAATAAAGTGCTCAATATCAGAAACAGAGCATTAATAGAATTTATACAAATGTCAAATTTGTCACTAGACTGACTGATAAGTGACAAAATTTGTATATATATATATTACTAAGTAATTCATCGCGTCTAGAAACCTCAACAGAATACAGAAAGCACTGGACGGACGTTTCGTCCTATATTTGGGACTCATCAGCAGTGCGCATCCACTATCGAGAATTGAAAGTCAGACAGTTATGTTATCAGGCAAACGCCATACCAACTGTTCCAACGGGCCTCGGTGATGAAGAGGTAGCGAATCAGACTCGATATATAGCCACTCGATCACATATTTCATGGTGGAACTCAACTGAGTTTCCTTTTATACCCATAAGACTGTGCCCCCTCGAGCCACGACTACTATCACCAAGCCACTCCAACTGGAGCATTAGAAGCCGGTTCAAGCTGAGGATATACAGATA
>OZ038505.1:83188678-83193678 GCA_964036315.1 Acanthosepion esculentum
TTCATACATATATACATATATATATCTATATATATATATATATATATATATATCTTATTACTACAAACATTATATTTAGTAGAAACACATTCTCTTCTTTTAAACAGTGTAATTGTGTGAAAAACTTGGTTGGAAGCACAGACAGGAAAAGAAAAGGAGGGAAAGGTAGTACGAGTCCAATAGGTTCACTTGGCAAAACAAATCCGCATTCTCATCTGATCTTGTTTCATCTTGATCTCCAATACACCACTCACCATCAGAAGCTAAAAGCCAACTACCATTGAATGAGCATACCATGATTTTATGCACCTGACCCAGCCAGCACTCAGCCAATGAGCACCCAGAACTAGCCAATGAAAATAGCACT
This sequence comes from Acanthosepion esculentum, assembly GCA_964036315.1. Lineage (NCBI taxonomy): Eukaryota > Metazoa > Mollusca > Cephalopoda > Sepiida > Sepiidae > Acanthosepion > Acanthosepion esculentum. The sequence goes on from OZ038505.1 coordinate 83,189,046, forward strand.
GCCCGATTCGGCACCCGAAACTCGCCGTCTACACACTCCCTTGCAAAACATACTCATGACTCTGGCCCTTTTTTTCACCGAGCTAAGTCACTGCTACAAATTGTTCTCTAACTGCATTAGTTTTCAAGTCTTTGATAAACAAAGTTTGCCCGTTGGCAGGATTCAAACCTGCATTCCCCTTGTATCAGGAAATTCCCATCTAACCAAGCATGCTTTTTGATCGCTCAGCCATGAAAGACTTTCACGGTGAAGCAAAGGCTTATTTACTTTTATACAGGCAAACATATTTGTTGGTGTTGACCTGATATCTCAGCTTCAGTCACTTTCTCACCAATGTAATATAGATTTCCTGTACCTTTTCGATAAATACTTTCATGGTAATCGCTTGGAAGAACTCTCTGCTTTGGTACCTAGGCTTTATTTAAGTGCAGACACTACATTGACAACAAAGTCTCATCAGTTTGCAGTTGAGCTGGCTAGATGTAAGTTCTATGCTAACAGTTTCTTCTCTTGCACTTCTCACTTGTGAAACTTTGTTCCAGCCAACTTTACTCTGCTCTTGATTAATATTCTTTTGTTGTTCTCACTCCTTAATAATGTTTCTCTTTTTTTTCTTATTCTTTCATACTCAGCAACAACTTGTGTCTTAGTGGCTTTGCTGCCGTTCTTGAAGTGAAATGATTAAAAAAATATTTTGATGCCCATATCCTTTAAGTCTAATTTTTGTATCTGAAATGCAAACAAAGTTATTTCAAAGGAATTTTTATTTTTTTATGATTATGAAATTAATACTAAATTGGTAATATAGCAATAAGAAATAATTATGGATTATAACTAAAAAAGTCAATTATTTCCTTGGAAATTACTACAGGAGTAGATCAGTTCAACAATCGCTCGGCTCACACTCCTTCTCAGTTTTTTTTTAACTGATTTAGAGCTTTATCTCTTGTTCCCTATTTCTGGTTCCTTTTAAAGTCATTTCATTCTCTTTCATTCCCAATAGTTCCTTGCACCTTAGTGGCATTATTGCCTTGCTTGGGGTGAATTGTTCTAAACACACACACACACACACACACACACACACACACACACACATATATATATATATAATTAAGTAATTCATTTAGTCTGAAAGAAAGCTCAACAGAATGCAGAAAGCACTGGACGGCCGTTTCGTCCTATATTTGGGACTCATCAGCAGTGCGCATCCACTACAGAGAACTGAAACCCTGATAGTTGAGTTATCAACGTCATACCGACTGTTCCAATGGGCCCCGGTGACAAAGAGGTAGAAAATCAGACTCAATATAGCGCCGCTAGCTCACATATTCCGTGTTGGAACTCAACTAAAAATCTGATTTGCTATCTCTTTGTCACCGAGGCCCATTGGAACAGTTGGTATGATGTTCAAATATAGGACGAAACGGCCGTCCAGTGCTTTCTGCATTCTGTTGAGGTTTCTTTCAGATTCAATGAATTACTTAATTATAATTATCAAATCCTCCTAATAATTTCTATCATATATACATATATATATATATATATATATATATATATATATATATATATATATTTATGCAAAACGATGTTCCTTCACATTCTACAAAACTGACTATAGTTCACAATGCCCCAGAATGTTTCAAAGAAACCAAATTAATGAAATTGCCTCCAACCTCACTAGTTATTAACTTGTGATCTCTCATTAAAAGATAATATTTGAGAATGGAAAGCAACATTAAATCCAAAAAAGAAATAAAAACTGATAAAAGAAATGTTAAATTTGAAACAATACATAAATTTACAAAGAACAATAATTGCCAAACTGATGAATGCCAAGGAACTTATATTTAGATGTAAAGTAATAAAATAATAAACTATTCCGGTATCTGAGATATTGTGTTAATTAACTATATCTTTTGGTGGCCTATATATTTTGGATTTGTTCATGAATAAATACAGTATTTCTGTGCATGAAATTAAAATAAAACACAATTTGGTATTTTAATATTAAATTTTATAATTCTATAAAAATAAAAATTTATTTAAAAAATTTTTCCAGGTATATAAGAAAAAAGAGTGAAAGACAAAAAAAATATATATTTTTGTCTGTTTATTGCTCACTTTCCCTCTTTATTGTTTATAGCCTGCTTATCAAGTCACTGATGGTAGAGTGTGTGTTTGTATATATGTCTATCCGTTAGCATGTTTATGTATCTCTCCGGCTGTGAATTTTTAGTTCAATTTATTCTGTATTTATGATCAGTATTGCCGATTGATATCATATTTCCTCAACACTATCCCAGTCACACTCTTCACCCCCAACACTCCAATCAACTGGTAAGGCTGCCACTTTCTTTGATTTTTGCAAATTTATGTCAGGCTAAATTTAATTTGCCCTTTCTCAAAAGATATATTCTGCTAAAAACCCTTTTACTGTACAGAATAAATTTTTTTTTTTTTTTTTTTTAAGCGTATCACCCCGAGCAAGGCCGGTGGCCACTATCACGCAAGGGGTTACAGAAGGGTTGGAGGAAGAGCAGATAGGAGTGGTAAAGGAAGGGATGTGGAGAAAGAGAAGGACGGAGGGCCGATCGAGGTGGGGAGGTTACGGGAGATATAGAGCGAGAGCAGATAGGAATGGAAGATGTCAGGAAGTGGATAGATCAAGGCAACTGGAGATGACGATTGACACTACACTTAAACCGTTGGAGATTGTATTTGTCAGGGAAACAGTAATAGGGAAGGGAGTTCCATAGGCGAGATGTGCGTGACATGAAGCTATTGGAGTAGAAAAGACGTCTACACCTAACAGTTTCAACGGTGAAGGGGTGGGAACGGGATGCCAGCCTCGTAGGACGCTTGAATTCACGAGGCTTAGGGACAAGTGAAAGCAACTCCTCAGAGCAATTACCGTGGAAGTACTTGTAGAAAAGGCAGAGTGATGCAACATTGCGTCTGTGAGAGAGCGACTGCAGACGAGATGACAGATCAGGGCCAATCACATTGCATATCCATCTCTGGATCTTATCAAGAACCCGAGGCAACACGCAGGGGCCCCAGACCATAAATGGCAGCAATACTCCATGCAAGGTCGAATGGTAGACTTATAGACCTGGAGGATCGATTCAGGGGAGAAGAATTTCCTGGCTCGGCACAGGGAACCAACTTTTCTAGCGGTGGATGATGCAATTGACTCGATGTATTTGTTCCATCTCAGATCAGCGGACAGCGTGAGACCGAGCAGCCGCAGAGAGGAACTCTCGAGAAGTTGGTCCTCAGCCATTCTGATGGGATGCAGGGATGGGTCCTTGTCGTGGTTAATGGAGAGCAATTTTGTTTTAGAGGCATTAAAGTTGACCATCCATTTCTCTCCCCAGTCCACAACCGATTGGAGGTCCTTTTCAATTTGAGCTGCCAGGTTAATTTTGTCCACCTCAGTAGATTTGTGCTTGAGGCAGGAGTAAATAGTAGTGTCGTCAGCATAGATACCGACTTGGGAGTCTATGGCGTCTGGAAGGTCATTTATAAATATGAGGAACAGAGTAGGGCCAAGGATGGAGCCTTGAGGAACACCAGCAGTAGTGGGATAGGAGTTGGAGAAGGATCCACTGAGAACAACCTTCAAATCCCGGTTTGATAGGAACGATTGAATTAGGTCAAACAATCGACCTGTGATACCATAACCCCGGAGCTTGCGAAGGAAGCCGGCTTGCCAAACCCGATCGAATGCCTTGGAGATGTCAAGGGCCACGGCACGGGCTTCGCCGTTACTATGGATAGCTTGGTAGACAAATTCAGTGATGGCCGTAAGCACATCGGCAGTAACCGGGCAAAGCGGAAACCATACTGCTTGTCTGAGAGCAGATCGTGGGATATCAGGTGAGTAGTCACTTCGGCGTTGATAATGGCCTCGAAGACTTTGCCGAAGATGGGAAGGAGACTGATAGGACGGTAATTAGAAGGGTTGGAGGGGTCGCCAGAGTTCTTAAAGACAGGAACAATGGTAGAGGACTTCCAGCAGTCAGGAAAACAGGAGTCCTTGAGGCAGCGGTTGTACAATTTAGAGAGGGCAGGTGCCAGTTCAGGTGCGCATTTCTTCAGGACAATGGCTGGTATTCCGTCGCCGCCGGTAGCCTTGTGGGGATCTAAGTTAGAAATAATGCCCAGTACCGACGACGGGGTTATGTGCAAGCCGTCCAGTTGGCCTCAGTTCTGGGAGGGAAGTCGGGCAAGGGTACCCCAGAGGAGTCAAGCATAGAATTGGAAGAAAACTTTCGAGCGAAGCATTCGGCCTTGTCGGCAGAGGTGGTCAGGACCTCAAACTGATTGAACAGTGGAGGAATGGAGGGTTTGTTACTATTCAGGACGCTCTTGCAGAGGCGCCAATAGTCCTTGGAGCCAAATTTGCGGGATGCAATACGTTCCTTCATCCGAGCTGCAAATAGTGCCTTGGCATTGTCGAGGGTACGCTTACACTCATTGCGTGCAGAGGTAAATAGACGTCTGTTGAAGTCGGACATGTCACTACGAAAACGGCGGAAGAAGTGGTTCCTATGGGCAATGGCGGCTGAGCAAGCAGCTGTGAACCAGGGGGAGGAGCGCGGTTTGACCTTGAATTTCCTGGAGGGGATGA
>OZ038505.1:83198678-83213678 GCA_964036315.1 Acanthosepion esculentum
AATCCTGTTTCTCTTTCAGGCTCTTCTGGTGAGAAGAATGATTGGACACCCAGGAGAATTAAAAACAAGACCTGTCAGAGGATAGAAGGACCGTCTTTTATTGTTAACGCCTATCTAGCACAATTAGGTAGTCTGGGTTCTCTAGCAATGTACACAGACACTATCATAAGAACATAGAGTTTCTAGTATGAAATCAACAGTCAGGGCAGAAAAAAATCTATGTAGGGGAAACAACAATATAGCTTGGCTTACTATTATAAGTTGCAGGTTTGGATCCATGGTCAAACTCTGCCTAAGAGTAACTCTAAAAAACAACAGGTTGGTAGAAAAATGTATAGTGTTCTTTTAAAAAAACACACAGCAACATCTACTCAAATAAATGTATCAATGAATTATGACAAATATTAAGAAGATATAATTTAGAATGATAAATAAAATTCTCATAGACCCTTAGAAACTATTTTGTTTGCATTTTGGATATGAAAATGACAGATACAGCCTTCAAAAGATCTTAATAAGTGATGTACTGTTCTTCATAAAAGAAGTTGAGCCTTGCTTTGCAATGTAGTCTAACATGACCAAGTGGTCTGCAATCAGGCCAGTCTATACAAACATGTGTAGGCACTAAATAGCATGCATATCATAAGAAGAATTACAAGGGACTTTAACTTATAGCATGCCATTTGCAAATTTCAAAGTAAACCATGCCATTTCCCAATTTCAAAGTAAACCATGCCATTTGCAAATTTCAAAGTAAACCATGCCATTTGCAAATTTCATAGTAAACCATGCCATTTGCAAATTTCAAAGTAAACCATGCCATTTGAAAATTTCAAAGTAAACCATGCCATTTGCAAATTTCAAAGTAAACCATGCCATTTGCAAATTTCATAGTAAACCATGCCATTTGCAAATTTCATAAGCTTCATGTCACGCACATCTCGCCTATGGAACTCCCTTCCCTATTACTGTTTCCCTGACAAATACAATCTCCAACGGTTTAAGTGTAGCGTCAATCGTCATCTCCAGTTGCCTTGATCTATCCACTTCCTGACATCTTCCATTCCTATCTGCTCTCGCCCTATATCTCCCGTAACCTCCCCACCTCGATCGGCCCTCCGTCCTTCTCTTTCTCCACATCCCTTCCTTTACCACTCCTATCTGCTCTTCCTCCAACACTTCTGTAACCCCTTGCGTGATAGTGGCCACCGGCCTTGCTCGGGGTGATACGCTTAAAAAAAAAAAAAAAAAAAAAAAAAAAACATGCCATTTGCAAATTTCAAAGTAAACCATGCCATTTGCAAATTTCAAAGTAAACCATGCCATTTGCAAATTTCAAAGTAAACCATGCCATTTGCAAATTTCAAAGTAAACCATGCCATTTGCAAATTTCAAAGTAAACCATGCCATTTGCAAATTTCAAAGTAAACCATGCCATTTGCAAATTTCAAAGTAAACCATGCCATTTGCAAATTTCAAAGTAAAGCATGCCATTTGCAAATTTCAAAGTAAACCATGCCATTTGCAAATTTCAAAGTAAACCATGCCATTTGCAAATTTCAAAGTAAGCCATGCCATTTGCAAATTTCATAGTAAACCATGCCATTTTCAAATTTCAACGTAAACCATGCCATTTGCAAATTTCAAAGTAAACCATGCCATTTGCAAATTTCAAAGTAAACCATGCCATTTCCCAATTTCAAAGTAAACCATGCCATTTGCAAATTTCAAAGTAAACCATGCCATTTGCAAATTTCATAGTAAACCATGCCATTTGCAAATTTCAAAGTAAACCATGCCATTTGCAAATTTCAAAGTAAACCATGCCATTTGCAAATTTCAAAGTAAACCATGCCATTTGCAAATTTCATAGTAAAACATGCCATTTGCAAATTTCATAGTAAACCATGCCATTTGCAAATTTCAAAGTAAACCATGCCATTTGTAAATTTCAAAGTAAACCATGCCATTTGCAAATTTCAAAGTAAACCATGCCATTTGCAAATTTCAAAGTAAACCATGCCATTTGCAAATTTCAAAGTAAACCATGCCATTTGCAAATTTCAAAGTAAACCATGCCATTTGCAAATTTCATAGTAAACCATGCCATTTGCAAATTTCAAAGTAAACCATGCCATTTGCAAATTTCAAAGTAAACCATGCCATTTGCAAATTTCAAAGTAAACCATGCCATTTGCAAATTTCAAAGTAAACCATGCCATTTGCAAATTTCAAAGTAAACCATGCCATTTGCAAATTTCATAGTAAACCATGCCATTTGCAAATTTCAAAGTAAACCATGCCATTTGCAAATTTCAAAGTAAACGATGCCATTTGCAAATTTCAAAGTAAACCATGCCATTTGCAAATTTCAAAGTAAACCATGCCATTTGCAAATTTCAAAGTAAACCATGCCATTTGCAAATTTCAAAGTAAACCATGCCATTTGCAAATTTCAAAGTAAACCATGCCATTTGCAAATTTCAAAGTAAAGCATGCCATTTCCAAATTTCAAAGTAAACCATGCCATTTGCAAATTTCAAAGTAAACCATGCCATTTGCAAATTTCAAAGTAAGCCATGCCATTTGCAAATTTCATAGTAAACCATGCCATTTTCAAATTTCAACGTAAACCATGCCATTTGCAAATTTCAAAGTAAACCATGCCATTTGCAAATTTCAAAGTAAACCATGCCATTTCCCAATTTCAAAGTAAACCATGCCATTTGCAAATTTCAAAGTAAACCATGCCATTTGCAAATTTCATAGTAAACCATGCCATTTGCAAATTTCAAAGTAAACCATGCCATTTGCAAATTTCAAAGTAAACCATGCCATTTGCAAATTTCAAAGTAAACCATGCCATTTGCAAATTTCATAGTAAAACATGCCATTTGCAAATTTCATAGTAAACCATGCCATTTGCAAATTTCAAAGTAAACCATGCCATTTGTAAATTTCAAAGTAAACCATGCCATTTGCAAATTTCAAAGTAAACCATGCCATTTGCAAATTTCAAAGTAAACCATGCCATTTGCAAATTTCAAAGTAAACCATGCCATTTGCAAATTTCAAAGTAAACCATGCCATTTGCAAATTTCATAGTAAACCATGCCATTTGCAAATTTCAAAGTAAACCATGCCATTTGCAAATTTCAAAGTAAACCATGCCATTTGCAAATTTCAAAGTAAACCATGCCATTTGCAAATTTCAAAGTAAACCATGCCATTTGCAAATTTCAAAGTAAACCATGCCATTTGCAAATTTCATAGTAAACCATGCCATTTGCAAATTTCAAAGTAAACCATGCCATTTGTAAATTTCAAAGTAAACCATGCCATTTGCAAATTTCAAAGTAAACCATGCCATTTGCAAATTTCAAAGTAAACCATGCCATTTGCAAATTTCAAAGTAAACCATGCCATTTGCAAATTTCAACGTAAACCATGCCATTTGCAAATTTCAAAGTAAACCATGCCATTTGCAAATTTCAAAGTAAACCATGCCATTTGCAAATTTCAAAGTAAACCATGCCATTTGCAAATTTCAAAGTAAACCATGCCATTTGCAAATTTCAAAGTAAACCATGCCATTTGCAAATTTCAAAGTAAACCATGCCATTTGCAAATTTCAAAGTAAACCATGCCATTTGCAAATTTCATAGTAAACCATGCCATTTCCAAATTTCAAAGTAAACCATGCCATTTGCAAATTTCAAAGTAAGCCATGCCATTTTCAAATTTCAAAGTAAACCATGCCATTTCCAAATTTCAAAGTAAACCATGCCATTTGCAAATTTCAAAGTAAACCATGCCATTTGCAAATTTCAACGTAAACCATGCCATTTGCAAATTTCAAAGTAAACCATGCCATTTGCAAATTTCAAAGTAAACCATGCCATTTGCAAATTTCAAAGTAAACCATGCCATTTGCAAATTTCAAAGTAAAGCATGCCATTTGCAAATTTCAAAGTAAACCATGCCATTTTCAAATTTCAAAGTAAACCATGCCATTTGCAAATTTCAAAGTAAGCCATGCCATTTGCAAATTTCAAAGTAAACCATGCCATTTGCAAATTTCAAAGTAAAGCATGCCATTTGCAAATTTCAAAGTAAACCATGCCATTTGCAAATTTCAAAGTAAGCCATGCCATTTGCAAATTTCAACGTAAACCATGCCATTTGCAAATTTCAAAGTAAACCATGCCATTTGCAAATTTCAAAGTAAACCATGCCATTTGCAAATTTCAAAGTAAAGCATGCCATTTGCAAATTTCAAAGTAAGCCATGCCATTTGCAAATTTCAAAGTAAACCATGCCATTTGCAAATTTCAAAGTAAAGCATGCCATTTGCAAATTTCAAAGTAAGCCATGCCATTTGCAAATTTCAAAGTAAACCATGCCATTTTCAAATTTCAAAGTAAACCATGCCATTTGCAAATTTCAAAGTAAGCCATGCCATTTGCAAATTTCAACGTAAACCATGCCATTTGCAAATTTCAAAGTAAAGCATGCCATTTGCAAATTTCAAAGTAAACCATGCCATTTGCAAATTTCAAAGTAAACCATGCCATTTGCAAATTTCAAAGTAAAGCATGCCATTTGCAAATTTCAAAGTAAACCATGCCATTTTCAAATTTCAAAGTAAACCATGCCATTTGCAAATTTCAAAGTAAGCCATGCCATTTGCAAATTTCAAAGTAAACCATGCCATTTGCAAATTTCAAAGTAAAGCATGCCATTTGCAAATTTCAAAGTAAACCATGCCATTTGCAAATTTCAAAGTAAGCCATGCCATTTGCAAATTTCAACGTAAACCATGCCATTTGCAAATTTCAAAGTAAACCATGCCATTTGCAAATTTCAAAGTAAACCATGCCATTTGCAAATTTCAAAGTAAAGCATGCCATTTGCAAATTTCAAAGTAAACCATGCCATTTGCAAATTTCAAAGTAAGCCATGCCATTTGCAAATTTCAAAGTAAACCATGCCATTTGCAAATTTCAAAGTAAGCCATGCCATTTGCAAATTTCAAAGTAAACCATGCCATTTGCAAATTTCAAAGTAAACCATGCCATTTGCAAATTTCAAAGTAAACCATGCCATTTGCAAATTTCAAAGTAAACCATGCCATTTGCAAATTTCAAAGTAAAGCATGCCATTTCCAAATTTCAACGTAAACCATGCCATTTGCAAATTTCAAAGTAAACCATGCCATTTCCAAATTTCAACGTAAACCATGCCATTTGCAAATTTCAAAGTAAGCCATGCCATTTGCAAATTTCAAAGTAAACCATGCCATTTGCAAATTTCAAAGTAAACCATGCCATTTGCAAATTTCAAAGTAAACCATGCCATTTGCAAATTTCAACGTAAACCATGCCATTTGCAAATTTCAAAGTAAGCCATGCCATTTTCAAATTTCAAAGTAAGCCATGCCATTTTCAAATTTCAAAGTAAACCATGCCATTTCCAAATTTCAAAGTAAACCATGCCATTTCCAAATTTCAAAGTAAACCATGCCATTTGCAAATTTCAAAGTAAACCATGCCATTTCCAAATTTCAAAGTAAACCATGCCATTTGCAAATTTCAAAGTAAAGCATGCCATTTGCAAATTTCTGGCAGAGTGAATTGCGTCATGGTGCACTTTTTCTCATAGGCAGAGCCTAGCAGATCCTACTATACTGTTCTCTTCTGTTCCCATGATATGTCTTAAGATGATCAGAACATATTACATAAATATATTCTTACATCATTTACCTATGCTTAGTAAAGTAATAATCTCGGACATAACAAAATATTTCAATGACATATGTTGAGATAATTAGGACCAAAAAACACATGGAGAACCTCAATATAATGAAATATGATGAAATTAAATTATTTTAAGCTGCTTGTATATTTATTGCCAGTGATGCCGTTGACTCTCATTAGCTGAAATGATAAAGCATGAGATCTTTTCTCTCATGGAAGTACTTGGAAGCAGCAGAAAATCTGAGGAAGAACGAAAAACCAATGTGAGATTGTTTTGCTTCTTTATTAGCAATTCACAAGCCAATAGTTTAAGAAAACGTCCTTATCATGTACAAGAAAACAGATGGACATATTTCAAGTGGCAGGCATAGGACTTAAGCCAGATCACACACACACACACACACACACACACACACACACACATATATACATATACATATACATATACATACATATATATATATATATATATATATATATATATATATATATATACACACATACATACAAATGTAACTTTCATTTTCCAGGCTGATAAACATTATATTAGCTGGAACATGTTATATATATATATATATATATATATAAATATATATACACAAATGGTGGTACTCACTTGGAAAAACCTTGGGTATGTTGGCTTGTAGTAGAACAAACCAGTACCCTAGGAAATATGAGGAATAAAAAAAGAAAGAGCCAAGAACATGAAATTGAGATGAAAACAATCGTCCAGAATTCAAGCTCAGAGTCCAAAGAAAAAACCCTCCAAAACGAGTAAAAGTAACTATGTAAAATGCTCAATACACAAAGTAGAGCAAACCTAATATAAACCTAAAGAGCCAGGTAAACCTACCTAGGTTTCACCTAAATGGATCATCAGGGAAATATTATATTATATTATATTATATTATATTATATTATATATATATATACACAAAATAGATAGGTTGGTTAATAAAACAAGAGAAAACATAAGGGTACCAATATGATCAGTGTGAAAAACATTTATTATATATTAATTATTAACCACAAGACAGTAATGAAGCACAGAGATTAATGTTATTAGTCCGGAATATTCAGGCACATCTGTGTCCTTCATCACCAGTGCAAGAAATAAACAGAGAAACGGGGAAGACTCACCAACAGTTGTTCTTGTGCCTGGTGTGAATTCATTCTAGATGGAGTTTACAGGCTTTCAAATATCTTAATAAGACACACACACACACACATATATATATATATATGTGTGTGTGTGTGTGAAAAAAAAAAAAAGGGAATATAGCTCTTATCTCAAATGACAACTTAAAAGAGACTGTTTGACCAACACAAGGAATGTTAAAAAGATAAATAAATAAACAATAAAAAAACAAATGAAAACTACAGACAAACGTTCGTTTTCTTCAACAAGACATTCATTTCTGTAGTTTACTGCTACAGCAAGCAGAGACATTTTTTTCTCTCCCGATGATGGCCATGTTGGTCGAAACTAGTCGAGGAATATAAATGAAATAATAATAATAAAAGCATAAGAATATTAATCTACAACCCAGTGTGTCTGAAGATTTTAATTGATTTTTCTAATAATTTTTATCGTTCAAAATATATATATATATATTTAGAAGAAAGTGAACTACATAAGCTATTAAACCAAAATACGGTCAAATTAAGTTATAGCTGCACAAGCAGTGTCGGCAACAGCATAAAAAGAATGATTAGCAGAAATTTAAAACTAGAAAATGACTTGAAAGGCGAGAATCCGATCACCTGAGAAAAGATAACTCCTTCTGTTAATGGATTATACCATACTGAACGGGTTGCGTATTGTGCTGGAGTGCATGGTGAAAATAGTAGCACAAAAACGATACATCGGGTGTACTGAGGGTCTGTTCAAGAGGAAGTGGTACAATCACACCTCATCTTTTAGAATTCCAGAGCATAGGTACAGCACGAAAGTAGCAAGTTATTATTGGAAATTTAGGGGGAAACATAGCAAAAGTCCAAATATTAAATGGAACATTTTAAGAAATTAAAAGACTTACATAATAGTCAAGAATACATGTAGGCTATGACAGAAAGAGAAACTGGCTATAACAACATAAAAACAGCAATGGTTTGCTGAACGGGAGGTCAGAGATCATGACCAAATTCAGCCATTGCAAGAAGTTCAGTTTGGGGTTATTTGAAATCGGTTAAAGTTAGAAATCCCCCCCCACTACTTCCGGTTTTGAACGTGCTTAAGTTATTGAGCTCCGTGTAGTTGATTTGCTGAACAAACCACCGCAGGAGACCATAGAGATCAAAACTGTGGTAGTTATACACAAGCACATTTCTATGCTCCATTCCACCAGCAGATATATTGACAAAAATGTTTTCTTTCTATCATGCTACATGTGATCTTGAAAACCACTCTCCCACAACTACTGCCCAGACAATAATATGTGCCACCTTTTACAACTCTTGACAAGGACTTATGCCAATTTGAAACATCCTGAATCATAGTACTAGATTGGCAGTTAGGTCTCATCATTTTACTGTTGAAATTACTAAATTTAAGCATAAGTTCTCTTCTGTCGCACTTCTCAACTGTGGAAATTACTTCGAGCTTCTTGCTTTCTTGTCAGCTACAATCTTCAAAAGTATAAATGAAACAACAATCACCCTTTCCAGTTTCCTTTTAATTACAAATAAATTGTGAGCTTGATCCTTACTGAGTGCCCCATACTTTCAGATTTCTGCTATGTCTAAGCTATGCTTAGAAAAACTTTTTTTGTTTCCTTGAATTCTGTTTTTTTAATGTTTACTCTCTTCCATAACATATTCTCAGTTTCTTTCTGAAAAGCCCTTTACATCTTAGTGGCTTTATTGCCTTGCTCAGGGTGAAAAGATTAAAAAAAATAATAAAATCAATTCGTCGTTTCTTCAAATATTTGTGCCTGTCAGTAAAATTGTAACATTTTTCTCGATACCAAAACTTCAAATATATCCCCATTTCAAGTTCCCATGACATCAGCCTGTTGCACCAAATACCTTCTTTTTTTGCCCAAAATCTTATGAGAGTTCCAAAAAAGAGAAGACGACAAGAATATATAAAACATTGAAAGGGGAGAAGTCTTGGAGGAAAGTCTTGAAGCTAAATCACTACCTGAAAAGTGAGCAGTTTCTTCTTCTTTGGCAGCCAGCTGTTAAAAGTTGTTACTCTCTTTGTTTTGAAGCTTTGATGACTTCTAACAACTGTTTCTCATCCAGGGAGAAGATTACCACCTACTTTCGCCCTGCCCCGTCCATCTGACATAGAACAAAGACAGCTGAATGGCACCTCAGAACTATCAACTAGCCACACCCACAATACTATTACTTATGCTCTCAGCAAGTCTATCTTTGGTTATGAAAGTTAAAAATCTCAAAGAGCATCAATTCATATTTCAACATTTCAAGGCATTTGTAATCAATTTTAAATTTTTATCCATACTTCCAGAATGAATTTCTTTCTTTTTTTTGGTTTTTCTCCTTTTTCTTTATAATGTTTCTCCTTCTTTCATTATTTTGATTCTTCTTCCTTTCATTGTTCTTTCGTTCTTTTTCATTCTTCTTTTCCTTTTCTCTTTTTCTTTTTTTCATAATGCTTTCTTTCTTTCTTTTTCTTTCTAAACCCTCTTTCTTTTTCTTCCATCTTTTCATTTTTCTTACTCTAATTTTGTTCTTTTTAATTCTTCTTTTTCTTTTCAATCTTTTTAATTTTTTCATAACTCTTTCTTTCTTTTTTCTTTCTTTCCTTTTTTCTTTCTAAACTCTTTTTCATTTTCTTCTATCTTTTCATTTTCCTTATTCTAATTTATTTCTTTTTAATTATTCTTTTTTCCTTTGAACTTTAAAATTTTCCTTCATAACTCATTCTTTCTTTTTTCTTTCTTTCTTTCTTTCCTTATTTATTTATTTATTTCTTCCTTTTTTTGTTTGTTTGTTTCTTTCTTTCTTTTGAATTCTTCTTTCTTTATCTTATTTCTTTCTTTCTTACTGTTTAATTCTTTCTTTCTACCTTTTTAAATTTTCTTCATAGCCCTTCCTTCTTTCTTTCTGATTTCTCTTTCTTTTTCTTATATCTACTTTCTTTCTTTCTTTCTTTCTTCTACTTTTCCTTTGTTTTTCCCTTGTCTCTTTTTACTTTTTCTTTCTTTCTTTTCCAACTTTTCAATTATTTTCCCTGCCTCTAATTTTTTTCGCTTTCTTTCTTACCATTTAATTCTTTGTTTATTCTATCTTTTTAATTTTTCTTCATAGTTCTTTCTTTCATTCTTTCTTTCTTTCTTTTTCTTCTCTCTTTTCAATTATTCTTTCTACTACTAATTTCTTTCTTTCTTTTTCTTTTTCTTCCAACTTTTCATTTCATCCTATCTTCTTTCTTTCTTTCTTTCTTTCTTTCTTATCCTCTTTTTCTATTATTATTCTTTTTATTCATTAGTTGAATTCTTTCAGGAATAAATTATTTTCTTTTTCTTAATTAGAAACTCTGAGATTTTTTTTATTCTTTCTTTTTATTATTTTTCTCATTTACATTTTTATTTTCCTCCTATTTTTATTTCTTTTCTTTTTTTCTCCTCCCAATTCTTTTATTTCATTCAATTTTATTTCTTTACTTCTTCCTTCCATTTTTCTTTCAGTCATTATTTTCATTCCCAACAAATTCTTTATTTCTTTCCTTGTTTTTCCTTTCATTTTATTTCCTCCATTCTTCTATTTCTTTTCATTTTTCTCTTTTATTTTCTCTTTTATTCTTTCTTTTTCTCTTTCTTTATTTTCTTTTTCTTTTGCTGTCCTGTTCTTTCTTTCTTTCTTTCTTTTTGTTAGTCTTTTTGCATTTCTTTCTTCCCTCTCTTTTTCCATTTACCATTTGCCTTTCCTTCCTCCCTATTTATTTCTTTACTATATTCTCTTCCTTTTCTTCTTCAGCCTTTCTTTCTAGATTCCTTCTCATTGATCACCCCATGTGAGATCTCTTTTTTTCCCCCTAACATGATGAGTGTCATTTTACTCTCAGACATTCAACATTCTTCTCAACCCTAACCCCACCTTTTCAATTCCTTCTTGAAGCCCTTCCTCTGCTGCTCCCCTCTTCAGACATTTGGCCACAATCTGCATCACTCATCACAAAGGCTTGTTAAGCAGTTAATATCCCTGCAGTTGATGACAAAGTGCCACATCACTCAAAGCCTTCCTTCCTCTCTCACCCCCCCCCCGACACCACCCCCACCTCCGCCATCACCACCACTACAGAAAGCCTCATCCTCATCAGTGTCTTTGGACATCTTTTTTCTTTAGCTTTTCTTTTTTCTTAAAGATGCCTTAATATGATTCTCCCCCTCTAGTTGTACTGTTGAAAAGAAACTCTCTGGCTTTTTTTTTTTGCCTATGAGGATTGAGACTCTAAAGTTTCACTTTTTTTTTTCCTTTGAATTTCTATTTCTTTCTTTCTTTCTTTGTTTCTTTTCTTTCTTCACTATACTTCTGTCATTTTCTTCATTTCTGTCTTTTTTCTTTCCTTTTTTTACTTTTTCTTCCTTCTTAATTCTTCCCACTTTCTTTCATTAAGCATTTTTTTCCTTGTTTCAGCTCTCTTTCTTTCCTTCTTTTTCTTTCGTTCTTTCTTTCTTTCTTTCTTTCTTTCTTTCTACCTGTTTCTTTCTTTCTTACTTTCATACCTTCTTTCTTTCATTCTTTCTTTCTTTCATTCTTTTTTCTTTCTTCCATTCCTTTTCTTTCTCTTTCTTTCTTTCTTTCATTCCTTCTTTCTCTTTCTTTCTTTCATTCTTTCTTTCATTCTTTTTTCTTTCTTTCTTTCTTTCTTTCTTACCTTACGTATTTATTTCCTCTTTTCTTTCTCTCCTTATCTTTGCAATTTACTGTCCTTCCTTCCCTCTTCATTTCCCTCTTTTATCCTTTCTTATATTCCTCTTGCTAAATACCATTCTTTCCATTCTCAAACTTCCATCAATTTTCATTGCCTTTTCCTTTTTTCCTTTCCTTCCTCCTTTCTTTCCTTTATATTTTCATCCTCTTTTATTTTTCTCTCTTAAATATTCCTCTCTACTTGTAAATATTCCTATACTATGTAACTGTTACCCCCCCAACACACACACACAAGAGGATTATCACTCCAACCCAATCACTATAATCTTAACCTCATCAAAATTAGGATCAACCTCATCTATCCAAAATATACTCATAACATTCACCATTTACTTCCTTTATGTACACCTTTAAAACCACCTCATTTTGTAGCACTCTATCTTGAGTGGCTCAAAGGCTTTGTATTGAGTTAATAATAGTAAAACAAAATTATTCCCTTTTGATTTTGGTTTACTGAAGCTAACAATTTATTGAAATTTATCTGAACATAAAATCTGAGATGTTTTTAAAAAAGCCTTCTTGTCAAGAAATTAAGAATTTATAAATTTATTCTTGAATCACAAATATTGCATTCAAAACACAATGTTACTATTAAGGTCTATCCTCGTATCTAATAAGTGAGTGGGGATTGTCTTCAGACTTTTGTTTCAAATATAAGATGTGGTAAGAAGTGACAAAGGTTAGGTTTAAATTTAGGTAAGCATTAAGTTTCTAATGAAACTGCTTAAAAAAACTTATTGCTTATGTAAAATCTATTTATATATTGCGTAAAAGAGAAAACCTCTTATTGTTTTTCATCTAAAAGAACAAACATGTTTCTTCTGGTTTTCCCTATTTTGGGGTGAAGATGATGAGTTAAGAATGTTTTTAGTGAAACAGTTTTACTATCCAAGCAAATATCTGTGAGACTTGCAAGCAAGTGAATATATTTGATGTTTAATTGGTCTTGTGCCAAACAAGCAACTTCCAGGAATTTCCCCTGACCCACCACAACAACAACAAAAAAAAAGACAATGAGAAGATTTATCACAGAACTCAATAAAATCTTATCTGATATTTTGGTCTGATTGTCATCTGACAGTTTGGGGAATGAAAAAATGCATTCCCGCACACACATACACTTACACATATATACTATATTATATATATTATTCTATGTTTCAGGAAGTTTGATAAATGCATCAAAATATAATTAGTACATATATATATATATAGATACATATATACATGTACATATATATGTACATATATATATGTGTGTGTGCGTATACATGTATATATATATATATATATATATATATATATATATATATATATATATATAGATAGATGGATAGATAGATAGATAGATAGATACAGATATATATGTACAATGATTATATCATCATATAAAGATATGCAGACATATAAGTAAAATAAATAGTGTGCTACAAGTAATTTGCATACACACACACATACACACACACACACACACACATATATATATGCATAAATACACACATACAAACATATACAGAGACACATACACAAACATAAACACACACACACATATATATAATTTATGTTCATATATATATATATATATATATATATATATATATATATATATATATATACTGATAGTAATACTTGTTTGGAAAAAACCTCAGATAGCTCAACTTGTAGATATGTCAAAACAAATCGGTACCTGAGAAAAAAATTGGAAATAAAAAAAGAAAGAACTAAAAACATCTGAACAGGGCGAAATAAATTGTCGAGTGCCTTAAGTATTTAGTCCAAAGAAAAAAACACAAGCAAGTAGTAAGATTAAAAGATAGAGTGCTCAATATGCTAAGTAGAGCAGGAATAATTAGAATAAATCCTAAAGGACTTATTTTAGTTATGAATATATATATATATATATATATATATATATATATATATATATATATATATATATATATTCTTTGAATAAGACTGGCAGTGTAATTTTATTTTGTTTTAGTTTATGTTTTTATTAAATGCATAGAAATATTTTCTTTTCAGGATATAATGAGTCTTCTATGTATCTATCTATCTATCTATCTATCTATCTATCTATCTATCTATATATATATATATATATATATATATATACATATGTATATAAAAGAAAGAGGTTATAGTGGTTCCAACGAGAGAAAAGAGTGTATATTAAAAAGTAGAGAGGTACCACAAACGTTTTTGGTTATAATGTGGATTTTTTAAAAAAATATTATGCTTTATTTTTCATAGTTTTACTACACGTGTTTCTGGTCTCACGAACGTCTTCAGGTAAAGGGTGGAGATATCCACATATTATTTTTTTTTTCTTTATGTTTTTCAATGTTGAATATTCTCAATATGAGACATTCCCTGTTTTTGTGTTGGTAATCCGAATGTCTTTCTTGAAATGGCAGTGAAGAGTTCTGAGGGAAGGGTCATAAAACAATTAAGGTTGGTTTGAGAAGTGATGAATTAGTTGTCGGTATCTTATCTTTTAATGTTTTAATGACCCTTGTGTGTTCTTAGATGTATTTCCATTTTCGTGTTTCTGTCAGCATGTGTGCATATATGCTTGTGTATATTCCCCTTCAATACATACACTGTCACACTAAGAGGAATTAGTAAACACATTTGTACATATACACACATATACACACATACATAAACACACACACACATATATATATGTAAAAAATTCTCAGACCTATCCAGCAGAAAAATACGATATATATATATATATATATATATATATATATAAAGTAAAAAAAATAGGAAAAATGTCAAGGAAAAAAATGAAATAAATATATTTGAACAAAGTATCTATAAACAAAACTCAAAATGTCATTAGCAACTAGAAAAATTTAGAAAGGCTATTGTATATTCATTTGTTCAACAGAAAAATTACATCATTTACTTTTAATGATTGAAGAAAATATTTTCATATGTAGAAATATTGTTTGTATTGCTGCGTTGATGGATTCAACCATTTTCTTTTGATTTCTTGATATATTGGTTGTGTACACTGGCTTGGGAGAGTAGTGATTCTGTTAGGAAAGGTGATATTGGGAAAAAACTGGGGCATAGATTAATATTTGGATAATATTCAATGACAGCACTCTTGAGGATTGTGGCTGAATTTATTTTTATGTATGACCAATGAATTTGTCCAATTGTAATTTATGAGGTTCCTTTTGTGTTCATAAATGCATTTTTTTTTAAATTTCTGCATGTTTCACTAATATATTGAGATGAACAGATTTGGCAGTTTTATTTTATATAAAAACATTCTGCTTCAGAAATATTGTTAACTACATACATTTTTCCTATTGTCTTTTTT
>OZ038505.1:83221178-83223678 GCA_964036315.1 Acanthosepion esculentum
GTGCTAGCACAGCTATGGATGGCCCCCAAGTGTTCTGTCTACCCAATTTCATTCACAAAGGTTGATATATATATATGTATATATATATATATATATATATATATATATATATATAGTTAACGAAAAACTAGGTAATCCGTATGGGTAGACCCAATGAGGATAAAATCCAGAGAGCTCAATGTAAATCAGAGCTAATAATTTAAATAAAAACAGATTGCCTTAAGGTTCCATATAATAAATTATTTCACCACAGCCCTTTTAAAGGACAGTGGATCATCAGATTTATTTCCAAATGTTGAAATGAAAAAATGAAAATAAATTTACACATTTATGACGGGCAATAATAAGGAAATTAACGAAGTGGGAGCAGTGTAGGGGATAAAGAGACAGCATTGAGTTAGATATAACATTTCTATTGTTTCAAATTTAAATTTTCGCTGAAATCTAGACAGTGACACTTTAAATCTGTTAACAGAAGTTATATCTTGATATGGGAGGGGGATATACCAAAAGCATAAAAAGAAAAAAAGAAAAAGAGAGGAAAAAAGAAAAAGAAGTTGTAATAAAGTGTCATTGACTTCCATTGGAATAGGCGTTGTTTTTTTCTTTACTTTGAGATTTCGTAAATTTTTTGTTTAAACAGTCTAAGCAATTTAATTATATGTTAAAGTTTTTTTAAAAAAAACCTTATTACAAACATTTTGGGGATTTAATGTGAAATAGTCAATTAAAAAACATTTACAGAATTTAGATTAAAACACTAGAAACTTTTTCTCAAATATAAGTTTACATCTAGTAGTAAATGATTATTAAGGTGATATCTCTATCAGTTTGAATTTTATTTATGAGTTTGATTAGTGACTATTTTTACATTGGTAAATCTATTACTTAAAATTTAGTTTTAATTTAATATGGTGTGGCATTTTAACACAATATTAGAGATCATGCTCCAT
This sequence comes from Acanthosepion esculentum, assembly GCA_964036315.1. Lineage (NCBI taxonomy): Eukaryota > Metazoa > Mollusca > Cephalopoda > Sepiida > Sepiidae > Acanthosepion > Acanthosepion esculentum. Next base: position 83,222,132 of record OZ038505.1, read on the forward strand.
CATATATTGTAAGCACATCTATGTGAATTTCATACACATACGTTCTTTCATATTTGCAGTCATTTATACAGGTACATGTGTACTGATATACATGGGTAATTTCATATGTCTTCTCAGATGTTTCCGTATACCTACATATATATATATATAGGGGTGCAACTAGAATTCCCTAAAAAAACTTCTCTAAGAAAGAAATTAGGTGATGACTTTAGTATTCAATCATCAAAAATCTAAATATTTTGTCATTAATAATGATTATTAAAGCGTAATTCATTTAAGAAAACAATATTGTAAGTATTGTAAGTGGGGTAAAAAATCAATAACCTACTTGTAAGTCTTTTTTCTTTTAAACATTTTTACATACACCCATACACATATACACACATATATATACACACATAGGTACATATTTACCCACATACACACACACACACATCCCCCCATACACACACACACACACTTATATATGTATATATGTGTGTGTACATGTGTATATGTATGTATGTGTAGAGATATGTTTATAAATGTGGGCATGTGTGGACACAGATATGTATGTATATATAGATATATGTATATATAAGCGCTCGGATAAAAACAACATTTGGACAGTTTTTATATAATTTATCCTCTGAAAAGAAAAACTTAGATCGCACGAGAAATTATATAAAAAACTAAATAAAAGCACCTTGTCAGTCGTTTTTAATGAAAAGATATATATATATATATATATATATATATATATATATATATATATATATATAAAGGAGACAAAAAGCAGCAAACGTTTTTGGTTATAATGTTGATTTTACTTATATTATATATTATTTTCTCTATTTTTTGTTACACGTGTTTCGGGATTTGTGACTTTCCGCAGGCGAAGAATGGTTATTTCTACAAATATTTAGATCTACCGGCCTGAATATTTCAAGAATCAAGAAAGATACGTGTTTGCTATTTGGGCTTTGTTTGATCAGGAAGTCCTACATGGACAAGAGGTCAAGGCTTGTCAAATCTAACGCTTGTATGCCCCAGGGGATGCAGATTTGAATCTTACCAAATGGTGCATATTGTTCTAACAAGATTTCTCAAATATAGATGTAAATAAATAAATATACTGTTTAATAAATAAATAAAAATAAAGCATCTACTCAAATATGAGTAGCCATTAAAAATAACATCTAAACAAATAAATTAAAAATATGTTGGATTTAATTCATTTCCTAAAATACATACATATATACATATATATATATATATATATATATATATATATATATATATATATATATATAAATATAAAAGTGAACATAGAAGTCAACACTTAGAGGCAACAGTCTGTTTCATGCTAGTGCAATCGTCAGGCAACATATATATATATATATATATATATATTTATATATAAAAATTGTGCATTTAGGCAGCAATCCGTCTTTCATGCAAGTTTCAGTAATATGTCAGAAAAGGTGGTTTGATAAAATTTTTTTAAATAATTTCTGATGTGATCTCCTCCGAGTGCTTTCGACTATATATATATATAATAAAAATAT
>OZ038505.1:83228678-83303678 GCA_964036315.1 Acanthosepion esculentum
TAGTTGTAACTTACATGTTCTAATGTAGCAGTGTATAATAAATACTTATTAATCTACCCTTGTATTTAGCCCGGTTTTAAATTAATGTATTACACATTGGAATTTTATTCTTCGTTCTTTTACATTTGCATATATATATATATATATATATATATATATATATATTTTTTTTTTTTTTTCAAGTGCGTATTGCCAGACATGAGCAAGTGGCAACACTGCAAGACAGTGTCATTGAGCAAGTGAACATTTCGCCATTTTAGTAACGAGAATGAAATTCACAGTATCCCAGCTGGGATGTTGCAGCAGTCAATGGGGAATCTCAACAGCAGATTTCAAGAATGCATTCGTACAGGAGGACGCCATCTACAGGACGTAATTTTAAAAAAATGAAAATTCCATCATTGTTTCTTAAATGGCATGTTTTAAGGTTTCAATTACCATGAATTAAATATTTTTCTTCCATCACTCTTGGTTTTATTGGATTGATAAAAATTCCCGTTTTTTGATGTCACCCTGTATATATATATATATATATATATATATATATATATATATTTAGTTTACGAAAAACTAGGTAATCTGTATGGGTAGACCCAAGGAGGATAAAATCCAGAGAGCTCAATGTGAATCAGTGCTAATAATTTAAATAAAAACAGACCACTTTAAGGTTCCATGTAATAAATTATTTCACCACAGCCCTTTTAAAGGACCGCGGATCATCAGATTTTATTTCCAAAGGTTGAAACTATAAGGAGCTAATATTTAGCCTTTGGAAGTAAAGTCTGATGATTTGCAGTCCTTTAAAAGGACTGTGGTGAAATAATTTATTACATGGAACCTTAAAGTGGTCTGTTTTTATTTAAATATGTATATATATATATATATATATATATATATATATATATATATATCATTGTTTTTTGCTATTGAAAACACACATTGTCAAGATAACACCAAGACAATGTTGTTTGTTTGAAATTAAGGATCTTATAAGCTGAGTTTAATCACAAAGGCAGGATTGTTGCATTGTCACACTCATTATGTGTCATGCTGCAAGCTGTTAAAATGTCCATGAAGTCAATAAATCTTTTAAATTATCAAATGATAGAAAAACCAAAGAAAGGTAAACTTCTCCCCTGAGTCTTTTTCTTCTCAATAAACCTGTTTTTGATAGCAAGTAGTGGGATAAGTATGTGATGTCAAAGAAATTTCTAGTGCTTGTATGAATTGATTAGATTTGAGGCTCTTTCCTACAGACCAAATGAATGACTATTTCATAGCCTGAAGCAACACTCCTGCTGAATGGAGGCAAGTGTTGAAAATATGACCGTCTTGTCTATATAGACCTTTATTTCAGTCCCCATTGAATACATGTCTACAACCCTCTTTGTCATCTATCTTTAAGTAGATTCAACAACTGGTGTGTAGAACATTCCATGTTGAAATTTCATTATTGTATAAGTGATCCCAGCCAGTATCACATTTTCTCTTTTGTTGATCAGAGAGTTTTAACAGACTTATTGTTGATATTCTTCACTTCTATAAGATCATGTGATATTTTTTAGGATGCCAGCCATCTGATTTTTTTTCTCAAGGCTCTCCACAACTTCCTATCCTTTGTAGCTGTTAGCAACATTTATCATTGTAAGGGTACAGAAGGTGCTTATCTTCCTTTGGTAGAGAATAAATCATGTGCGTCACATGACAGCTACTTAGTGACATCACTCCATACAGTGACCATAGCGACAGTCAAATTCAGTTTGTTTTACAGCAGACAAACCATAAGGTTGCTTGAGCCCCTGCCCTTCCTGGTCCGGGCAGATGCGAAATCAGTCATATTGACTGGTTAAGAGATGAAAGACAATGACAAAAAGCATCAGCAAATATTCCTGTGGCTGTCCTGAGATCCTTGCTGTTGCAGAATAATATGTAAACTTGTATGCAAGTCACTAGCAGGACTGAAGTGTCATATACAACACAAACATAAAAACTGAATGACGTTGTCAGATCCTCATATATATAAATACATACATATATATATATCAAAGTTAGCCTGGCAGTTTGTCTCAAAAAAGGACCTACAATCCATTGTGAACTGGGGCAATAATTAGTTGGTTAACTTTAATGCCTCTAAAACAAAACTGCTCTCTATTAACCACCACAGGGATCCATCGCTGCATCCCATTAGAATGTCTGAAGCCCAACTTCTCGAGAGCTTCTCTCTGCGGCTGCTCGGTCTCACGCTGTCCGCTGACCTGAGATGGAACAAATACATCGAGTCAATTGCTTCATCCGCCGCAAGGAAAGTTGGCTCCCTGTGCCGGGCCAGGAAATTTTTCTCCCCGGAATCAATCCTCCAAATCTATAAATCAACCATTTGCCCCTGCATGAAGTATTGCTGCCATATATGCTCTGAAGCCCCTGCTGTTTGCCTCAGGGTTCTTGATAAGATCCAGAGACGGATATGCAACGTAATTGGCCCTGATCTGTCATCTTGTCCGCAGTCACTCTCTCACAGACGAGCCGTTGCCTCTCTCTGTCTTTTTTACAAATACTTTCACAGTAAATGCTCCAAGGAGCTGCTTTCGCTGGTTCCCAGGCCTCATGAATTTAAGTGTCCTATGAGGCTGGCATCCCGTTCCCACTGCTTCATTGTTGAAACTGTTAGATGTAGATGTCTCTTTCACTCCAATAGCTTCATGTCTCACACCTCTCGCCTGTGGAACTCCCTTCCTTATTTCTATTTCCCTGACAAATATAATCTCCAACTATTTAAGTGTAACGTCAATCGACATCTCCAGTTGCCTTGATCTATCCACTTCCCTTCTCCACATCCTTTCACCTTTCATTCCTATCTGCTCTTGCTCCAAATCTTCTATAACCCCCTTGCCTTGATCAATCCACTATCTTTCTCCACATCCTTTCCTCTACCACTCCTATCTGCTCTTCCTCCAAACCTTTCCTAACCCTTTGCATGCTAGTGGCTTCCAGCCTTGCCTGGGGTGAAAAGCTTAAAAAATAAAAAAAATATGTATATATATATATATATATATATATATATTAAAGAAAAACAAAAACAATTGTTTGAACAAATGGACAGCTTGCCAAAACCTAAATTCTTATCCAGATATAGTCTCAAATAATACTTAAAAAAGAAAGAGAAAAAAGGTCTGAAAGCAAACTTAACTAATCAGTAAAAGGTTGAAGCCTACATTGCCTAGACCAAGCAAAAATGCTTACCAATGTTAAATTCTATGAATGGATGGCTGTTGTTGAGACTTGAGTTTCACACACACATGATCTTCAAACAACTTAATACACATATATATTTGAAGAAAAATTTTATAGCACTGAATTCATATATTGTTTTAAAAATGATGAATTGCATTCTTTAAAAGGAAACTTTTTCCCCCAACCCTTCTTCAGAATGGTTCATTGGAACAAAATCACATGAAATAGAGAGAATAAAGAAAGTTCTCCTTCTGCCTGTACAAAGTCAGTTGATGAAGCTTGATAGGAACAGCTTTTATAAAATGTAAATCTTTTGCAGACCAAGCTTTGGGCAGTACCCTAAATGCTTTGTCGGAATATTTCAAAATTTCACAAAATATAATCCAATCACGATTTGTCTATATTTCTGAGAGGAGGTATTATGTACAATATTTACATTATTCGGACTATTGTCCTCATCTTTGTTGCCATATTTATTACAATGTTTCAGCCTTCAGTATCTGTCTATATTTCTGAGATGAGATATAATGTACACTATTTACATTATTCAGATTATTGTCCTCATCTTTGTCGCCATATTCATTACAACGTTTCTGCCTTTCAGTATCTGTCTATATTTCTAAGATGAGGTATGATGTACACTATTTACATTATTTGGATGATTGTCCTCATCTTTGTTGCCATATTTATTACAACGTTTTGGCCTTTTAGTATCTGTCTATATTTCTGAGATGAGGTATTATGTACACTATTTACTTTATTCAGACTACTGTCCTCATCTTTGTCGCCATATTTATTACAATGTTTCGGCCTTTCTGTATCTGCCTATTTTTCTGAGATGAGGTATGATGTACACTATTTACATTATTCGGACTATTGTCCTCATCTTTGTCACCATATTTATAACAATGTTTTGGCTGTTGTACACTCCAACCTTCTTCAGGTAGTCGGAATGTCGTATTGAACCCTTTATTTTTCTCACTGGGGTAGACTTTTCTAGTTCCATGGGCCATGTTTAATGGATGCCGGTTATCAGTTATTTCCCCTCTGTAAGTTCTCCACTGCCTTAACTGGGTATTCAATTCACACTCCTTGGGTCTTGTCACTGTATCTAACCAACATGTTTATCCATTTGCCATGTGTCCTCAAGGACCACCATCACCTGAAGAAGGTCAGAGTGTACAACGGCCAAAACGCTGTAATAAATATGGTGACAAAGATGAGGACAATAGTCTGAATAATGTAAATAGTATACATAATCCAATCACTGGTTAACAAACCAAATGAGTCAAGTGAATACTTTTGCTGACTCCACCCTCTCTTATATGAGTAGGTAAGTGCTGTCCAATCCAGGTCCCCAACAGCAAGTTGGTTCATCCCACATAGTCAGCATCACACTGACATGGAAACTGATAAATAACAGAAATGTTTTGTAGGTAGGGCAAACCATTCCTGCCAAAAGATGAGAACACTAGAATAGTATCAAAGACAACACGCAATTTGACAGTAGCAAAGTTAGAAGTCACACATGCCAACACTCTATTGGCAAGTGTTATTTTTTTGCAATGAATCTTTATAAAGAACTTTCCTCATAATTGTTCATGAATTTGGTGCTATGGTAACAGTGAGTTCAATCCCTAATGTGGGTAGTATACACTCAGACACACTGGAAACAGGATGAGCATAACATGGACAATAGAAAAACTGCAATCTACTCTCATAGATTGAATAAAGGGTTCAGAAGGTTATCTTGATTTACAAACATTTAAGAAAGCTAGAAGAAACAGTGGTTGATACATTATGTTACTAATAACAAAGATGAGGACATTTATGAAAATGTATCTTTTATTACCATTAGTCTTTGGTGTTTAATAAATGTTTAATCATCTAGGTTGCTTTTTGTACATGTTCTCTTGAGAGAAGTGTATTTTAAAGAAGATCAGATGATTTGTAAAATAAAATGTTACATGTGTATATCTTTTTAGACTCAGCAGTTAAAAACCAGCAAAATTGTTAAGGATTCATTTCAAATTTAAAGAAAATAGTTTTTCATATTTTTCAGCCAGTAAGAGATGTTGAAGTGAAAACTTGGATGGAGCCTTCTGTGAGCCTCTTTTTACCAATAAATAGAACTTCAGTGAGAAGATAAGGCTAGAAGGCATTTGACATCATGAAAAAAGCATCTAGACATTCAGACAGGAAGCCACAGAGTTACAAGCCATGTAGATGAAAAGTATTCCCATTATGTAGAAGAACTGCTTTGAGACTTCTGCTGGATGATTCAATAAAAAGTCTCCATTCCGTAGCATCATACTGTAAGCACATTGATTTGATCTATCCAGCAATGTTGATTCAATAAACCAATGAACTGGAATGCGAAAAACTGTCTTAATTCTCTCTCACTGTCTTGATACCAGTAGAATGTTGTTCCTGGTGCCAACAGATGTTTTTCTTTTTGACGAAAACCCAGCAGCTGAGCAGACTCCTTGCAGAGAGCCTAAAGAATTTTGAAGTTCCCAAGTGAAAATTCTCCTGCGGTTGGACAAAAAAGAATGAAAAAATAATTCAAAGAAATTTTCCCAAAAACCTAAGTGAAGCATGAACAGTTTGAATATCAATCAAGACATTTTTAAAATACATCCCAGAAATGCTTGAGAGACAAGAAAATTTAGATTTTTCCTAAAAGGTGATTGCACTTTTGTTTTACTTGCCTTCTTGAATGTGCTTTCTCTTTTTGCCATTTTCAAAATTGAATCCTTGTGTTTTTTTCCAAACAGGATGGTTAATCTTTTTTCTTTGTAATATAACTATAAATGTGATTATTTTTACAGTATGCTTAACCCTTTACAAGGCCTGCGGGCCACTCATGATAGAGGGTTACATTAGGAGGACATTTGTGCATATAAAAGTGAAACAATGGCTAACCCAAGCCTTGAACAGGTTAAGATTGTCGTGATTGGGGAAAACATCCTGTTGTGAGTCAGTTCCGCAGTGCAGTTGTTCACAGGAAGACGCTGCTTGAGTGGAACTTACTTCTCACCAATGTAATATGGAGGGAATGTTGGTGGTTTGATACTATATAAGTGGCATGTCCTTGCTGTGAATTGGCAGGACCAGGGAATGTAGTTCATCTGAACACTTTCTGTGGAAGTAGCAGTAGAGCATCAAAAGGCTTGTCACATCCCACCTGTTTGAAAGTGATTGAAGGGTGGAGAATAATTTGTCAGCCACAAGGTCTTGGAGACGTTTTTGAACTCTATGAAGGCTGACGAGTGAGGTCTGGATAGCTCCCACCCTAATAATACTTCATTTTTACCCTGATCTGGCTCTTGTAACAGTAGAAGATAGCAGATGGAGTCAGGTACTTACTAAAATGGGACATAGAGCTAACCATTTTACCTACATCCTTAGCAATAGATCATATGTATGAGTTCCACTTCAGGTCAGGTGTAAGTTTGAGGCCCATCCATCTTTTAAGGAATGGTGCTTCCTCGGGAGGACCTCTGTTCATCCTGATTGGTGGTAGTTCAGGGTCAGCTCGGCAATGATGGAATGTAACTCACTTGGTCTTTGAGGCATTGAATTGGGTAGTTTTACAAGATTGGAACAGAGATCAGATGCCAATCTCTGATTATCAAGAGTTTTAGTGGTGTGCCCATAGATAGTCATATCTGATCTGAGTATATTCTTAAGCACATCATTTACATAGATCAAAAAGAGGGTTGGTCTGAGGAGTGAACCCTGGGGGATGGCTATGTTAATCACCAGAGATCTTGTGCAGTAAACCTTTGTGCCATATCTTGTCAAAAGGCTTTGAGGTATCTGATGCTATGCTCCTCAGGATATTCTTGTTGTCAAGAGCCTCACTGATTCTATGAGTGATGGTAGTTAGGACATCAGCAGTGGATCAGGTCATCCAAAACACATACTGCTCATCACTGAAGAGCTTTTCTAGGTTCTTGACAAACTTCCTATTAATTAAGACCTCAAAATGCTTACTGATGATACTGTGGTGACTGATGGGTTAGTACTGGGAGGGGGAAGACTGCATGCCTGTATCCTTGAAAACCAGGCATACACGTGACACCTTCCACAAACTTGGTAAGGACTTCTTCAACAGCGGTTGAATAACTTTGCTAGGATTGGGGATAATTCCGGGTTAATGTTCTTAAGGACAACTACTTGAATTTTGTCTGGGCCAGTAGCTTTCTTAGGGTCAAGGCCTTTGATAAGTCTAGTGACTTCTCATGCCATGATGGTAATATTACTGAAATTTTGCTCAGTGAGGCATGGGAAGTTGGGGAGAGGATGGTCTTTATCTTCTAATGTTTATTTAGAAGCAAAGATAGAAGCTTATCTGTTGAGGAAATAATTTATAATTGTGTTCACACCCATTATACCCCTGTCCATGATTTGGTTGGTGATGTTCCAGAATAAAAGGAATCCAATTTGTTTCTTTTCAACCCAATCTGAGAAGCTTGTGCATAGCTGCACTTGACATTTTCTAGAACTCTTTTGCAGTGATTGCAGGCAGTTCTGAAAGCAGTGAGCACCGAACTACATTGCTCGTTGTGGCAGATATTAAAGTAGTGATTTGCTTGAGTTATGTCTGCAAAGCATTTGGGAGTGAACCATAGCTGACTGTTTCGTTTTGGCTGGAATTTTTAGTAAGTATAAAACACTCCATTCCAGAAAGGATCCAATCAGTGACAAGGGCAGCAGTTTTGGAGGCAGCATTCTTGAGGAAGTTTGGGTTGGGTTTTTCTGGAATTTGGTTGGGGGGTATAAAACTCTCCATTCCAGAAAGGATCCAATCAGTGACAAGGGCAGCAGTTTTGGAGGCAGCATTCTTGAGGAAGTTTGGGTTGGGTTTTTCTGGAATTTAGTTGGGGGTATAAAACTCTCCATTCCAGATAGGATCCAATTAGACATAAAGGCAGCAGTTTTTGAGGCAACATTCTTGAAGAAGGTTGGGAGCTTCCATCATATAGGATTGAAAGCTGTTCCAGTCTGCCTTCACATAGCAAAAAAATTTTCTATGGAATGGTACATCAGAGGATGCCTTAGGTTTGGCATCAATCTGGACACTAGTTAGGGAATGGTCTGATGTGCTTACTTGAGGTAAAACTTTTGCTAAGCATTTATCAGGGCAGGTGGTTAAGAAGAGGCTGATGTGGTTCACCTGACACAGGTAGGTTCTCCAATGATCTGGGTTAGTTTGTAGGTGATGTAGAAGTTTCTGCAATATCTGCCTCTAACATCGGTTTTGTTGGAGTGACCTAGCCACTCTTTATGGTGGATATTGGAGTTACCACAAATATGAAAGCTGGCCAAGGGAAATTGAGTGAGGATATTATCAATCTTTTCTGATATTTGGTCAAAGATTACCGTCTCTTCATACTGAGGGTGATAGAGAGCAAAGATGAATGTGGTGCTGTTGATAAGTTCCATTCAAAAGCATATATAGGAGAGATCAGGTTCCTCATGTTTTGCATCCCAGCCACAGGGAAACTCGTCCCTGATGTAGGCACCGAGTCCATGGCTGTGATGTTTGAGGTGGTTGTTGGTTGGTTGAAGACTAGTGGTCAGAGAGACAGACACACACGCAGGAGATAATCATCCAGAGATACAGTCGTAGCAGTACCCTTCATCATGGCATCGAAAGGCCCCCACCAGAGATTACTTCAAGGTCCAGAAACTGTTCACAAAATGGCAGTACAATTGCTTCGATGTTATACACCAGCTGATAGGATAGCCACCTTCAGAGTTACTCAAAGGTTTGGATAACTGACTATTAGGCAGATAACGCTAAAACCCAGAAAACATCTGCCTCCAGCACCCTTAATGAATGGACAATCAAATAAGGAAAAATATACATAGATGATGCTCCAAGTGGATGTGTTGCATCTGTCCAGAAGTCAAGGCAACAGAACTCCTCTTTGGGTCAGAAACATCAAACCAGAATGAAACCTAAAGGCACTGAGACAAACTTGGTCATGTTCTTGAGGACTAAGAGACCCAGTGGGAGACGTGGGGTAATGTAGGTGGCATCCCCTACTCCAATTTGAACTCATATAGTAGATGGTTACAAGGGCTAGCAATGGGCAAGTTATCTATTCTAGAGAGAGAAAAAATAATGAGGCTTACAGAGAAGAAGCATTAAGGACCGGAGGGAGGGCTATGAACTGGCATTGTGAAAAGGCCTATAAAGTTTTAAAGTTTTAATTTAGTATAAGTCCCTATATCCACATTGCTGGAAAGTGAACAGACCCTGCCCCGCAGTAAAGCATACTGAAAATCTTCCATTAAATGTGTGGGTTTCCAGAATTAACAATAAATTAATGTGCACGCACATTATGCAGACATTAGCATGTGCATAAATATATTTATATATATATATATATATGTATATATTTTTGTCATCCACAGACAGACTGTTTCGCTGTTTCACAGCTCATCAGTGTGGCTAGACGTCCGGTTGCCTCTCGCTAGGATCGAAACCCGACTGAATTTGCGTCAGTCCGAACTTCTCCCACTAAGCCATCAGCTTACGGTACTGGATGGAGGTGAATTTTAGCTTGTTTATTTTTAGATTCGAATAAACACACAGTGACAGAGTAACTCAATTCTGTCGAAGAGTCGTGTAGTATTAGCTTAAATAGTCACATGAGGGGTGATTTGATTTAGGGTGTATATATAAAAATACGAATACGAATCCTTTATATATACACCCTAAATCAAATCACCCCTCATCTATAATTAAACATATACCTTTATCTATCCGAAAAAGAATTAGTACAAATTCAGCAAATGACAAGATTTTCGACGAACATATTAATTTCTATAATAAAGCTCTAAAAGATAGTGGCTACAAAAACCTAAAACTAACTTATATTAAAAATGAAAACGGTAAGCATAGGAAAAACAGAAGCAGGAAAATAATTTGGTATACACCCCCATACAACCAAATGGTAAAAAACAAATTGGGACAAAAATTCCTTGAATTAATACTCAAGCATTTTCCCGGTGGAAGTAAACTTAGTACTATTTTCAATAGAAATACACTAAAATTAAGTTATAGCTGTACTGATAACCTAGAAAAGATTATTAAGAAACATAATACTAATATCTTAAATAAACATTTATACCAGAACCAAAAAAGTGCAGACAAGGGAAAAATACAAACAACAACTAATGAGGGTGAACAAAAATTATGTAATTGTAGAAACCCTCAAAACTGTCCTTTACAAAATAAATGTTGCATGGAATCAGTAGTATACCAATGTAATATATCTTCTATTGAAAACCCTGAAAACATAAAAATTTATATAGGTTGCACTAGCCATGAGTTCAAAAAGAGGTTCAACCAACATCAATCCTCGTTTAGGACAAATAAGTATAAAAGTCAAACATCTCTCTCGAAGTACTTTTGGCACCTAAAAGAACCCAATAAAACACCTACAGTGAAATGGAAGTTAATAAGAAGGGCTAGAATATGTAGGTCATTAAATGACCCATGTCCTTTATGCATACATGAGAAACTATATATTACTAAGTTTATAAAAAATAAAAATTTACTGAATCAGAGAAATGAAATAGCTATTTTATGTCGTCATTGCCAAAAGTTTTCTTTAAATAATCTTTAAATAATCTATAAAAAAAAAAAAAAAAAAAAAAAAAAAATTACCTGATTATTATGCATACACATATTTGATGGGTATAAATAATTTTAAATAATGTAGATAATTATATTACATTTACTGGGTTTATAAAGAAATATAGCCGATTAAATTTAAAAGTTAAATTTGAAAGTAGAATTTTTAAAAATGTTTTAAAATTGAAATTAAATAAAACAGATTCTAACCTAAACATTTTTTAAAATTGTAATTAAATAAAACGGACTCTAACCATAACACCTCTCTCAAAGCAATTCAAACACTGAAAAGAACCCAAGTGAACACAGAAAGTCAAATGAAATTAATAAGTTAGAATATAATATTGAACATTAAATGTACTTTATACATACATATATACATTTATAATACTAAATTTATAAATAAAAGTTTATTGAATTAGTGAAATAATTTAACCACCTTTGCCGTCATTGTCATAAAGTTTACATAAAATAAAATAAAATAATATTTACTTATACTCGATAAGAATAAATAATTTTAAATACTGTAAGTAATCCTAATACATTTACTTGGTTTTTAACTAGAAGTATAGTATATTAAATATTAAAAATAATTTTTTAGAAAGGTGGATAAAACATATTCTAACCTAAACAGTCCCTCAAAATCTTTAAATATACAAATAGAAAAAATACCATAAGAATTTTTGCCGTTAGAAAAAAACCCAGATGACATGAATTTAGCGGATGTCAGAATTTGTTAAAAGATACATCCCTACCCATCCCTAAACATAACCCCGCTTTCAAATGTAACTATTAACTGAGACAACGAAAATTAAAAATTGAACCCTCTACCACCCCTTGTCTAGATGAATGGATTTATCGGTAACCTTGGAAACCCTCAAACTATGAATCTTTCCTGTGCCATTAACAACCGTAAATTTTAAAAAGTAAGTTACTCCAAAATTCACTTGATGAGGAAATGGAACTAATGTCTTTGGTTTAATAACAAAATTAAATTCAGGGGCTTTAGCTTCCATTTCTGAAACATGGTTATCACTGTGTAGCGGTAAAACCATATTTTAAATCTATTAATTTATAATATTAATGCTCTGTAAATTTAAATTTACATAGAGCACTATTGTGTAAAAATTAAAAATATCTATAAGAACACCGGATTTTATATCTTACTGTTCTTTCCTTTTTATTTATATATACATATATATATATATATATATATATATATATATATATATATATATATATCAAAGGAAAAACTCAATACGTCATTAAAGAGCTTGATAATAATTTATTTCAGAGAAACAACGGTATCATCAGACCGGAGTAATAAAATGGTTTAAATCAATAAGAGAATTTATTAAAAAGTACAAAAGAGGAAATGAATAAAAGATCTGACCTAGAAAAATCCTTGAAGAGATAAGAAGAAGTGGGGGAAGAAAAATAAAAAGGTGTCAATCTAACAAGCAGAACTGGTAGTGGGAATACAAACCATTTTATAACTTTGGTCTGAGGAGGCAGTTGTCTGTCTGAAATAAATTATTGCTGACGTCTTTAACCCTTTGAGCTCTGCATTCCTAAACAATTTTGACCAATCTACCTAAACTCCTGAGTCAAAATTTGCAAATAATTGCTTATGCAATGTTTCATGGTAGATATAAAAATAGTTACAAGTGTTTACCTACCATTCAACTGGTGGCTGGGCATTAAGTCATTTTTCTCTACCACTAGTAAAGCAGTGGTCAAGGCTCAAAGTGTTAATGACGTATTGAGTTTTTCCTTTGATATATGGTGGACTTACCCATTGTATTCAACGTATGAGGGTCAAGCAGCTCAGTTCCTAGGAACTGACTGCCAGACACCAGCACATATGATTTGATTATAGTGGTGAAGGTTTTGTGCAGAACCAACCATGCTTTTTGAGGGGCCGAATACAGAGACCTGGTTCACTATATGCAACAAGGTCCCAAAACAACCCTTTGCGGTTTTTGAATTCAGAGTTGTCCTTCTTCTAGACCAGTTGCCATCCAAGGCTATAGAGCCCAGTCTGTTCTGCTACTTACCCATAGCTAGAGGGAGAAGAAGCAGATTAATACCTTGAATGTAATGGATTCGACTGGGATTTGAACTCAGCTCTCCGAATCCTCAATCCAAGCCACTATCCACTACTCCACTGTGCTTCCTTTTATTCTGCCTGAATTATTTATAAGGCTCATGAAAAGACATTTTTGTGCAAGAGTCTTATGTATTTTTTCTGTATTTGTATTTTTTTCCGTTTTCTGTATACATGGCTCAGTGGATCAAAGTGTTGAAGCAATCCAGTGACTTGATCCAAAGATTTGTGAGTTCAATCCCTGGTCACAGTAGAGGTGAACATAAAACTTGGAGAGTTGAGTTACTAAAAGGAAATAACTGAAACAGAGATATCAAGAAAAGGCATGGGACATGGAACTAAAACAATCTACCCTGGTGGATGAAATAGAACGTTTGGCTTGAAATTCTAACGTATATCACCTGAAGAATGCTGGAGTGAACAACAGCTGAAATGTCATGAATATGACAACAAAGATGAGGATAACAGTCCGAACAGTGTAAATAGTGTATACAGTTACAATAGCTCATCTCAGAAATATAGACAGATACTGTAATAAATGTTTGCTCTTTAAGATTTCATTTGAGTCTTGATTGCACCTTATACAAATTTTATTCCTATTTAGGTTTTGTGTTTGCCATAAGAATTTAGATTTGGTAGGGAGTCAAAATTTTATACATTAGTTTGAATGTAAATATGGTAAACAATATATCTAGACTGTTTATATGCACAGGTTCCATCTGACTTCCCCTCATCTTTGTACATCTTGTGTCCAGTCACCGTGAAAATGATTACTTCTCATACATGAAAATCAATAAGAGTGTCTTGCTAGATTTTGTATTTTACTTATTCTTCTCCTTAATTATATGTCATATATCTTTGGAAACATATATTTATACTCTTATGGAAATATGATTCCCTGGCCATTTCTTATCCATTGTAGGACATTCGCAAATAATCTCATAACAACTCTTTCTATTAATACCAGCAAAACCCTCTATCACATCACTCTTTCCACTGACTTGTCTTTTCCAACAATGTTTGCTCTCCATTTGGCAATATTCGAACAACCTTTTTTCTACATATGCAGTTATTTTTTTTCTTCTATGTGCTGTCCATTCAAGACATGGGCGATCATGGCTCTCCCCAACTTTCTGTCCTTTGTAGCTCTTAGTAAACTTTATCTTTTGATCGCTTCAAATCATTCATCTGACAAACCTTTACACAAGCTCACTAGGTCTGACATGCACTGCACCCCTCTCTCCCTCTTGTCTTCAATATATCCTGTGTGTATCAAATTTTCCAAGCTTTCCTTCCTCATTATGTGCTCTAGAAATTTCAACTAACTCATACTGATCTAAGTATAAGTTTCCATTTTGTTTCTATTTTCTCTAAAATTTCATTGTTGTTCACCTATTCAGTCCATGGTATCCTCAGCATCCTTCTGTAGAAACAGATTTCTGTTGCTTCAAGCCTCTTCTTCATCTGTGAGGAGATTGTCCAGCATTCAATTCCATATAGGAGAACTGATATTACATAACAGTTATGTGCACTTTTATTTGTTTCTAAAGAAATTAGCTGCTTCTTAATACTTTGCTTAGCTTTTGGAAGGTATCTTTCACTATCCCAATATTCCATTGGATTTTAGTGTAACATTTCTATTGTCTGTTGAAACATTTCTTAGATAATTAAATATTTGTATTTGATTCTGGTCTCTTCAATTTGTAATTTGCATGTTGGGCTGTCCATTTTGCTAGCAACCATACACTCTGTCATCTCACAATTGAGGTTTAGTCCTTTCTTACCACTTACATTTATTACCTTCTGCAAGAGTTCCTATAGGACCACAAGGTTGCAATGAGATACTCTCCTGGAGGTTAGCATTATCTAAACTGATTGAGAGATAAATTGCTTCTCTTTGATGATTAAAGGATTGCAGTTTCATGTTGGAGGTATTAAAATTTACATTTCTTGTGTTAGTTAACAACTGATTGGAGATCATTTTTGATAGAAGCAGTCATTTTTTTTCCTTATCATTTACATTTCTTGTGTTAGTTAACAACTGATTGGAGATCATTTTTGATAGAAGCAGTCATTTTTTTTCCTTATCATTTACATTTCTTGTGTTAGTTAACAACTGATTGGAGATCATTTTTGATAGAAGCAGACATTTTTTTTCCTTATCAGAGTTACTCTTTTAAGACAGGAGTAAATATTGCTGCCTGCATTGCAGTGCATTTCAAGTTTCTCCCATGTTGTTTCTTGTCTCATTTCTGTTGTTTGATTTGTTTAATTTTGCAATTTCCATTTAATTTCTTGTCTTTTTCCATTAGTTCTACTTTTGGTTTTCAGTTATCACACTTTCTTTTAAGTTTCTATTGTCAAACGTTTCACCTGTTATTTCTGCCGCTTCATTAATTTGAGTTTTTCTAATTTGTTATTCATATTTTTTATTATATTCCACAAAGCCCGGAATGTCGTCTTGATTTCAAACCTGTAATTTGGTGACGTCATCACACATCTTATCAGGATATGTTTTTTTTCTGAGAATGCTTTTTGTTCTCTCAATTATTAAGACATCATTCTGCAGTCACTTCTTAGATTAAATTGTTTCAAAAGACATGTTTGCCCATTTCAGCTTTACCAAAAGTCAATTTGCAAATTTTTCGTGATGGAAAAAAAATGTACCCAGAATGCAATGATGATAACCTTTTTCTCTCTTTTCCCATTCTAAAGTATGTTGCAATAAAAATTTTCCAGATTTCCTGAGTAAAGAAGTACACACACACACACACACACAAACACACACACACACACACACACACACACACACACATATATATATATATATATATATATATATATATATATATACATACTTTCTGGAGAGATTATTTTTATTTTATCATTTTACCCCAAGCTAGGCAATAAAGTTGCTAAGATGCAAGGATTTATGGAGTGTTAAAGAATATGAGAAAAACAATATTAAGGAGGGAGAACAAAGAATTACGAGGACAGACGATACTGATTGACACTGCATTTAAATTTCTGACGATCAACCTTAACTGGAAAGCAAAAAGGAGAGAGAACAATAAACGAACAAGAATTAAGAAGAGGGAAAATAATGATTGACATGGCATTTCAATTGTTGTAAATCAAATTTGAGTGGAAAGTAATAAGCTGGAAGATAATTCCACAAGCGAGAAGTGCAAGTGAAGAAACTATTAGCATAGAACTTACAGTTGAATCTAGCCATTTCAACTGTAGAATGATGAAAAATTGCTGTAAATAATGTGCTTAAATTAATTAAGTCCAGATACCATAGCGGAAAGTTCATTAGAACACTTACCATGGAAGTATTTATAGGAAAGGCACAGAGAAGCTACATTACAGTAGTGGGAAAGTGACTGAAGCCGAGATGCCAGGTCAGGACAATTATCATTGCAGATTCTTCTTTGGATTTTATCAAGGATGTTGAAATATATAGCAGGACCAGCAGACCATATATGGCAGCAATAATATATATATATATTCATACATTCTATGCATAAACTCATCAAGAGAGGGCCATGGTACTATGATCTGTTGCTAGAATCTAACTCAAACTATCTTCAAGCTTTGTAACCAGTGCACAAATGTTGGCACATGAATATAAACACAGTGTGCTCAATCAAATTGATCACTGTAAAATTAAATTTGTAACCCCAACCATTGATCAGTAGAGGTTAATGAATTAACAATCATCAGGTATATATATATATATATATATATATATATATATATATATATATATATATATATATATGTAGTGCTGTTTGATAAAAGTGGCTCACCTGATTTTTTTTACTTAAAATTTTGCAATAGAAACATAACTGAACAGCTTTAAATAAAGAATAATAGAGGTATACTTTATTTATAATAGGTAATATAGTTCAAATTATTTAATAATCTATGGGTCCTTCTTTATTTTGAATAACCTTTTCAACCCTTTTTGGCATTGACTTGATCAGGTTCTGGCAAATCTCATCTCCAAGCATTGAATTCCATTCGGATATGAAATTCACAATCAAATCCTCTTTGTTGCTCAACTGCTTTCTCGAGAGCCTGTATTTTATAATGCTCCATAAGTTTTCTATGGGGTTGAGGTCAGGAGATCGGGGCAGCCATGTCATAACACTCACCTGCTTCTCATCAAAGTATTCCTTCATCAATTTTTATTTTTGACAGAGAGCATTATCCTGCATAAAATTGAGCTTGGTGGGGTCGATTTGCACCCTTTCAGCAGAAGGGAGCAGACAAGACTCTAAAATTCTCTTGTACTGCTCGCTCCTGAGGGTCTTTACAATAGGTTTTAAGAAACCAGTTCCATGAAAAGAAAAGCATCCCCCAGAACATTATACTGAACGGATGCTTGACAGTACTTACTGCTAAATTCAAAGAGCTTTCAAAGCTTCTTCTTCGGATTTTAGATCGCTTATTCTTTGAATTTAGCTCAACTTTCGTTTCATCGGAGAAGAGAACATTTAGTAAAAAAAAATCAGGTGATTCACTTTTATCCAACAGCACTGTATATATATGTATATATATATATATATATAGATATATATATATACAAAAGGAGATTTATACCCACAGAAATAAAACACAGATTTGAACAAAATGAATGTCATTTTATACCTAAGGAACCTTTCAACCAACAGTTTTTCAAAAAGGTTCGTTTGAAAATTGTAAAACAATCAAGGACACAACCATAATAACGAAAGAAGAGGGAAAGTTGGAATGTAATTAAAATAAAAGAATTTTTTTTTTATTAATTGTAAATAATTAATAAAGGAAAAACAAGTTCCACAAGAGTCTAAAATGGAAAAATAACACTCACATTCCCTACAACAAACGTAAGGAGCACATAAAATATTCCTTTTGTCTACACAGGCTCGGCTGGTGAAATTTTATGAACACAGCCTCAAGAACTTGGAGATGGTAATCCAAGTGAGTACTGTGTAGAATTGAAAACCATGTGTCTTCATAGTCGATAGCACAGTCCAGAGTGTCCAGCAAATGATGTCCAATCCATGAATCGTTGACTACTTGAGTAGTTCTTATAGATTGGCTTTGACTACTTGAACGCAAATAGGTGGAAACATGTTGTGCAATCTGCGTCTCCAACCTCAGATTGGTTCGTCCTATGTATGTCACTTCACATCGGCATTTAAATTTGTAGACAACTAAATTTTTATGGAATTAAGACAAATGATCCTTGCTAAAGGATGGGAATGCAGATTTTGTTTGAAAAACCATGTGCAACTTAACAGCATTGTAACATGAAACAATGTAAGCTGACATTCTGTCAGATAATAACTAACATTTCCTGCCAAGCCAATGTAACTTTAAATAAATAGTACACCAACTGGGTCCCAAAACCACTGGTTCCTTACGTTTGATTTAACTATCTATAACATGTCTGATGACATTGGTGGGATATCCATTATTTTCAAATATTTTCTGGATACTAACAAGTTCTCCATCTAACAGATTAGGAGAACAGATCATCAAAGCATGATGAACCAGGGTCGAGACTAGACCAATCTTGTGGGACTTGGGGACAAACAAATTCCAACTTGTATATAAGCCTGTGAATGTTGGTTTGCGAAAAACACTAGTAAAGAAAACCCAATCCTTACACTTAACAAGAACATCCAAAAAGGGTAGTGCCCCATCATTCTTTACCTCCATAATAAACTGAAGAGATGGATAGAGAAAATTAAGTTCTGCCAAGAAATTAGTAGCATCACTTGTGGAATCAAAAATTGAGAAAGTGTCAACAACTTACCTCATGTAAACACAGGGTTTATGGACCTTGTTGAACAAAAGTCACTCAAGATAGGGCCCAAAGGACTACCCATAGCAACACCATCAGTCTGGACACACATTGTATCATTAAAGCTAAATTCAACTCCTTCTGTAGCCAGATGCATGCACTCCAAAAATAGATCTTCAGGAATACTGGCTGGACCCAAATTACCCCTATAGAGCATGTCAGCATAAATGCTAATGGTCTCATGAAGTGGGACATTAGTGAACAATCTGACACCATCAGTTGAACTGAACCCTTTATTTCATCCACTGTTGTAGATTGCCTCTTCTGGATGTTCTAATATCTTGGACAGAACATGGGTTTAAGACATCAGTATACCACAAGTCAACATTGACTGGACAATACTTCAACTTCAAATCCCATCACCCATACAGTGTAAAGAAAGGGATCATCCATCACTTACAAAATTGAGCCAAAGTCATAAGTGGCGACCCTGAGATATATGAACAAGAAATGGTCAGTATAAGTAGTACTTTACAATGTAACAACTACCCTGGGTACATGGCAGCAGCTCTGACAAACTGGGGTAGAAGGGTACAAGAGGATAACAACACTCAGAAAACAGCTTCGGTCTTCCTACTCTATGTGAAGGGATTATTGGAAAAAATTTGTGGTCCATATAGAATCAGGACAAACTTCAAAAATGGTTCAACACTTTGCAGACACCTCTTGTGAGGAAAACCCCCCATAGAGGAGAACATAACTAAGAACTGTATATACACCACCCCATGCAGCTGTGATAAGAAATATAAAGAAGAAACAGGTTTTCCTCCTTAGGTATGACTGCAAGAATATTGTAAAGCTGTAAAATGAGGGAAAATAAAAAAAATCAAGTGTAGATCACCGCCCCCTGTGAGATGAGGTTGTTTAGTAGATAGAGAACATCACTGGAAAATATGTAAACTTAAGGAAACCAGCACAGATTCTTCGCTACAAAAAACTCCAAAGCATAGAAATGAATACAATATGGAAACCAGATATATGGAGTGCTATAGAAAAGCAATAATAAAGAAATTTTAAAAATGACAATATGAGCTCTGTTAAAAAAAAAATGTTTTACTGAGACATGAAGTTTATAAGTCCCAGAAATTCATAGATTCCTGTCCTCAAAGACACAGGGCCCCAATGGATAAAAGCATTGGTTGGATTCATTGATTTGACCAAAAGCTTTTGGCCATCCTGGGTAAGATGTTAAACTACATTTTGAAGGAAAAATATTACCAGAAACAGATTTTGACAAAATATTACCAGCAATAAAAATTTTGTCGGCATTAAATAACCCATTGAGATTGATATGCCGTAAAATAAAATAAACCAAACCAATCTAAACTGAAGAATACATATTCTATTCATACGAATCTATAATAAAAATGTTGCCGGCATTAAATAACCCATTGAGGTTGATATGCCGTAAAACAAAATAAACCAAACCAATCTAAACCAAAGAATACATATTCTATTCATACGAATCTATCCTAAAAATGTTGTCGGCATTAAATAAACCATTGAGGCTGATATGCCGCAAAACAAAATAAAACAAACCAAACCAAAAATCATTGGCTACTGCAGTGGTGAATAAAAACTTGGAAAGTTGACTTAAAGGGAGATAATTGAGATATCCGGAAGAGGCATGGCACAAAGCATGTGGAACAAGAACAATCTACCCCAGTGGATGAAATAAAGGGTTCAGTTCAAAATTCAAATTACCTGAAGAAGGCCTGAGTGTAAAATGGCTGAAATATTATGAATATGGCAGTCTGAATAATGTATTTAGTGTAAATAGTTACAATGCCTCATCTCAGAAATGTACACACACACATATATATGTTCACACACACACACACACACACACACACACACACACATATATATATTGTGTGTATCAGACGATATGAAAAGAATTTACATAAAATAAATAGACAACACTTGTCTATATTATTTAATGAAACATGTATGAATATATATATATATATATATATATATATATATATATGTTAGGTCTTCCTTAAATATGAAAGTACTTTCGATGAATTAATTTAATTTTCAAAAACAAGGATACATACATACATACACACACACACACACACACACACACATATATATATATATATGGTATCCAATGCTGATTTTCTCACAAAATGCATTGGTTGAATTGAGATTTTCCTGATACACTCACAACAGAATATCCAAGGTCCTCATCTATAGCCAGCTTCACAGTGGACAAAGTAATGTTGTCATAGCTTAGGTATAGAGACAAATTAAAGATTAACCTCTCAGTTGCCCTGGATAGAAATAACTGGAGATATTTATGCCAGAGTTGTATCAGTAGTTTCAAAATCAGTTGTATTGACCAGCTAAGAGATGAATGACAATGGTGAAGAGCATCAATATTCCTGTGACTCTCTCCTGAGATCCTTGCTTGCATATATATAAAAAACTGAATGAAATTACCAGATTCTCATATGTTGAACTCACTGGGAGAGTCCATCATTTTATATATATGTACATATATATATATATATATATATATATATATATATATATATATATATATATATATATAATGGTGGACTCTACTGTCAAGCAGCTTAGTTCCTAGGAACTGACAGCCCAAACACCAGCACATATGATTTGATTATAGTGGTGAAGGCTTTGTGAAGAACCAACCACACTTTTTGAAGGGTGGAATACAGAGACCTGGTGCACTACGTGCCACAAGGTCACCAAACGACCCTCCACAGGTTTTGAATTCAGAGTTTTCCTTCTCCTGGGTCAGTTGCCATCCAAACCCAGTCTATCCCGCTATTTACCAATAGCTGAAGGGCAAAGAATAGGATTCATACCTTTCCCAAGGGTATTAACATGTAAGTGAATGTAATAGATTCGACTGGAATTTAAACTTGGCTCTCTGATTCCTCAATCTGAGCCACTATCCACTACTCCACCGATTAGGTATATTTGAGTAGCAGATTTTAATTTAAGGATTTACAAGATAATAATGCCGACATTGTCAAAAATTTTCTTAAGTAATGTTTAAAAAAAAAACAAATAAAAACTGATAAATAAAATATACATATTTATATTTGATATTTAATAATAATTTTTAAATAATTTAAGTAATTCTATTCCATTTATTTGTTTTAAAAAGATGTATAGTCTATTATTAAAATTAAGAATAATATTTCAAAATTGTAGTTCAATAGAACAACCCTTTTAGAAAAAATCTTTATGTATACACAAGTACAAATTTAATGGTGAAACAAATGTGCCAAAATCTTTCTGTCATTGAAAAAGACCAGACGGCATGCATTGAACAGATGTCATCATTCGTTTCAAAAAGGCACCCCTACTCTACCTTTACTTAACCTCTATTTGAAAGTAACTCATATTTTGATACAACAATTGTCAGTGAAAATGAATACCCTACCACCCCTTATCAAAATGATTGAATTTACCTGTATCCTTAGAAACTAATATTAAGAATGTCTGTGCTTTTAAAACTCAGTAAATTTAAAAATAAGTTATTCCAAAATTTGCTTGAAAATGAAACAGTACTAGAAATTTAATTCTATAATTAAATTTGAAGTTTTTAGTTTCTGTTTTTGAAAAATGGTAATTCCTGTGTAGCGATGAAACCATATTTTTAAATAAGTAAATTTATAATATTTATGCTCTGCAGAATTGTATTGAGCACTGTTTTTAAAAAATAAAAATAATTACTAAGAACATTGGATTATAAATCTTACTGTTCTTTCTCTTTATTTTAATATATGTATATATATATATATATATATATATATATATATATATATATAGGTTGGCTTTTATATATTGGATAGTTCTGCTGTGCCAGGAACCCTGAAAGTTTCATAGCTTCACCCATAATCTTCTTGCATCCCAGAGACTTACATTCATATTGTTTCATCTTTTCAGTGAGGCATAAGGGATATTCCAAGAACTTCCTGATGGTGAATGATTGAGTTTCAAGATATCGAGGCCTTGACTCACCAAAATCTCTCTGTCATTGAAAAAGACCAGACGACATGTGTTGAACGGATGTCATCATTCGTTTCAAAAAGGCACCCCTACTCTACCTTGATTTAACCTCTTTTCAAAAGTAACTAATATGTTGATACAATAATTGCCAGTGAAAAAGAATACCTTACCACTCCTTGTTAAAATGATTGATTTTCTCCATATCCATAGAAAATAATATTATGAATGTATGTGCTTATAAAACTCAGTAAATTTCAAAATAAGTTGTTCCAAAATTTGCTTGAAAAGGAAACAGAACTAGGGACTTTAATTTAATTTAATGATATAATTGAATTTGAAGTTTTTTGCTTCTGTTTTTGAAACATGGTAATTCCAGTGTAGCAATGGAACCATATTTTCAAATAAGTAAATTTATAATATACATATATATATATATATATATATATATATATATATATATATATATATATATATATATATGAAGATGACGAGACTAAGTGGAAAATCATTTTCACCTTTGTTGTGGGTACTATTAAACATCCTACAAACCCACATGCATACACACACACATATATGTGTGTGCATGTGCATGAATATATGTATGTACACACATGAACACAGATAGATATACACTGTTTCTTGTTAGCACATTTGATGTAAAATAAATGCTTATTAAACTTGTAAGCGCTGAATGATGACAACAAAGATCTGTTCTACAGACATCTAAAGAAGCGCCAACCATTTACATGAAATAATGTTTTCAAAATCACACATTAATAGCCATTTTGCTAATGTGAACCTTTAAAATGGCTTTTAAGGCTGAGTTGACAGATAAGGTGAAATGTTTCATTACTTTAGAGGTTGTCAAATATAAAATAATTCTGAAAATTGCCAGAAATGATTGGCAGGTATCAACGAATTAGAAAGAAGATCCCTGAAGCTCATGAACACTTCTGATGCAAGTCTGATAAGGGCAGGTTGATGGCTTTATTTCATTTATTTGTCCACTATATCAAGAAAGATATTAAAAAATCTGTCTTTGTCAAGCTATGAGAATTCTAGGCCTTTTGATACTGAGGAATTCTTGAAAAGCACAAGATTTCCAGACTTAAACCAAATGACAAAACCTTTGAAACCAACCTTTTAGCTTTCTTCAAAAGACATTCTTAAAGTAAAGAGAATAAATGAAGACCTATTTTTCAACTATTATTTTCACTGAGGAATGACATTCTAATCTTGCTAGTTACTAATGTTATCAAGGGAAACATAGTACCATATGCGAACTAGGATTATAAGTTGTAAAGTGGTGAAATTATGAGTTCCAAATGATGGTAATATAACAGCTCAGGTACTTTGCAGGTAGATTTTTTTGAAGGCACGCATGAAAATATGGTTCAAGAAGAAACTAAAGACATTCAACCAAGAAAAGGAATTAATATCTAAATAAAATTGGTTTAAACTTTCTGAAGGACAGTGCAACTTTGGTTCTCCAACATCTCACATGTTGAACAAATTGGTTTTCAAAAATAATATTCAAGATGAAAATGCCTTATCAAACAAAATTTCTGTTCTCAAACAACATTGTCAAACCAAGCTGAACTGAGTTAACCCAAACAGAATCATTTCTTAGTTGACCACACTATGTTGTATATATTCATGTGTTGTGTTGTGCTTTTCTTTTCCAATTTTATTGTACTCTGCCTTTTTCTCTTCATTAGTCCTCGGTCATGGCTCCAAAGAAAGCTAGCAGCGATAATGGTAAAGGAAAAAGAAAAGTTAAGAGAAAAACAATTGTTGACAATATTTCTCTTCTTACTCAGTTTCATATGGCAAAATCAGTGATGCATACTATTCTTATAAATAAAGAGACAATTATGTCTTTCCTTCCATTTTCCAAACAATAACTTCACTTTCCTTCCCCTTCCACTTAACGCCATCAACTCTTACTTACAAGTACGGTAAAATTAAAATCTTCATCTATATTTTATCTTTTTAGTATTGGGTTTATTTATTTTTTCTTAGATTTAATGATCTTTGTTAGTTTTGTGTATAAACTTGTGCACAAAATACTGTTGTTAAAGTTTAAATAAGCAATCATCTTAGGACCAGGAATGGATTAATCCATTTTACATTGATTCCTATTGGAATAATTTCTGTTTACGAACATTTCAGGTTATGAACAGGCTTCAGGAATTAATTAAATTCATGAATTGAGGTTCCATTGTAATCATCTAAATTTTGGTTTTAATCATCTAAAATCAAAATGAATACGTTTTTGTTAGAGTCAACTGTCCTATGAATACAGATTAAATAAAAATGTTTAATATTGTGAGTCAGTCAACAACCAGTTCACATGTAAAATAAATGAACTTAAAGTGTAAAAATTTTAATTATATCAGAACTTAAATGAATAAGTATTCCAAGGTTTATTGCAGGTAGAAAGAAGTCATTATTCAATTTGAAAATGTGGATCAGGTATTTGTTTTCCTTTTAATGTAAATCAATGTCAAATGAATGAATATTTATAAAAAAATCAAGGAACAATTATTCTTTAATGAAATTGTACACAAAATTACTTTCATTGTAATGATTTTGAGATTTTAATTCATTCAGAACTCAAACTTGTATGCTAATGTTCAAGGTTTTATTATTAAAAAATTATGCCATTTTCATTGTGTAATCTTTATCTCTAATTTATATGTGTTTGGGTGTGTGTATATTGTCCAGGATTTTAAAACTATAAGCCTTAGGCCAACAAAAACGTGAAGGTAGAATCAGTAAATAAATATTGAAAACAATATTCGGCTCAACCCAACAAGAGATCTTCAGGCAGTTAACATAAAATACTGTGAGTAGAAATTCAAAGAGTTTATATTGAGCACGATGGATGAGTTCATTTTAGTTAGCAGGTGTGACAAGCTTCCTTAGAATTGGAGTTTTTTTTGCAGAATTAAGATTTTCTGAAGGTGAAAAAGTAAATATTTCTTTTACATCAACATGAAGTTTCATTTAGTTAGGACAATTATTAGTAATCTTGTAATTGAGAATACTAAATAATAATAGTTTCTGTTGAAAATTTAGTGAATTTAATTCTGATGACTTGGGTATTGACAGAACTGGCATTAACCAATAGATACCATTTGTTAGGGTAGAATTGGAAAATGAAATTATAGGAAGCAAATATTCTCTATTCAAACTGGTATAAGTTCTCCAGGGTTGAGTTCATTCTAATTGATAGGTGTGATGAGCTTTCACCTGCTAATTAGAATTAGTGTTGATGGGGACAAATAATTTCAGCGAGGATTGACTAACGTTTCCTTATACAATATTTATAAGTAAGTATGACAAAAACTATTTTGAATCAGCTTCACCGCACTTCAAAAATTTCCGTTTATTGGGGTCACCCTGTATAAATCCAGTGCCTCTTTAAGGCATTGGATTTATCACATTAGCTCTCACTCCTCTGGCCTATAATTTAGATAGTACAGGGTGACCCCCAAAAAACGGGAATTTTTGAAGTGCGTATTGCCAGACATGAGCAAGTGGCAACACTGCGAGACAGTGACCTTGAGCAAGTAAACATTTTGCCATTTTAGTAACGAGAATGAAATTCACAGTATCCCAGCTGAGGTGTTGCAGCAGTCAATGAGGAATCTCAACAGCAGAGTTCAAGAATGCATTCGTACAGGAGGACGCCATCTACAGGACGTAATTTTTTAAAAATGAAAATTCCATCATTGTTTCATAAATGGCATGTTTTAAGGTTTCAATTACAATGAATTAAATATTTTTCTTCCATCACTCTTGTTAAAAAGTTCCCGTTTTTTTGGGGTCACCCTATATAAACCATATTTCTAAAGGTACAATTAACAGTGCTGCTATCAATGTATTTTAACAATATCAAATGCACCAAAGCTACAAAAAGGATGAAATCACAATAAAATGAACTGTATACAGTAATTTAAGATTTATCATTTACTACAAAAACATTTAAAACCAATAATATAATAACTAGGATGTGTGTTGTGGTGCAATGTATATTGACTCGGAATGAGAGAATAGGGAGCCAAGTTCAAATTACAGTCGAGTCGTTACATTCATTTACATTCAAATACCCTTGGGAAAGGTATGAATCCAACTCTTTCCCGCCAGCTATGGGTTGAATAGTAAGATAGATTGGGTTCTTTAGTCTGGGTTGGCAACCAGTTTACTGCAGAAAGAAATGACAACTTACTGCAGTAAAATTTTCTGCTTAGTCAGTCATAAACTGAAAGAGACAAGATTGCCCATTCATGAACATCACATATGAAAACCTAACTGACTGAATATAATAATAAAATATAATGTCTTTCAACCCATCAGACACCCACAGATGACTAATATCATTTTATATAAATGTGGGCTTTGAGGTAAACGTCAACTTGATTTTCAGGCCATCTGTGTTAGGGAATCGACTCCAAGACTGATTTGTTCAGGACCAGTCTCTTTACAGCTATTTTACCAGTTTACATATTCTTTTATATAAAAAAAAGAGTCCACTTTTAAAAGTGACCTTTTCAGGACACTTGCTTTTCTTACTGCATAAATATCATCAACTTTGTTAAATTTGTGGTCAGTGCTTCTAGCACCTCATAATCTCCACCTCACACCTGCAAATAGTAAATATTAAAAACCAAATTGAGGTAGCAATAGAATAAATAAAGAAACCCTTGAGTATGTTGCACATTTCCTGAGAAATGATCATTTTTTTAAGTGTCAGTGGAATAAATTCATGTCTTTAGGCTCTTCAGTTCAATAATATAAAGAATTCGGCTTGAACAGCTTGCATTTCAGAAATAGAAGCTGAAGAGTAAGGAGGTAGAAATGCTGAGTGTAAATCTGAATGAACATTGTTAAAATTTGGCGTGAAAAAAAGAAGTATTTTTTTTTCTGAATCTGACACCTGGTTTAAGAATCTTAGAGGAGACTGAAATTATATTTGCCAAAGCAATAATTTTATAAAAAATGAATGAAGCTGAGAATTTGATCTGAGCTGCATAGGTCATCATCCCATTCAAGGATGAGGATTTATCACATGGCACAGATGGGATTGCTGTTCAACTGTTTGCTGATAAAGCCACATATCATGTAAAACACTTAACAGGCAAATATAAGATGTTATTGTCACTCTTAGATTCTCACAGATTGCTAAACTATCCTTTTGTTTTCTTTCTTTATCTCTTTCTCCCGTTGTTCATCTTTTATTTGTTTTTCCTTCTTTTTATCTTTTTCTTTCTTTTTTAATTTTTTCTCCTGAGACCTTCTTACCCACTTCTCACCTTTTTCATCGTTCTTTTTTTCCTTTGTAAATATTTCCTTCTGTTAAGTCTCTTGCTGAGCTTCTTCTACAATAAAGTCTGTTTTTGCTTCTTCAGTGTACTTCAGTGGGCCCATTAGTGAGTTAACTTCTTATGCCAACAGTGTATGTTCAATTCTAGCCCCAATACTGAATGATAAATTTTCAATTAAACCCATTCATTTCTAAAAAAAAATGGAATTTCATTAACTTCTAAAAAAAAAAACATGGAGTTATTTTCTCTTTTTAAAAGTACAGTATTTTTTAGATCAAAATTATTGTTAAAAATTATTTTTGCGTCTAACTAAAGCTATGGATAAGTTATGTTTTTTTTAATCATTTCAACTGAATCAAAGCAATAAAGTCACTAAAATGCAATGTGTTAATGAATGTGAATGAATTTGATAAAAAAAGTGATTCAGAAGAGTGGACAATAAAAGAACAATAATTAAGAAGAAAGAAGATAGTGATTGATATTTCCTTTAAATCTTTGAAGATCAAAGTTGACTGGGAAGCAAGAAGAGATTCCACAAGTGAGAAATGCAAGAGAAGAAACTATTAGCATAGAACTTACGGTTACATTTACCCATTTCAACTGTAAAATGATGATTGCAATTAAACATATTTTTTGACATGCAAAAGGTGTCAATTTATAAAGAATTCACACAGTAAGCTATTTTCACTTTTTAAAAAGTACAGCATTTTTTAGATCAAAACTGTAGTTGAAATTATTTCTGCAACTAGCTAATACATTAAAGGCAATAAAGTCACTAAGATGCAGGATGGGTAGTGAGTATTAGGGTGTAGCGGACCGTGGGGGTGAAGATGTGAAGAGATATCAGAAGGTTAAACTTTCCTGCTGGCGGGTCCAGCTACATGAGAATGTCGGACTTTAATTAAGTCCAAAGAAGACAAAGAAAACAAACAAGACCAATATACATGGGTAAACAAATATATATTAATAACGAGTTACACAAAGACATGAACAGTTATGTAGAGTTTGTATGGAGAAATTATGTGTGTGTGTTGTAAGTGTTAGTACGTAAGTGTATTGTTCTTAGCGCGTTCCCAGAATTTGGAAAACGCTGAATCTGTGAGAGGTCACATATTGGCCTAAGTGGAAAGAGAGAGATTTTTACCTTGTCTCTGCGCGAGGTAGCGGCCCCAGGCCTGAGTTGAAAAAAGAGAGATTTTACCTCATCTTCACGCGAGGTGGCGACCCAAGGCCTGAGTCAGGAAAAAAAGAGAGAGGCGAAGGGTCAGCCAGTATTTATAGCCAGGGGAGAGAGACCCCTGTTGAAGGATTAAGGAAACTGATGAGGAGCTAACTTCGACAAGGGAATATGAGAAAAAGTTATTATTAAAGAAAGAGAACAATAACAGAACAAGAATTAAGAAAGAGAGAGAAGATAACGATTGATATTTCCTCTAAATCTTTTAAAATCAAAGTTGACTCAGAAGGAAAAAGAGAGTTTCACAAGTGATAAGGTGCAAGAGAAGAAACGATTAGCATCAAACTTCTAGCCATTTCAACAGTAAAATCATGAGACCTTGCTGCTAATCTAGTCGTGCATTTAATTTCATCAAGCCTAGGCCCCAAATATATTTCGAAGGAACAGATGTGTCAGATTATTTTATATATGTGGTTTCATAATTATTACAGCAATGGAATATTTTGGTTGTAATCATATCCATAATACTTTGGCATATGGCTGCAATTATTTTAATGCTAGAATTTTTTTGCAACACATTGAAGTATATTAAAATCGTCATAGTATTTAGTATTGCTAAATTTATTGCTAACATTTTTTGTAAAGATCTACAAACTCTATGTCTTGTTCAATTGGTGAAATATAAAAACTTAAAGAAAAGATATCCAAAAAACAATATTGCATTTCTATTAAATAAGTATTTGTTGTTTTAATCATTATATTTCTCTTAGAATAGTGTATTTGGTATGTTAAATAATAAAACTTTTAATTTTCCACCTTAAATTAATGAAAATTTATTGTACTAAGCTATGCACTCTAGTAAAAGCAAATGTGCTGTGCACCCACACCTTTACCAGTTTGTACTCTCCCCAAAGTTTGGTTTCAATCAGTCAATGTACCGCTATTTTAGAGGGTGTGACAGATGGATGAATGGATGGATGGACAGCTGTCACAGAATTTTATATATAGATTTATTAAGCTTGGATATATTATTTTGCATAGTAATAATAAGGATTTGGTAGTTAATATTATGTCTATTTTTATGTAATTTATTATTATCATTATTATTATTGCAACACTTAGAGAACAGTGTTGTTTAAGAAAAGTAAAAGAAAAGACAATGTTTAACAATGTTTCGACAGTATGTCTGTCTTCAAGTTATGTTTAAAAATTGCATACAAATATAAAAAATATTAAAAAAATAGAATTCTCACTTATTATTATTATTGTTATTATATTTATTGTTGTTGTAGATTTTGTATGCTTTTGTCTTAGCATTGTGGATGAAATAGTAAGGATATTAGAGGTTTTTTTTTATTATTTTCAATATATATTTCTCCTTGAGTTAAATACTGAGGGTTACAGATTCTTATTGCTTTATAACTTTAAAATCCTATAATTACTCCAAATTTTATCCTATTAAAGTGGTGAAAATAATAGTTTATTAGGTCATTGTAGTTAGTAGATATTTTGGTAATTTTTTAGCTGTAGGTCATTATTAGTTTCTAGGAAAGGTAATGTATTATTAATTTCAGTTTTAAAAGTAAAGTCTATAGTGTATTCAATGCTATTGTAGCATCCTGCTACCACTTTCTTATAAATGTCAAATTTTGTACATTTTTGTGCAAAAAAGTGGATCAGAGAGCCTACAAAGCTTAGTAAATATTTTCAGGGAATATCAGCTTTTAATTGGTCAAGTTTCCGCCATTTGCTGTGATCCGGTCACGTGATTACATTATCTATAAATAGTAGACACAAGCTTGCTTCCTCTTTCTCCTTTCTTAATTCGACTAAGAAGATGTGATCTTCAGAATTCTCTTCTAGACCACAAGCGGTCAGATGTTAAAAGCATATTCATGCATGCACGTACGTACAAACTTTTCCAACCTACATTACAAACGTACAGAACATTTCCAAACATGCAACAAGAACTTTTCTCTTTAAAATATTCTTCTAAAACTACAGTTTATTAAGCATTTCTCAGCTTTATAATTAATTCAATTTTTGTGAGTTCAGATAAAAATATTCCCAGTCTAAGAGACATAACTCCAACAGATCTTTAACTTCTATGCATGTACATCAACACACAAATAAATTTGAATGTTATATTTTAAAACCATTTTGTTCCTTCTTGTATTTCATGCTTTGTAGTATTTTACATTAATATAAATTGTGTGGTCATGTTATTCACACAGTCATAAACAGACACCTACAATTATCCATTCTTATTACCAAATCATGACATAATGGTAACTCCGACATATGAAACGGGGCGAGAGAAAAGTAACCAGACCACTACACTATTAAGTCTATTTACAATGTCTAATAAAAATTGTGTGATTTGGATATAATATTAGATTCTATATGCATCTAAAATAAGAAAAATATTGTGGTAATATATTACTGATAGGGCCCCCTTTCTAGAGACTCTAAAAAGAGACAATCTAAAATGTCTTCGCCAAATGTTTACTGTGTGGAACAGATGCCTGAGAGCATGATTCTCTAATCACTACATTTTTGGTTTCTTTAAATCGAGAGTCAACCGAAATCTATCCTACATGTCTTCAAAATAGGCACTTCTTACATCTCCATTCCACCTCCCTTACAGCACTTTTACTCAGTCACCTTCTACTTTGACTGGCTCTTGTGTCTGGCTGAAGTATAGTAAAAAAAAAAGTAACAGACTCATTGGCAAACCTAATTTTTGTTTATAAAAGTTGTCAATGGTGAACAATTGATTAGGAATTAATTAGCGTATCTTTATGATCTTCTGTCTCGGGATAGGTAAATTTATCGATTTTGTTAAGTGTGTTTGTGCAGATTTAAGCATTTCTTCTGAGGAACATATGTTTATAAACATTTTATATCTAAATTGGCTTTTATATCTTATATATATATATATATATATATATATATATATATATATATATATATATATATATATATAAGTTAAGACAACCCTTAAAAATCCATTTTGGTTATAATTTATTTCATCAATATATTTAAAGATTCATCTCTTCAGACCAAAAACTTTTTTTAGAAATGAAATGTTGCTTCCATTGACCTCTCTTTGGATTAATGTCCTCCTTGGAATTATCCTTACCAATTACCAATTGGTATTATATATATATATATATATATATATATATTTGAATTGGACATAGTCCAACAATTTATTTAAAGACATTTATAATATGTTTAACATTCTTTTTAAATACTTGTATCTATAAAAAGAACGTTAAACATATTATAAATGTCTTTAAATATATATATATATATATAGTGCAAAGAAAGGGAAATAAAAGATCACAATTCAAGAAGACAAAAGATGGTAACTGGTATTACATTTAAATTTTTGAAGAGCAGGGGAATAAGAAACCAGAAGAGAAGTACAAGAAAAGAAACTATTAGAAAAGAACTTGCATTTACATCTAGCTAGTTCAGCAGTAAAATTTGTGAGACCTAGTTGCCAATCTAGTAGTACACTTAAATTCTTGCCATCAAAGCACAAAGAAGGAAAGCTCATCAGAACAATTTCCATGAAAATATTTATAGAAAAGACAGAGGAAAGGCACACCATGATGGTGGGAAAGTGACTGAAATTGAGATGTCAACATCAATTACCCTTCTTTGGCAGCAATATTCAATTCATGAATGAATGGTAGATTTATAAATGTACAAGATGAATATTGGCAAGAAAATGGTCTGGCATGACACAGAGGACCAAGTTTCCTAGCAGTAGAGCTATCAATCGATTCAATAAAATCACTCTATTTCATGTCAGTAAAAAATGTGGGCCCAAAAGGCACAAAGAGTTGCTCTTCTGGTGGTTAGCATCAGCCAAGGCAGAAAATGTTCTCTATGGTGAGTAAATGATAGCAGTTTGCATTGAAATTTACAAATCATTCTTTGCTCCAGTACAACAATTTAACTCCAACATGAATTCTGGCCATAACCCAGCAACAGATTTTGTGACTGCTACTCTTGCTTATAAATTGAGTCGATATATTTTTAAGAAAAAATAAAATAAAAACCCTTAAACATTGCTCATCAGCAACCCTTCCTCTTTTTCTTTGGATCTAAGAATATTTCCTTTTTATGTTCCTTTTGTTTCCTTTTGCTTTCAAAAAACAGCCATTTTTCAGCCATCGACATTGACACAAACATCTTCGCATCTCAGACTCACCCTTTTCTTATCTTTTGTCACATTTCTGTACATTCCAGATTTACGTCAAGTGCAAATGTAATGACATGCTTCATTAAACACTATATTTTTAATATACATTGACTCGAAAGTTTTACATTGCTCACTAAGATTTCTCAATTTCAGACTTTTTTGAAAGTTCTTTCTTGGTGCCAAGTTCTTATATTTTTCCTTCAATATATTCTTTGTTCTTCACACTATCATATATTTGGAGTCTTCATATTTTTAAGCATGTATACAATAAAATGCCAATGCATTTCTTCGTTGTATGCTTCGATACAGTTTTCATTTTGTTTCTCTCAAAATATTTCATTTTGTTCATGAAGGTTTTCTGAATTCCTCAGTTGTTTTTCCTGTTTATACTTTTTTTTCCTGTTTCATAATAAACCAATTCAAAATTAGACACAATGAAAAATAGTTTAATTAACGAACACGAAAGAATCCTTTTTCTTCTGCTTTTGTTCAGATTAGATCACAACTCTGATTGGATGAACATCATCACATGAGATAAATTGGTCAGGACATGAACGAGAAGAAGACATGACAGAAATATTTGGTGAAGAAGAAGAAATAATGAAACAAAATCAGGAATGTGGTTTTAGAATAAAAATAGAACTGCATTTCAAACCAAGAATTAATTCAGAAAGAAAAATGAGAACAAACCTTAGTTAATCAATTTTATCCAAATGTCTATCCCAGTGCATCTGTATCTCGAGGAAGATACATTGAAGTATAGAAGTAAATAACGTTTGTCCTTTTATTACTCTAGGCTTAGATGAGACAATCAAAGTACAAGTGAAACAATCCGCTTATCGATCTATACACGTCTCTCCATGTGCATCTCATTTTTATCAGAGCTATCTATCTAGTTAGTTAACTAACACAGCCAATCAAAGACTATTGATTTCACTTACTTTTCTCTCCTCACCATATATATATATTAGCGTGAGTATATGTATGTGTATGTGTGTATCTATATGAAACATATATAGTAATAATACGTTATTATTATACAGTTCATCATCTACATATTGGGGATCCCTACACCAGAAAAATACCCCTTAGCCAACATACAGAAGAATGCGAAGGACAAAAACCTGCTAAATTTTAATGTCTTCCTATTTTTCCAGTGTGACTACAGAACCACTGAACAAAGGTGGATTAATAAAGAAACATTGCATAAATAGATTCTACCAAATTTTCCTTACCGTAAGCGACATATATAGCCAGTTATGGCTTTTGATTTTTCATCTTTTTCATTTGTTCAAAACATAAGTGTCAACATGTGGAGATACAAACAGTTAAAAACTTCTTTAAAATCTAAGCAAAGACATTTAAAGTAAAAATAATAAAACAAAATTTATTTTTCTAAGTAAATAAACACTAAAAATCCAGTTGTAAGTAGCAAAGTTTTCATTTTAACATTTCTCTGTAAAAATACATATATTGTAAATAAATACAACTATTAGATGCTTTTTTCCCAATTCTTATTTTAGAATATATATATGTGTGTGTGTGTATATATATATATATATATATATATATATATATATATATATATATATAGAGAGAGAGAGAGAGAGAGAGAGAGCCCTGACTGAGTTAACCTCTGCCCAAAGACAGAGGTCTTGCTAGTCGCATATCGGACAGCAAATTGCCTGACTCAAAGTTACTTTCCTAGTCCACACCACTGGAATATGTTGGTCAGGATTATTGTGTTGAACATGAGCATGTCCACTCGGGCCAATAGTCAAAATCTACCCATTTACTGCAAGTGCGGGAACGGGTACTTTACTTGTCTGTAGTACCTAGATGAGTCTCTATCTAAAGATAGAGCCCCTACTGAGTTACCCTCTGCTTGAAGACAGAGGTCTTGTCAGCTGCAAGGCAGAGAGCAAAATGCCTGACTCCAAAGAACTAGGTATTTATCCAGTTCCCCCACTATGATGAGATGTAACACAAGGTCAGGATTATTGTGGGGAAATTGAGTGTGTCCACTCACGCTGAAGGTTTAGGCTGCTAAAGTATTCATCAGGTTAGCCGAAATGTCAGGCAAGCTATGGAGGATGCTATGGGCCACAATTCAGTATCTACGAAATGAAAGTGAGTAAATGATTTTCTTGAATTTTTTTTTTTGCAAATTAGTATTTAAATTATTTTAGTTTGGGATTAACTAATGTGTTCGAATTTAAGCATTTTCTTTTAATTTTTTAACTTTTTTATAGTCATGTATTCTGGCTTTGGAAAGGAGTAATTCTTTCAGGGATGCAGATTTAAATTTTCATAAGATTCAATAGTGGCACACTCAGTAATTAAGATTCTTTCTCTTTTAATAAGTGTTGCATTTTTTAGTTGTTGTTGAATTTATTTCTATGTATAAGTAATGAAGTTGATAAATTGTTGGTTGTAAGATTGTTTTTGTGTTCATAGATTCATTTTGTTCTTTTTAAATTTCTGCAAGTTTCCCCAATGTATTGTGAGGAACAGTTTTAGTAATTTATTATCATCAAAGGTATTTTCAGTTCTGATCATATCCACAATAACTTTGGATGTGCTTCTAATTATTATGATTTTGTTAAGACTGAATAAAATGTCTTGGATAGTGAATGTTACAGAATTAGTAGGTTAGTATTATGTTCGGTTTTTATCTAGTTTATCATTGTTATCGTTGTTAATGTTATTTTGTTTTTTGTAGTTGTATATTTCATATGCCTTTCTCTGAGCATTGTGGATTAAATAATGAAGATATTGGAGGTTTTTCAAAGTGTTTTCTGTAGATGATTCTCCTATGGGTATATATTGGGGGCTGCAGATTCTTAGTGCTGTTAAATAGAATAGTAGTGGGAATAAAATTTGATAAGGTCATTCTTGTTGGTATATTTTTTGTAAATCTGAAACTGAAGTTCATTATTATTTCTATGCAGAATGATTTCTAGGAAGGGTAAAGTGTTGATAGATTCAGGTTCAAAGGTAAAATCTTTTGTACGTTTGACATTATTAAGTTTGTTGACAAGATTGGATAAAATTATGTTTTGTAAATATATATAGAGAGAATTATCTATCTATCTGAAATAAGAAGAATTTTGTGGAAAATATTTTTGAAAGGACTACTTTCCAGAAATTCCAAAAATAGTCAAGCCAAAAGGTCACTAAGAGGAGACCCTATCCGCAAAACAAATGTTTGACTATAAAAATTGTTATTAAAGGTGATTAAATGGCACATTTTTATGATTTTATGTGTATGACGAATAGGTAAGTTTACATTTATAAATTTTTGGTAATCTGTAAAGTTTGGGTGTTTTCATATGATACTCATTGAGTTTTAGCTAGGAATTGTCTTCATATTTTAATAATTTCTTTGTTTCATTTTTAAAATTTTGTTTCTATATACTACAGGAAAAAAGTTTGAGGCTACCCTGTATTTCTCTAAAGAAACATCTTAAAATGAGATATTTTTTTTTATTTTGCTTTTGTCAATAAAAGTGCCACCTGCCTTAATTACTGCTTTACAAATCCCTGCCATTCTTTCCAAGAGTTTCACATTCACTCTTTGTGTATTCTCTTGGAATTCTTCTATCCAATTCGTCTCATACTAATTCAATGGGAGAAAGGTCAGCAGGCGGAGACAGTCAAGACATAATTTCCAAATTTGTGTTCCTTTTTTTGACTCAAGCTAATTTTGACATAATTTAGAAAAGTTTTTGGAATTTGTTGTCTTTTCAAAAGGTGAATTTTTTTCAATTATGCATAAGCCATTTCTTTGCAAAATTAATTGATATTGTTCTTTTTTCACGATTCCCTTGGCCTGAATTAAATCTCCAGCTCGCTTACCCATAAAGTGCATGCTCATTATAACAGACTCGCCACCCACGCTTATCATTCAGTCTTTCTCCTGGCTTTCTTCTCATGTACAATAGCGTCTCACTAACAAAAAGTTCCAATTTGGACTAATCCAGCCATAATATATTTTGCCACATCTTTCAATGTCCAGTTCTTATGCATTTTTGCCCATAACAATCTTTTCCTCTTATTCAGCTTCTGTAACAGGGGTGGGGGGTTCTTGATAGCTATGCACCCCAGGAGCCCCACTGATCTAAGTCAATATTGAATAGTTCAGAGTGACATTGGTTGCTGCCAAGAAGAATTAAGTCCAGCTGTCAACTCTGGAGCAGTTTTCCTTCTCTTTCTTTTGCTTTCAATAATCAAATGTTTATCTTCAGCAGCAGTTGTTAGTTTTGGTGCTCCAGCTATATTTCTATCAACATTTGTACAAGTTTCTAACTGCCTTTGTAACAAATATTGCACCCCACCATATTTAGAAACATGTCCATCCACAATACATTTTGCAACACTTTTAATGTCCAGTTCTTATGCTTTTATGCCTATAATAGGCTTTTCTGCTTATTTACCTTCTATAAAAGGGGTTTCTTGATCACTATTCACACACTGAGCCACTGATCTAAGTTGATTTTTCATAGTTGAAGGCAACACTTCAGCTCATTTTCTATCAACATTTGGGTCAGTTTCTAATTGCCTTTGTAGCAGATATTGCACCCCATGTTTATAAATCTTCAACTTCTTGCCAGTTTGTCTTTGAGAGTAGCTTTCTTTGAATAACATTTCAATTTCTGCTCTCACCACAATGCTTATCTGCTTCAATTTTACCATTTTGTGTAAATTACTTCAGAATTAAAAAAAATGAATAAACAACTATGGAAATTTTGTCATAATGGACAATCTTTTTGTTTTCAAACAGAGACAGTACTTTCATGTTGTCTTTAACAACATACCAACATACTGGAAATGTTTCTTGGGTTTGTTTCTAATGTGCTTACCAAGAGTGAGCTCTACATGAAACAGTGCTCCCATTCTTCTGCAATGCACTCCCCCACATATATATATATATATATATATATATATATATATATATATATATATATATATATATATATATATATATATGAGGCACGGTGGAGTAATTGATAACGGCTTGGATTGAGGAATCGGAGAGCCGAGTTCGAATTCACTTACATGCTAATATCCTTGGGAAAGGTGTGAATCCTCTTCTTCTCCCTCCAACTATGGGTAAATAGCAGGACAGACTGGGTTCTATAGCCTTGGATGGCAACTGGTCTAGGAGAAGGACAACTCTGAATTCAAAACCTGCGGAGGGTCGTTTGGGGACCTTGTGGCATCCGTTGCACCAGGTCCCTGTATTCGTCCCTCCAAAAAGTGTGGATGGCCCTGCACAAAGCCTTCACCACTATAATCAAATCCTGTGCGGGTGTCGGGCTTTCAGTTTCTTGGACCTGATCTGTCTGACCCTCATACGTCGAGTTCGACGGGAGAGTCCATCATATATATATATATATTATGAAATGGACAAAGTCTGACAATTATTTAAAGACATTTTTATGTTTAACATTCTTTTTTTATAGATACATATATATAAACAGAGCATTTACTTAAATACTTTTATCTATAAAAAGAATGTTAAACATAAAAATGTCTTTAAATATATATATATATCTTTACATATATATATATATATATATATATATATATGCACACAGTGCTGTGCAAAAGTAAGTGAAACCCTAAGATAATATTTACAATAACTGTCTCATTTTTCCAGATGATTAACAAATCTTAATTAAACTCTATATTCATTCAGGAAAACTTTTGCGAATAGGTGTTATATCTGGCAGGCTTCCTAATATGACTTTTGAAGAGAAGAATTTTCTACCAACCATAAAACATGGCAGTGACAGCATTATGATTTGGTGGGTGCTTTGCTGCAGCTGGAACAGGCAAAATAGTACGCATTCACGGCACTATAGACTCTGCAAGATAACAAGCAATTTTGAATGAAAGCGTCTTGTCCTCAGTGCAAAAGGTGGGTTTAGGTCAAGGCTGGAACTGCCGATTGGACAATGATCCAAAGCATCAAAGCAAATCCGCAAAAGAATGGGTTCATAAAAAGAAATTTCAAGTCTTAGAATCGCCTAGACAAAGTCCTGATCTAAACCCATTTGAAAATCTCCGATTCAAGTGAAAGAAGGCAATGCATGCAAGAAACCCAGGTAAAATTGAGCAATTGTGGAAATTTTGCCAAGAATAATGGTCAAAAATTAGCACTCACTACTGTGAGAAACTTCTTAAAAATTATAGAAAAAGACTGATTAACATTGGATGTTCAAAAGTCACCAAAT
Source organism: Acanthosepion esculentum (assembly GCA_964036315.1). Lineage (NCBI taxonomy): Eukaryota > Metazoa > Mollusca > Cephalopoda > Sepiida > Sepiidae > Acanthosepion > Acanthosepion esculentum. Next base: position 83,268,483 of record OZ038505.1, read on the forward strand.
ATTAAAAGTAAGTTTTCACTTACTTTTGCACATCTTAATTTTTAATTCTGAATTAATATTTTTCTACCAGCTTGATAAAAAATTTTAAAAATGGTTTTTACAACTAACAAATGCCGATATGTTGTAAGAGCCTGGGCATAAATTTACTGTTGCTATCAACTGCAAGAACTGCCAGAAAGATCAGATTGGACAAACCTCAAGAAGTTTAAACAAAAGACTATAGAACACAAAAGAGACATTTTAAAAACAACACAAAAAATGCATTGATTGTTCACGATAACAAAATTGGCCACAATTTTGACATAAAAAATTCTATTTCTAATTAAAAGAGAAAATAAGTCACTCATACGAAAAAGTCTAGAAAGTGCTTTAATCACTAGTTCAGCCACAGTAAATTTACGTCCATATTCATACAACATTTTGTCATTCTTGGGAGATTTTCTGTTATTCCAATGTTAGATATTTCATAACAAAGATGATGGGAAAACAAAGAATATACATGAATTTGGCGAGATTGCAAAAGATTTTATTTTAAAAATTCTTTAAAAATTTTGAAACTACCAGTGTTTCTTGTTCAGGCACATGTGCAGTAATAAAAACATCAACAAACCCAGTCCGATGAAGTCCTAACAGATAAAACACATCTCAAGTCACCATCCTAACAAAGTGGCCATAGTAAAATGTGAACACGGGCCTCAGAGTGGGATAGAAAATTTTCTAAGCACTCAGTCATGGATCTACACATACACACATGCACACATGCATATTTATACACATACATACACACATGCATACATGCACATATATATACATGCACAATTTTATGCATATATACAGATATACATATGTATACACATGCATGCACATATACATGTACATATGCATGCACATATATATATATGAACATATAATAGCAGGCAACTCATATTTGAGGATACCCATCTCTTAGGGCTGCGACCCAATCCCTATTGCAGATGCTCGCTCAGGCACATTTGTGTTTGTTCAAAACCCACTGAGCCAACTTGTGGTTTATACTGCAACTATACTGAGCACACTCAAACCCTCCGCGACAATGACTTGTGACTTTGTGCTAGCTTGGGTAAAACCCATAGTATAGTATTCAGGCACTTTCCATAGGTGTCGCATGTTGGGTATGACCCCTCCAGGCCAATATCATCGGGAAGTCTCGTACCTGACAAACCAGACATGGTGTGATTCAAATCCGGGTTTCATGTTCAGAACATGAACATTCTAACCACTCAGCCATGTGCCCAACCCATGGTATACATACATATACACAAATACACACATCTATACACCCATACATACAGACATACATACACACATGCATATACACACATACACATACCTATATACACACACACACAAATACACTCATACATACACATAAACATACATGCACAGACAAACCCATACATACATACACACACATACACACACATATACTTACATACATACATTACATATATATATATATATATATAGAGAGAGAGAGAGAGTCTCTGCACACACACACACACACACACACACACACACACACACACACATATATATATATATTTATATATATATGCAGAGACATTTAGATTAATCTATTTTCAATATCTTATGTGGTGGACAAAATTCATTTCAATTATTTTCAAGAAAATAAAACGATAAATGAAATATTGATTTATAAATTCATTGTCTTCGTGAAAGGTTTTCTTGAAAATGTAATTTCAGGGTGACTTTTATAATATGTGTCTCCAGCAAAATTGGAAAACTAAGTGAATTTATCAACTTATTGTCTGCAAACACCCAGAATTAGAAAAATATACAATTCTATATTCTTATATCAGTTTCTATTTATAGAAATCCAAGCAAAGAACTCTTATGTAAATAAACGTTGAATTTAGAGAAATATATATTTTCAGGTGTGTGTACGTGCATTATGATATATGTTTGCTGTAAGTAGAGAGAAATGTCAATGAATTGGTTTCAAGCAATGGAAGACCTCTTGAGATGTGAAACTAATCATTATTTTATACCACTGTTTCTCAACATTTTTAAGCAATGGCACACCTCGGAGCAAATGAAACTATCACAGCACAATTTTAAAGCAAATTTTTAAAGGGAATACATTTAAATGATATAAAATAAAACCATAGATTTTTTTAAAAATACACACACAAATATGAACTTATTTCATTTCAATGTTTCTATTCAACTATTTGTGCAGCTTATTTAGTGTAAAAACTGTGCCTGGTGTGTTTTTGCAATTTCCTCAATGTTTGGTCGAATGTGCAATAAGCAGACCCTCGTTTCTTCTTCAGTTGAATGTAGTTTTTCTCACTTCTTATTTTTGACGTTATTGAGGGTTGAGGATCCTAATTCACATGAATAAGAAGTAGAAAATTTGCAGTAAAATTGATAAAGCCTTTTTAGACAATGTGGGATAAAAAGTTTAATACTTATTCATTTATTCAAATACCAATGTTGTACCATTACTACTTCCACACGCACACACATATATATATATATATGCATACTGACACTATTTTGTGGCACACTTAAGTGTGTCACACAGCTTACTAGGGTGCTGCGACACAGTGGTTGGGTATCACTGCTCTATAGTATTGATTTCTATGTCCACACTATCTATCCATCCATCTATCTCTCCTTATATCTCCATCTCTCTCTCTCTCTCTCTATATATATATATATATATATATATATATATATATATCAGTCAGTTGTGTGCCATGTGTGATACATGCATAAGCAATCATGTATCAAAAGATACGTGACTGACAAGGCAGATTGTTTCCTGCAGTAGGTTGCCACTTCTTTCTGCAGTAGACCAGTTGCCATTCAAGCTATAAAACCCGGTCTGTCCTGCTATTTAACCATAACCGGGAGGAGTAGAAGAGGATTCATACCTTTCCCAAGGGTATTAGCACACAAGTGATTGTAATGGATTTGAGTGGAATTTGAACCCATCTCTCCGATTCCTCAAACTGAGCCGCCAACCATTACTCCACCATGCCTACTATATATTGTTTAAAAGTTGCTAAAAGTTTCAAGGAGAAAAAGAAAATGTGCTATTATGATGTCTGTGGTAAGACAGCAGATGATAAGTGAGGTTGTTTTTGTGAATTATTCAAGCAGATGGGTCAATGATTATGGCTAGCTAAGTTAGTGATAGGAAATGTGTTCATCAGTCCTCTGCCTTCCCCATTTTACCATTGTGACACATTTATACTTTGAAGTACAGAAAATATGTTTAAAGGAGAAGAGTGTTCATTATTGGATATAGTGTACTTGTAGTTATATACACTACAGGCAAAAAGTTACAAACAAAATTTTCTAAATTATAACTTGGCTGCCTCAATCTCTTGACCTCTCTCCCATTAAATTAGTATGGGATTAACTGGATAAGAGAGTTTGAAGAGAATATCCAAAGAGTAAGAGTGAGCTTTTTCAGTGCTTGAAGAATACTTGGAAAGGTTTGGCATGTTGGCAGGAATGTCAAGTGTTTTTAAAGCAGTAATTAAGACAGGTGGTGGCTATATTGATTAAAACAAAATCTGATGTTGTTTATGATATGTTTTTATAGTTAAGTGCTTATTTTTGTCCAAATAAAAGCAAATACACTGTAGTTACTAAAATTTTAATTTTTACTTTAAGAAATACAAGAATATTTCATATTTGATTTTAAAGTATTTTTTTAAAGAAATGCATGGTGAGTCCAAACCTTTTGCCTGTAGTGTATACACACACACACACACACACACACACACACACACACACACACACACACATATATATATATATATATATATTTGTGTATTTAGGCAGCAATCCTTCTTTCATGCACATTTCATTAAAAACATTATTAGATTGTATGAGAAATTATATAAAATAAACTAAATAAAAGCACCTTGTCAGTTGTTTTTAATGAAATGTGCATATATATATATATATATATATATATATATTATAAATTAATAGATTTAAAATATGGTTTTACCGCTACACAGTGATGACCATGTTTCAGAAATGGAAGCTTCCATTTCTGAAACATGGTCATCACTGTGTAGCGGTAAAACCATATTTTAAATCTATTAATTTATAATATTAATGCTCTGTAAATTTAAATTTACATAGAGCACTATTGTGTAAAAATAAAAATATCTATAAGAACACCGGATTTTATATCTTACTGTTCTTTCCTTTTTATTTATATATACATATATATATATATATACATATATATACATATATATATATATATATATATATATATAAAAGTGGACATGGAAGTCAGCACTTAGAGGCGACAGTCTGTTTCATGCTAGTGCAATCGTCAGGCGACTAGTGCTGTTATTTTTCTCGGCTATTTATATAAGGGTCAGTGGTGCATTATGGGTAGTCTATTTTGGCGGTTACTTTTACCGGAAGTGGCTTATTTGTTTATTTATTTATGTCAAATTGTTTTGCTTGTTTTTTGTTTGTTTTATTTTTATTTTTATTTTTATTTTTTATCTTATATATTTATTTATTTATTCTTTTATTTTGATCGGTGTTTTTGGTTAACGTACTAAAAATTTGTTTATATAGCTTATTGTTGGTAGTCTATAATGGCCGTCATTACCGGAAATCGCTTGTTCGCTTATTTATTTGGGTCAAATTGTTTTGCTTGTTTTTATTTATTTTCATTTTTATTTTTTATCTTATATATTTGTTTATTTGTCATTGATTAAATCTGTTTGTTGAATTTGTGGTTTTTTCTGACTATTATTTAGGTGGGAACAGTTTTTAATTTATCTATTTAGGTTGGTTATCTTTATTTGTTTTTGTTTTGTTTTGTTTTTTAAACGGCTAGTTTATCGTAATCGGTTGTTAGTTTATTTATATATTTGGATGTATTTAGATCGATTTATTATACTTGTTGTTATTTATTTGTTACACTATATCTTTTTGGCTTTCGGTTTTTAAGTAACGTAGTATATTATCTTTTATTAATGTTTTTTTTTTTTTTTTTTATTTGTATAACAGTTATAACTTTCGTCCGTTCTTTTGTTTTGATTTTGTTTCGTATATTCTAACAGGTGTGGTTTTATGATTTGTTTGGAGTAATTTATTTTGCTTATTTTATTGTTGTTTGTTTATATATTTATTTATTTTTCTATTTTAAGTTACGTAGTAAAAATTTGTTTTCATGTCTACATTTTGAGATTAGCTCGGATCTTTTATTTAATAATTTATTTTCATCTGGGAAGGTAATGATAGCTATTTTTTCCTCCAAGCAAAGTTTGCAGGTTTTTGATAGGTTGTTGTAGGCTGATGATTTTTTCCTTATTTTCCAAGATATTTTTGGTGTGGTGTGTGTTTTGTTTTTTATTTCCCAGATATACTTAGAAAGCATTGTGCTGTTCGCATATTTACTATTTGTGAAAGACATTTTGTGTACATAATTTCTTTGTTTCCATGGTCCTTCGGTTACTCCTATATATACTTTTTCTTCATTATCTGCTGATTTTGTCGTGGCTTGGTAGATTACGTTGTTTTGTAAACAATTACCGTTTAAGGGACATTCGTTTTTTATTCTGCAGTTGCACGTGGGTTTAATTTGTTCGTGTGGTTTGTTAATAATTTTTCTGTTGTGCTTTTTTATTATTTGTGCCATGTTCTCGGTGCAACTGTAGCTGATTTTTACTATGTTTTTGTTGAATATTTTGTGTAGGGTGCTTGATTCCGGGAAGTGTTTGTGTAAAAGCTTGAAGAATATTTTTCCTATGTTTGTTTTTACGTTTTTGCTGTACGGTGGGTTGAACCATATGATATTTCTTTTTCTGTTGGTCTTTTTTGTGTTCTGTGGTGAGTATGTGAGTGTTGCTGGGAATCCGCTATCTTTTAGGGCTGTTTCGTAGTCTTTCTTGGCCTTGTTAAATATAGATTCATCGGAAGAATTGTCGGAAAGCCTGCGGTTAATCGATTTAGGTATCTGTTTGATTATAGAAGGCGGGTGGTTGGAGTATATATGTATGTACTGTGGTTTATCATTCGGTTTTCTGTATGGTTTGTGTGTGCCTTTTCTTAGGTTGAAGGTGACATCTAGAAAATCTACTTCGTTTAGGTTAGTTTTTATATCTATCTCGAATCCGTTATTTTTGAAAATTTTAATTATTGCTTTTCTAGTTTTATCAGTCTTTTGTTTGTTGCAGTTTCTTAAGATTATGAGACCGTCATCCCTGTAGAGCCCTGTGTCATTTCTATCTATTATTTTGCTTAGTTCGTGTAGTAAGTAAATGCCTACGATTTCGCATGTCTCTGCACCGTCAAAGCTTCCCATTGTAGTGTCAAATATCCCATCTTTCTTTATCCATGCTTCTTCATGGTGAAATAATAATGATTTACGTGAGTGCTTAATGATGTCGATTTCGTTTGGTTTTATTATTATTTGTTCCTGAGCTAAGTTGATGGCCTTATCTAGTGTACGTTCTGTTATGGATGGGTAAAATTCTTTTATGTCTAATTGTAGGAAGTGGCAATTTTGTTTGTTATTTATGCTGTTGAACCAGTCAATGGTTGTTTTTGTGTTTTTCCACTGGTTTACTCCTAACTTCTTCCTAAGTTCCGAATTAATTCTTTCTAGTATTGTTTTACTTATTTTACCTAGTTCGCTTTTGGCAAAAAACAAAAAACAAGCAAAACAATTTGACATAAATAAATAAACAAATAAGCCACTTCCGGTAAAAGTAACCGCCAAAATAGACTACCCATAATGCACCACTGACCCTTATATAAATAGCCGAGAAAAATAACAGCACTAGTCGCCTGACGATTGCACTAGCATGAAACAGACTGTCGCCTCTAAGTGCTGACTTCCATGTCCACTTTTATATTTACACACGCTCTATCTCTGATATTGAGCACTTTACCCCATAAATATAGCACACTTTAAGACTATATTTCTGCATATATATATATATATATATATATATATATATATATTTAAATAAAAACAGACCACTTTAAGGTTCCATGTAATAAGTTATTTCACCATTTTATTTAAATTATTAGCTGTGATTTACATTGAGCTATCTGGATTTTATCCTCCTTGGGTCTACCCATACGGTTTAACTAGTTTTTCGTGAACTAAATATATACATATATATATATATATATATATATATATATATATATATATATATATCACTTAAATGTTTTCATTAAAACATGTTTTGTGCACTTATTTTCAGTAGGATCCTTTCATATTTTATTGTGAAATTTATATTGTAGAGTACATAACCTTAGCGTTCTTTTTTGTTGTTGTTATAACCTGATTACATTCTTTCTGGATTTCTGGCATGAGGCCTTTTATTAGTTCCATTATTTACATTTGAAGTATAATCCTCAAATGTGTTGTTATAATAACAAACAGAACAAGATATTCCTAGCTAGATTCCCTGAAGCTTACCGGGATTTCCAGACATCTTAAGAAGGTTAGTGGACACAGAAACCAAAATGTTGTAATTGTAACAAAGACGAGAATGAATTTAAAGTCTGAAGTTAAATAATTTGAATAATATTATGGGTTGCTGTCTTTAAATTTAATTTCTGATGAACAACAACAGCTTATTTGGTGAAGTTTCTTTCATATAACCTCAACTGACCCATGATCAGGACAAATAAATGCTTAAGCTGGCTGTAAGATTATTAAATTAAAATGTGATTTTTATATTTATTTTGTAATCATTTAACCCCAAGCAAGGCTATAAAGCCACTAAGATGCATGGGGTTACCTAGTGTGATGGAAAACATTACTGAAGAGAAAGGTCAATAAAATAAACAGAATTTAAAGAGACAGCAATTTTTCTCTCCAGAATCTATCTTACGTATTTATGGCTACCATTTGCTCCTTCTTAGAATATTGCAGCCAGAGATGATCCAGTGCCCCTGCTATGTACCTTGATATCCTTGATAAAATCCAAAGAAGAATCAGCAATAATATTGGTTCTAATCTGGCATCTCAGCTTCAGTCACTTCCCCACCATTGTAAGGTTGCCTCTCTATGTCTTTTCTGTAAGTATTTTCATAGAAATTGTTTGGATGAGCTCTTCGTTATCGTACCTAGAGGTTTTGAATTTAACTACTGCACGAGACTGGCATTGAGATCTCATCAATTTACAATAGGGCTGGCTAGATGGAGCTGTAAGTTCTATGCTACCAGTTTCTTTTCTCGCACTTCTCACTTGTGGAACCTCTTTCCAGCTCCATGCTTTCCAGCCAACTTCAAACTGTAAAAATTTAAATGCAATGTCAGTCGCCATCTACTGTCCACCTGACTACTCTGTTCTCTTGCTGCTCATTGTTTCTGTCCCTAATTTTTCCACACCCTGTAACCTCTTATGTCTGACTGGCTTTAGGTGATCATTGATCATGCATTTAAAAGTTTGAAGCTTGAAGACTGGCAGGAAAGCAAGAAAAGAAAGCTGGAAGAAAGTTTCACAGGTGAGATGAGAAAAAAAAAACATTAGCATGTAACTTATACTTTTCAATGTACAAGGCCTGATAAAAAATTATCAGGACTGTTACTCTGGTAAGAGAGCTAAGTTATGCAGAGGGAAGACATTTGGTGCAGATTTTGACCCCATGAACTCTGCCAAGCATACACACTGTTATAACATTCTCTCTCTCTTCTGTTGTTTATAGCCATGTTTTGAAGGAAAGTGTGTAGATTGTGGTCATCTCACCACCCCACAGATATTCCATCAGTGATCATACCTTGTGCAGCAGTTTTTGGCCAAGAATAACAAACATTAGGTCCAACAACCACCATACTCTCCAGATCTTGCCCATTGTGACATTTTGCTCTTCAAAAATCAATTTCCGCTTGAAAGGAACAAGACTTTAAGATATCAATCAAATCCAAGAGAATGCTTGCTATACCGAAAAAGGAATTCCAGGAATGCTTCCATCAATGGAAACGATGCTGGATAAAGTATATGGTTTCAGAAAGGAACTAATTTGAAGGAGATTAAATGCCGAGTTGATATATGTTGTAGTTTTTCTTTTTATCTCATTTTTATAGATTATTTTGATTAGAACTTGTATATTGTTTATTAATATGATTTGACTGATTATTTTCAATTGCAATCTAACCAATACTTCTTAATTCATGACTTTGGTAACAGCACATTTTTAGTCTCATTTTTGTCAATTCGCAATAATATTTCACTGTAAACATCAATCTGGAATTATCATTATAATGTTATTACTCTATTATCTCTGGAGATGATGGTATAGCACAGAGGGCTACAGAAAAGGGTGGAGGTTATGGAGATCATGGGATAGCCATATATCAATATCCTCCCCAGGGTTCCCAGTAGAGTCCCAAAGAAAAAGTAAAATACAGTGCGGCATTGACACAGCTGCAGGTAATTCTGGATGGCGATGGAATATGCCAATCAACTTCCTAGGGACCTTCAGTGCTGGATTTGTATAAGATTTATTCTTTAACCTTCTCTTCTAAAGATACTCACAAAGAAATGGGATATTTGAGTTTTCCTTCTCTGAGACTGGTTTCCATCCAAGACTTTTTCTTGGAATTTCAGGTAAGATAGATTCATGCCTTTTGCAAAGACATTTTTGCAAATTGAAATAAACAGATTTGGTCAGCACAACCATTTCACTGACAACTATTATGATATAATAAATGGGATTCAGATGAGTATAGAGTTATTGATCTTTTATGAGCTGTGTTCCTTCAAGATATAGGCAATCATGGCTCTCCACAAAAGACAGGAAATTATGGAGAACCATGGTAACTCATAATAAATTTTGTATTTTTGCTAAAAATACTTAAATACAGTTCTGCCATCCATTTACACAAGATTGCTAGGTTGGATATGCACTGCCCCTCTTGCTTTCAATCTCTCCTGTGAGTATCAAATTTTCAAAGACCTCTTTCCTCATTAATTATTTTGTTGTTATCACAAAGTTTTGGCCGTTGTGCCCTCTGGCCTTCCTCAGGTGTATATTGATCTGGGTAACCTAGAGGAAATTCCAAATTGAACCTTTTATTTTATCTACAGCAGTAGAATGTTGTCATTCCATTGCTTATGTAAAGGGATATCTTGTCTAGTTCTTATTTTTATTTAGTTCTGTTTAGTTATTGCTTGCTGTTTCCACTGAGTCCAAGTACACACTGCCTGACACAGGGATTGAACTCACAACCACTATGTCACTTAATTCACAAAACAATGCTTTTACCTACATTGTCCCAATAAATTTTCATATAGGAAATTGTAATACAAAATTTATTTATTGTTATTATGAATATAAAAAATATTATTTATAATATGTATTCTGCTGTTGATTACTATCGAATAGTTTAATAGTATTTTTTAATTATTTATTAATATTTGTATTATTATTTGTTTTTATTTTTTAAGGTTAATTTAGAAATAGTGATCAGTATAGTAAAAGAGGATAGAGTAGAAATGGTGATCCATATTGTAATAGAGGATAGAATAGAAATGGTGATCCGTATAGTAATAGAGGATAGAATAGAAATGGTGATCCGTATAGTAATAGAGGATAGAATAGAAATGGTGATCCGTATAGTAATAGAGGATAGAATAGAAATGGTGATCCATATAGCAATAGAGGATAGAATAGAAATGGTGATCCATATAGTAATTGAGGATAGAATAGAAATGGTGATCCGTATAGTAATAGAGGATAGAATAGAAATGATGATCCGTATAGTAATAGAGGATAGAATAGAAATGGTGATCCGTATAGTAATAGAGGATAGAATAGAAATGGTGATCCGTATAGTAATAGAGGATAGAATAGAAATGGTGATCCATATAGTAATTGAGGATAGAATAGAAATGGTGATCCGTATAGTAATAGAGGATATAATAGAAATGGTGATCCGTATAGTAATAGAGGATAGAATAGAAATGGTGATCCATATAGTAATTGAGGATAGAATAGAAATGGTGATCCGTATAGTAATAGAGGATAGAATAGAAATGATGATCCGTATAGTAATAGAGGATAGAATAGAAATGGTGATCCGTATAGTAATAGAGGATAGAATAGAAATGGTGATCCGTATAGTAATAGAGGATAGAATAGAAATGGTGATCCATATAGTAATTGAGGATAGAATAGAAATGGTGATCCGTATAGTAATAGAGGATATAATAGAAATGGTGATCCGTATAGTAATAGAGGATAGAATAGAAATGCCGATCCATATAGTAATAGAGGATAGAATTGTTGTTGTTGTTTTATAGCTGAAGTTTTCATGATGCACTTTAATCAGAGAGTCTAAAAAGGCAATTGTACTATAAATGTCTAATCCATGAAATTAAGGATCATGTTATTTTTTAAGGCTGTCCTCAGATATTTGCTTTGCCCTTGTTTGTTTATACAAATATGTTATCAATATAGTCTGTGTATATGGTTGTTATAACACACTTGGAATATATATCTCTAAAATAATAATAATAATAATAATAATAATAATAATATTAATAATGAAGAAAGAAACCATAATTATTCATTTCAATTATAATTCATTTCATGAATACCGAAATATACATCTCTTCAGATTGAATTCTCCTTCATATATATATATATATATATATATATACATATATATATATATATATATATATATCTATACATATATATATATATATATATATATATATATATATATATATATGTATATTATATTTTTCTTATAATATATACATATATATATTATATTTTTATTATAAGAGTCTATAACATTTTGAAATTGCTACACAAAAGCTTTCATATTTCAGTACTTTGATTGTATTTCTTCGATCAACTGAAGAAATGCAATCATAGAATTGAAACATGAAAGCTTCTGTGTAGCAATTTCAAAATGTTTTTATTATAAGAGATTATAATAATATAATAATGAATGTTGGTCTACTTTGTAATGAGCACTTTCTTAAAAGTAAGTGCAATGAAGAGTGGATTTTTACTCCATTTGTTCTTTCTCTAATTTGCATATATATATATATATATATATATATATATATATCCGATGCGATGAGAACGAAAGTAATATATAAAATATAAATTCTAACGTTCGCAGCATTTATTCAAAAAAGAGCTCGATACAGGTAGTAGAGCGATAATTATTTATTTTATATAATTTTATCACATAGACAAAACCGTTTTACTCACAACAAAGATGCAACTTGGTTTCAGTGCATTTTTAAGTACATTTTTCTTCTCAAATAATGGTAAAAGGAAGTGACATTACATCCGGGCTTGCCTACAAACAGGATTGTTCATAACCATTTCCGACCCTCACCCGTAGATGTGCAGTTAAAATGCACTGAACCAAGTTGCATCTTTGTTGTGAGTAAAATGGTTTTGTCTATATGATAAAATTATAATAAATAAATATACATATATATATAGAGAGAGAAAGATATATATATATAAATATATAATTATTTTTTAAAATATTATTCCTTCGCTACATAAGAGTTCTCAAGTTTCAAAAACAAGAGCCGAAATCTTCAATATAATTATTAGAATTAAATTGAATTTAAAGTATCAAGCTCTGTTTCATCTTCAAGCAAAATTTTGGGAATAACTAATCTTCAGCTCTTGTTTATGAGACATGAGAACTCTTATGTAGGGAAGGAACTTCAGATTATTCTTCGGATTGTTCTATTTGCTACATATTTGCACACACACACACACACACACATATATATATATATATATTTAGGCAGTATATCTTCATTCAAACATGTTTCATTCAATAATATAGATATATTATGTCTATTCATTTTTATACTGGTCGTTTCCTTTTGTCTATTCAGGTTCTTGATGCTAAGATGAAGGAAAGTTCCATAGTTTTTTCTTACCCAAGTACTTTTGATTCTATCCGAGATCATCCACAGGAATGAATTACAAAGAAAAAACTATGGCACCTTCCCTGATAAATTTCATCTTAACATCAAGAAACTGATTAGACAACTAAAAAGGATTATTATGAAATGAGAAATAGACATAATATATCTATATTATTCAATGAAACACACACACACACATACATACACAAACGCACACACATATATATGGTATAGTTGATCCATACCTTGTGGGTAAAACTGGTCAGAGAGAACATTTTGGGAGCTGTTGATGTTTGTGCTAGCATGGAGTCACCAGTCATCATGACCGAGGGTTTCAGCATATTGGCCTTGTTCGGACTGCTGATCATGACAGATAATGCACTCTCACCCAAAAAACTATAACTAAGGTCTGCACAGAATAAGTGCAGTATAAACCACAAGTGAGCTCTGTGGGTTCTAAACAAACACAAATGTGCCTGAGCAGATATCTGCAACAGGGATTGGCTAGCCATCCTTATTATTATAGCTATTGCTTGAAGGCTTAATATAAAACTAGTAAAGTTCAAATTAAGCATGATTAATAATAAAAGTGAAAACAAAAAGAAAAAAGAAAACAAATGAAATAAAAGATAACTTAGTTGCAATCACCAGATTTTCCTCTTTCGGCCATATTGGCTCAAGTCATAAACAAAAAAAAAATATCAGGTAAAAATTGTTGCAAAGAAGTTATAAAAACAGGTTTTCACGACTCTTTTTTTCCCCGAGTGTAAAATGCATAACAATTAGATTTCTCTTGCCATAGCAATGAGAAAAAAAAAGCCAAAAAGAAAGTAGACGGCAAATTTGTTGATTTGTCCCAGTTGATTTCATTTTGGGAAAAAATAAATGTTTAAAGACAATTTACCTTAGGGAAAATAACAAATAACATAAAATAGCCATTAGTTTAACTCCAACAAACTTTGTCCATCTTTGGACGATGCAAATTGTCTACCAAGAGACTGAGTAATATTTTATTCTGAAAAGAATGAATAAAAATTGACCCAGAATTATTTTCTTGTTTTGAATTTTTTTTTAAAACTAAAATCAATTTTGATAAATTAATCCCATAGACTTTGACACTTTTGCTCTTTATTACATAGAAAGAAAGAAAGATAGATAGATAAATAGAGAGAGAGAGAGAAAGAATGAAAGACAGATTGATGTATAGAAAGAAAGACAAATAAAGAAAGATAGATAGTGAGAAAGAATGAAAAATAGAAAAATAGATAGATAGATAGATAGATAAGAAAGAAAGAAAGAAATCAAGAAAGACAGACAGGAGGAGAGAAAAAAATAAAGATAGATAGATAGATAGATAGATAGAGAGAGATAGATAGATAGATAGATAGATAGATAGATAGATAGATAGATAAGAAAGAAAGAAAGAAAGAAAGAAAGAAAGAAAGAAAGCAAGAAAGACAGACAGGAGGAGAGAAAAAATAAAGATAGAGAGATAGATAGATAGATAGAAAAGAAAGCAGAAAGAAATGAGATAAATAAATGAATAAAGATAGATAGATAGATATATATATAGAGAGAGAGAGAAGAAAGAAAAATTAAAAAGTAATAGAGAGAGATAGAAATAAATAAAGAGAGAAAGAAAGAGAAAAAGACAGATAAATAAAAAGAAAGAGAGAAAAAAGAGAGAAAGAGAGACAGAAATGAATAAAGAAAAATTGTTTGATTTTATGCCAAGTCACTCTTTGTTAAGTCATTTAATCTCAGATTTTTTACAAGTCACTCAGTGAGGGTGAAACTCATAATTCTGTCATAATAATCAACCACCCTAGCCTTGTTAACCATTACAACATACTGTGGCACTGCAAATAAAGTCTTTTTAGTGGGATGTTTAATAGGAGCATGTGATTCAAAGCAAATTCCAAATGATCCTCACTGGGTGTCCTCCCCAACTGTCACTTAGTGTTAGTTAAAGGATACACTGGGGAGCTTGACTGATGAATATATTGATCAAACATATATATATATATATATATATATATATATATATATATATTTCGCAAATGCACAGATTGATAGACATAATATACACTGTTTAATAAATGAAAATCTAGGTGTCAGTTTCAAATGCAAAGTAATAGCCATAATAATATTTGGCATAATGGAAAATGTCAGATTAAAAATAAACTCTTAAAAAATTCTTTAAAAAATTATATATCTCTATCTATAAAAGGCAGGATGTATGTATGTGTGTGTAACGAATGCACGGCCGCAATTTTCGACGGATTTGCACCAAAATTTACATGCACATACTCCAAGTTAGTGGAAAGGCCAAGATTGATGTTGCATTTCTCAACTCCCATCACTTTTTCATGCTTCTACGGTAATTTTCATGTAGTTTGCTGCCATTTTCTACTGGCCAGAATAAGAGCCTATAGCTGGCTGCCAGGAATAGGCAGGAAGATTCTATTGGCCAGCGAACAGCTGACTGACACAATGTTAACTAGCATGCAAAAAAAATCAATAGCTGCATTTGTCACAAGTGGGAAAAAATTAAATCTGCATGGCACTTTACTCCAATGGCTCATTCACTTGCTTAAACTCAACGTTGATTCTGATTCCACAGAAAGGGGTTGGGTGTGAAAAAGTATTTGTTGTTAACATTCTTTTTTCATTCGTTTTTTCAGTTACGAGTCCTTTTTTAAAGCTGATCGTTTTGAGTTCATTTTGTTTAGTTCTTTTTTCATAACCGATTTAATGTTTAGTATAGAGCTTAGAAAAAATTTGCAGTGTGAGATAGGCAAGAAGTAAGGCATGTAGCAACATCAGCACGGCAAAGGGCACTCCTTTAAAGGCAAGGAAGGGCAAAAATATTTTAAGTCAAGTGATAGCGATTGCTGTATGAGTCATACGATTTTTGAATCAAGCACAGGCAACGCCGGGCCATGCTGCTAGTATATATATATATATATATCAGTGTGTATGTGTGTGTGTGTGTGTGTGTGTGTGTGTGAATGTATGTGTATCTGTCTGTATTTGTAAGATAAAAAAAACATTCCTATAACTCTAGATACAGACATACAAATTTACACATTCAGGTGTGTGTATGTGTGTGTGAAAATTATTTTCCGAAAGAATATATCTGCAAAGGACCAAATATAATAAAAAAAAGAAGAGGAAAAACTATACTTAGCTGACATTTTTCATCCTTTGAGAGATTTTATCAACGCAAATGTCATATACATTTGCTTTGATAAAGTCCCCCAGAGGATGAGACATGACGGCTAAGAATAGTTTTCCCTGTTGTCTTTTTAGTCATATATATATATATATATATATATATATATATATATATATACTTTCAAAATTAATTCTCCAACAATGGGGCAAAGAAACAAATTGAAAACAAATTAATTTAACCACTATGATTCTAAAACAGACATAGAAGAGAGTGCTCAATATCTAATGACAGAGCCGGAATTTTATCTGCTTGTATCTTTCATGGCAGGTCAGGACTACTAGTTTCATCACACACACTTATCAGGTAGATGACATTGTTTTGCTGCCCTGTTGTTTCTATATCCCCCATCACGATGAACCCCAAACATAAAATTGTGGGAACTAAACAAACCAACCATGGTGCGTACAGAGTTGTCTGATAAGATGCTAATTGCAAGCAGATTTGGGCCCAAAAAAACATTTAGCATTATACCAAAGCACAGTGGAGTGAGGAATCGGAAAGCCGAGTTCTAATTCCAGTTGAATCCATTACGTTCACTTACATGTTAAGACCCTTGGTAAAGGTATGAATCCTCTTCTCCCCCCAGCTATGGGTAAATAGCAAGACAGACTGGGTTCTATAATCTTGGATGGCAACTGGTCTACTGCAGAAAGAAATGGCAACCTACTGTAGGAAAAAAATCTGCCTTGTCAGTCATGTATCGAAAGATACAGGATCACTTAAGCATGTATCATGCACGGTACATAACTGACTGACTATCCCCTGAGTCTTAGTGGTTTTATTGCCTTGCTTGGGGTGAAATGCACTTCTCATTTGCAGAACTTCCGTTTTTTTCCTTTCCACTCAACTTTGATTTTGAAAAATTTAAATGCAGTGTCAGTCGTTATCTTCTGTCTTCTTAATTCCTCTTCTTTTTTTGTCCTCTCTCCATAATAATGATTTTCCTCACATTCTTTCGTTTTCAGTAACTCCTTGTGTCTTAGTGGTTTTATTGCCTTATTTGAAGAGAAATGATTAAAAAAAATAGATACTTCATGATAATTTTTGACTTTGTACAAGGTAACCAAAAAAGTTCTGTCGGTTTTTTGATTAGTCATTGAATGAAGTTGATATATAAGAAATGCGTGTAGCAATTGTTTTCAAATTTGGACAGCCGGAAGTAGGAAGATCAGACGTTATAAAAAACATGCGCACCGTGCCCAGGCCATCAGTTAGAAGCCGGACAGCTGTGAGAAGGATGGAAGTGTCTAGAGATCTCGTTCAGGGCTGTTTGTTTTACGGGAGATTAATCTCTCCATGATGAGCCTCGCAGTGGACGACCACAGGTCTTGAATGACAGAGTCCTGAAGGCGGCCATTGAAGAGGACAGTAGTCTAACATGTGGTGAACTTGCAAGACAGTTCAACATTTCCGATGAAACAGTTAGACTTCGCCTGCACCGCCTAGGTAAGATGTACAAACTGAGCAAGTGGGTTCCACAAGCAATGTTGGAGGTCCACAAGGGACAACGAGTGGCAGGCTGTGTATAGCTGCTTTCTCGCCACCGTACCGCATCCTTATTCAATCGAGTGCTTACCAGGGATGAAAAGTGGGTTCTGTATGAAACTCCCAAGTGTTCCAGACATTTGTTGTCTCCTCAGGATGCTGTCCCTCACACCGCAAGACTGCCTATGCACCCACGCAAGATTATGCTTTGTGTCTGGTGGACAGGTCGTCAAGTGGTTCATTATGAACTGCTATCAATGGGCCAAACGGTCACTGGAGACCTATACTCACAGCAATTGAAACATGTGCAACAGGTATTGCACCAGAAGGAGTCATCACTGGTGAATCTCAAAGGTGTGCTTTTCCTCCATGACAATGCCAGGCCGCATGTCACGTGAGTGGTCAGGGATACCATACAGCAACTTGGGTGAGAAAATTTGTGTCATCCACCTTATTCACCTGACCTTGCGCCATCCGATTACCACCTCTTCCACTCCCTGGATAATCATCTTCGTGGGAAATTCTTCACCAATGAAACAGACTTGCGCAAAGCGCTCACGGACTTCTTTGCTTCAAAACCCCCTAGTTCTACCGCAAGGGCATTGAACAGCTGGAGACACGTTGGCAGAAGGTGCTGGATGCCGATGGCAATTACTTCAAAGATTAAATATAAGTTACACATACTGTGAGGCATTTTCTTTTTTTCCTTTAAAAACGGACAGAACTTTTTTGGTTACCTTGTACATAAGAGACCTGATAATTTTTTTATCTCACACATCTCACTTGTGGAACTCTCCTTTGCTTCCATCATGGCCTACAAAGGTCAGCTGATAAAGAAAAATCTGTTTGGGACTTTGTCAAAGGCAAAACCACATGATAAAAAAACAATGGAGTTTGATTTTTGAGGTGAAATGATGAACAATAAAAATTCAGCATCTATAAACCAAGCTTTCAAGAAGGAGCTAATATACTTTAGAAATTAATTAATATATCTATATATATGTAAAATGTGTAATTATATAAATATATATATAATAATAATGGACTCTCCCATCAGTTTCAACGTATGAGGATCTAACAACTTAATTGATTCGGTTAGGAAATTTTGTGCGATAAAAAGGTGGCCACATATGAAGCAAGAGTGAGGATTGTGGGATGAGATCACTCTTAGATTGGCTGACCTTTTAGATCTTACACTAATATATATATATGCAATTTTTATATATATTATTTATATATTATATATGCGTGGTACTTTTACTCCCACTACCATAAAGACACCGATATATGCAACCATATATAAAGCAAAAAATTAAAAATTAATCAGTGGGTCTGATGACTGCAATTAGTGTGAAACCCAGGGACACAAACTCACATCAATCCAACTAAATATATATATATACATATATATTTTTATATACTAATGTTGGCCCAATACAAGGCCCAAAAGCCACTCAAGGGTTATTGTGTGTTGTTGCATAAACATAAGAAAAGGCAAGAAATCAAGTTCATGTGGTTATGCAGGAAAAATAATATATATATATATATAATTTAAATAAAATTATCAACTCCAAAAGGACAATACCATAATAACTATAATAATTTCTAAATATTTTGTTTGAATCTTTTGTTTAGTTTTTATTTAGAATTTTTTTTGCTTTCGGGCGAATCTTTTTTCTGTGAACTTCATTTCACAACTTTTTGGTTATTTTTATTTTTTCTGTTAGGGTTTATATTTTATTTTCAAATTTATCCTGAACTTTGTATTTATTTCAATTTAAGCCTCTTCCTTAGTCAATTTTTGTTTTATTTCCTTAGTGTAACTCTTCAGCTTCAATTGTTTTTTATTTTTCATGTCAAACTTTCTTTATTTTTCTTCTTATTTTACGTATTGTTTTATTTTATTTACTGTTATAATCAGTATTTTTATTTTAATTTTGTTATTTATTTGACTTCATTTTTTTACTATTTGTTTATTTTTTAAAGGAAACTTTAATAAGTTTCTGCATTTAATTTTTGCCTGAAGTTTGTTTCCTCTTTTTCCTTTATTTTAAAAAACACAAAAAGAATTTATTTTCATGCTTGTTTGAAAAAAAATAATGCTTTCAAACTTTTTGTCCATGCTGAACATCTTTTTTTCTTTCCTTTTTGTTTTTTGTTTGACTCAGGTCAAACTTATTTCTTTGTTTAGTATATAACCAGTATTTGAATTTTGATTTGTGTATTTTTATTTTAGTATATGTTTCTTTTCTTTTCATAAAATTGTTTTAAGTTTTGCTTTTTAAATTTTTCTGTTTTGATTATTTAAAAAAAAAAATTCATCTTAGTTGAAAAAACGATTCATTTAAAAAACATGGAAAAATTTCCATCATGGCCGACAAAGGTCAACTGATAAAGAAAAAACTGTTTGGGACAGTGTCAAAGGCAAAACCGCACAATAAAAAAAACAATGGAGTTGGATCTTCAAAACAGATATGGTGACCCAAAATGGCCAAAATAAAAATGAAGAATGAAACCAGATGGTGTCTGATAATGACCAAAATAAGGAATGATGTATGGTGGCCCCTAACAGCCAAAGTAATAAATTAGACAAGGAGAATTTGAGAGTCAATAATGGTAGCCAGGAGAAATGTCAAATTAAGGAGAATGTTGTTGACGGAGAATCACAGTCTTGATGTAAGCCGAGTAAAATGCTTAATCAACATAGCAGAGTTCCTGGAGACAGCCAGAAGTTACACACATCTTATCAAAGAAGATGGCTTTTTAGTGGATCCCAGGAATTAGAGAAAGTTGAGAAATGAGTTTTGTCAGTCTTAGTGGTCTCTTGCTACTGTATCAACAATGGCTTTATAGACACATCATTCTAGAAGGGAGGCATCACTGTGATGCCAGGCTGTTTAGAACACATTGTAACATCTGAGAGAATCCAGGAAGAACAAGGGTGACTTAACGGTCTTATGGTCTTTTGGATGACCTTCTTGTTTAAGTTAAGGAATATGGCCATAATCCTTGCCTTTAGTTCATCTATGGTCTTACAAGGAGTTTTGTGAGTCTCTTGCAGTTTACTGCATGCCACATAATGATAATCAAGGGGGTTGCAGTCTGGGGAGTTTGATGGCCAAATGTAAGGGGGGATGGGGTTGCAGAAATTGTCTGACAGCCAAAGCTGTGTTCTCCTGCTGGTGTGGCATGGTGCAGAATCCTGTTGCCAGACATACGGTCTTCCAGCAGGAATCCTCTTGACTCAGAGCAGCACTTGAGGTAAGCCTCTGCGTTGAGTCTGAGAACCTCGTCAACAAATTCAGGGTTTTTTCTTTTCTGAAAGATCAGTGTGACATTTTGAAAGATCAGAGTGTGACATTTTAAAGCTGCCATACCTTTATTTATTATAATTGAAATAAAATGAATTAATCTATAATACAAAACACACACACACAGATATTTATATATATATATATATATATATATGTATATATATATATATATGTATATATATATATATATAACACCGATCAAAATAAAAGAATAAATAAATAAATATATAAGATAAAAAATAAAAATAAAAATAAAAAAACAAACAAAAAACAAGCAAAACAATTTGACATAAATAAATAAACAAATAAGCCATTTCCGGTAAAAGTAACCGCCAAAATAGACTACCCATAATGCACCACTGACCCTTATATAAATAGCCGAGAAAAATAACAGCACTAGTCGCCTGACGATTGCACTAGCATGAAACAGACTGTCGCCTCTAAGTGCTGACTTCCATGTCCACTTTTATATTTACACACGCTCTATCTCTGATATTGAGCACTTTACCCCATAAATATAGCACACTTTAAGACTATATTTCTGCATATATATATATATATATATATATATATATATATACATACGCATACATATATAACCTTATATATATACATACGCATACATATATAACCTTATACATATATAACCATATATATATGTATGCGTATGTATATATATATACATATATACATACGCATATATATATATATATAAAACACATAAGAAGGAAGTGAAAATAGTATGCTACAAAATAAAACATCTTAATTGCAATATCTCATTAATCTTCATATTTATAAAATTCAACACATACACACACATCCATACACACATATACACCCATACAGACTCAAATACATGCATATATATATATATAGCATATATATTTTTTATTTTTATTTTTTTCCCCTCGGTAATTCTACAATTTAAAACTTAATAGAGATTTGATTTAGATTTCTAAATAGGTAATTTTTTTACTTTTAATTTTAATTTCAAATTTTATAAATCTTTTAATATCTATGATAACCTTGCTTAGTTGTCAAATTTTTCGAATTACCCTATACTTGTATTTTGATTGGTCATTCTAGCTTATGTAACAGCGTTTACTCCTAGCTAAGGATCGTTAATTAATTTGAAACTTTTAAAACCATTTATTCTATATTCTACATCATCACTTGATAAGACACCAGAAGTATTGAAACAAAATGGCTATTTTTGTAGTGATTTTATAACATATTTATGTTATAATATTTAAATAAATGATTATATATATCTATATATATATCTATATATATATATATATATATATATATATATATATATATATATATATATATATATTTATATATACACCTGCATATAGTTGGCAGAAAGGAGGGTTAAACCAAATAACTTTTCTTTTTCTCTGTCTAGTTCTATTTGTCTTTTAAAGATTCCAGGTAAAATAATTTTTGTTTAAAACCACTTTTTTGAAGTTATCAGTATAAGATTTTTTATTTGCATCAAAAATTTTATTATTGGAAGATAATCTATTGATTCTCGTATTTGCAGTGGTAGGAATTTGTATGATTATTTGATAGAAATGGTTGGAGTTAACATTAATATAGATTAGAGTTTCTTTGTATGAGGATGCTTAAATGTGTTATTCAAAAGGTTTAAGGTTATATTTAAAAAATTGACTGTTTTAAGATTGGATGAAATATCTATTTTAAATCCAAGGAATTTGAAAACCCTGATGATTTTCTTTTGTATATAAGAAGATAGTGGACCATTACTATTAGGGATCCATAATCTCTATATAGTCCTACCTGTTTAGGGTCAATGATCCTACTAAAAGTGTTTAAAATATAGATGCCCACTAAATTTGACCAGAGCCATAGGCGTCCATAGGAACATCAAAATTATCATAGTGATTTTTTAATCCAAGTGTAATTATTATTAGTTAATAATGACTTTCTAGAAGTTAATATAACCTTGATATATATATATATATATATGTATATATATTTATATATATATATATATATATATATATATATATATATATATATGTGTTGTGTTCCAAGTTAAAATATATAAGGACATAAATAACTACAACAACGATATAAACCCTAAAGTATACATAGGGGCTACACAAAATGTGTTTAAAAAACATTATTACAACCATATGAGTAGCTTTCATAATGAAAAAAAAACAAACATAGTACCACGCTTTCTACCAATATATGAAACTTTAGACGTGACAACAACACAGATCCCATCCTGAAATAGGAAATATTAAAAATATGTGATAATTATAAAGCAGGTTATAAGTTTTGAAAATATGTTTGGAGGAAAAATTAAACTATCGCTCTATATAGGAAACCTGATCATTTATTAAATTCTAAAATGGAAATTCTAAACAAATGTAGACATGGAAAACGTTGGTTGTTAGACTAGGTCTCCTCTCCCCGGTAATAATAATATTAAATAATAAATTTTTTTATTTCGATTGAATAAATAGTTACTATCCCCCCTATTTGTCTGTGCTTTTCTTTAAACCCCCTCCCCTCTTTTGTCAATTTTTAGAATAAATGGTTCTCCCCACCCTCCCCGTTGTTTGTTTGTTTTTTTGTTGTTTTTGGTCACATGGTTATGGGTTTTTTGTTTATGGACTATAAGTTTCCGTTCTTTCTTACCTTGTTAGCCGGCATTCCCTGACGATCCATTTAGGTGAAACCGTGGTAGATTTGTCTGGTTCTCTAGATCTAACTATATATGTATGTATGTATGTATGTATGTATATATATATATACATATATATATATATATATATATATATATATATATATATATATATATATATATATATATATATATATATATGTGCAGGTATGCAGAAAAATAGGAAAGAACATGTTATGCAAATAATCCGGAGTTCCTTAGTATTTTTGCTTTTATTTTTAAAAAGACAGTGCTCCATACAGAAGTAGAGCTTATATTATAATATCTTAATTCAACTTAATTTCAAAAATTATATTAGGGGTCTCGCTTTTAAAACATGAGAACTCTTATGTAGCGAAGGAATCATATTTTTAAAAAAATTATTGTAATATACATATACATATACATATATATATATATATATATATATATATATATATATATATATATATATATATACATACATACATACATATATATATATATATATATACATATATATATATATATATATATATATATATATATATATATGTGTGTGTGTGTGTGTGTATGTAAGAAGACCTTCTTTTGTACATTTACTAAATATTGCCTACCTACCAAAAGTACGTTTTTAATAGAAAAATCTTAATTTTAGTCATGGATCAAAAATGTGACTAGTTCTTTTATTTTTATATGGATTTAGCTTTCACACTAATTATTCGGCATAAGATTATAATTTATCTTTTATTATTGTTGAGACAAGAAATATATTGTTGCATTGAAAAAACAATCTTACAAAACAATTTTACCCACAAAATATATTTTTTACAATTTTTTCACGAGAAACTTACCAGGAGTAAAAGTGGAATCTATAGTACATGAAATGAAACATTGTATATAAAAACATAATTAGATTGTAAAGTAGACATTTTTCAGTTATAGATTTCATTGCAGGATGATATTATATTGAATCATAAATAATTTCCGTTTTTGTTAATAGTTGAGCAATCTACCTAAAAAGCTTGTGTATATGGATAGTAAGACATGGACTGGGAGTGTCAGTGAAGAATACAAACATTACTTTGAGATATGAAGGCCAGAAAGTTATAGAGAGCCATGATCCCCATCATTCTGATGAACAAGAATGATCCTCAATTCCTGATGGTCTGACATAGAAAAATTTTCTAGAACGAAACTTTCAGCCACAAAGATAAAAATTCTTTGAAATTCGGAACTTCATGACAACAAGAAAATTTCCAATGTAGACCAATCAAAAGACTATATCTGTTCTTAAGCAATCACTTAATACCAAATTACATTGCCTGCAGATCATGGAAAAGGTCTAACTCTTCAAAGTTGTCACAGAATATGATATTCCTATGAGAAAACTTTTTTTATTTTTTGTTGAACGCCTCACGTCAGAGGAAGACCAATAATGCCAGGAACTGACTTTGCCAATCTCCTGACTCTAATGGCATATCACAGCCACCGGTTGTCGCTAGAAGTTGACATGTTGACCGATTCCTGATAATTTCATTCTCTGCAGATTATTGGTAAAAACGTCCTGCAGCCAAAAGTAGAAGCAAATATTGGCACCAGGGTCAAAGAGCTATGAACCCTATTAATGAAGAATCCTCAAAAATGGAAATTTTTGCTTCTTTTTTGGGCCATGCTTCATGTCAGGCATTGACTGCAGGAAGATGGTAAAATGATGCACTGATGATGAAATATGAGTTTAAGTGTCAGGTGAACTACTCACGAAGAAGGCAAGAATAAGTATAAAGATTTCTTTTTTTAAGCTGGAAGTTAAATGGTGAATGGAAAGGAATAAAAAGTGAAAGAATACCTGCTTAAATTAAGAGTATATCTCAGTTTTTTCTTTCTATTTGTGATTAACTAAAAAAGAGAAAAGGATCATATATATATATATAGAGAGAGAGAGAGAGATTAAAAGTACTTGGGTTAACAAAAAATACGGCAGCTTCCTTGATGAATATCAACCTAACATAAAGAAGACCATTAGAGAACTAGAAAGGACTATTATAAAAATAAATACACATTATATTATTTAATGAACCATGTTTGAATATATATATATATATGTATATATATATATATATATATATATATATATATATATATATATATATATATATATATATATATATATATATAAAGAAATATAGTCTTAAAGTGTGCTATATTTATGGGATAAAGTGCTCAATATCAGAGATAGAGCGTGTGTAAATATAAAAGTAAACATAGAAGTCAACACGTAGAGGCGACAGTCTGTTTCATGCTAGATGCAATCGTCAGGCCTGATGATTGCATTTATTTATATATATATATATATATATATATATATATATATATATATATTCAAACATGGTTCATTAAATAATATAATGTGTATTTATTTTTATAATAGTCCTTTCTAGTTCTCTAATGGTCTTCTTTATGTTAGGTTGATATTCATCAAGGAAGCTGCCGTATTTTTTGTTAACCCAAGTACTTTTAATCTCTTAATTTTAAGATCATCCTGAAGGGTGAATTGCAAAGAAAAACTTACTGTAACTGTAATTGTTGTGATAATAATTTTGCAAGCATGCTGAATACGTTCTGCTGTAATTATTTTAAAATTAACCATTGTGTTTTGTAAACAAGCATTCCTACTGTAAGGGGGATAACCAGAGATGATAAATTACAAAATGGTGTTAAATGTTAGTCAACTCAAATGCATTTGAAAACATTGCTACTATACTCATAATACATTTTGTTCAGTGTTGGTGGGTTGTTTTGAAGCCTTTGTTTATTATTTTCGTGGCTAGTAGATTAGTGTTGTTGACAAGTATTTTCCCATCTTGTGCAGGTGGAAAGCAATATGGTGCTTTCCTTGATGAATTTCAACTTAACATTAAAATAATTATAGAACTAGAAAGGTCTATTATAAAAATAAATAGACATAATATGTCTATATTAGTTAATCAAACATGCTTAAATGAAGATATGTAGCTTGAATATATATATATATATATATATATATATATATATATATATATATATATATATATATATATATATATATTCAAGCAGCATATCCTCATTTAGCAGATGTCAGAATTTGTTGAAAAATACATCCCTAAACATAACCCCACTTTCGAATGTAACTATTAACTGATACAACAAAAATTGAAATTGAACACGCTACCACCCCTTGTCTGGATGAGTGGATTTTTCTGTATCTTTGGAAATGCTCAATTATGAATCTTTGCTATGCTTTTAAAACTCAGTAAATTTAAAAATAAGTTACTGCAAAATTGCTTGAGGATGAAATAGAACTAATGTCTTTAATTTAATTACAAAATTAAATTCAAAGCTTTTAGCTTCCATTTTTGAAACATGGTTATTACTGTGTAGCGAAAAAAACATATTTTAAATCAGTTAATTTATAATATTAATGCTCTGTAAATTTACATTGAACACTATTGTGTTAAAATAAAAATATCTATAAGAACACCGGATTATATATCTTACTGTTCTTTTGTTTTATATATATATATATATATATATATATATATATATATATATATATATATATATATATATAATTTTTGGTTCTCACCAGTCGAGGTGCAATTGAAATGCACCAAAACAAAGTTGCATTTTTGTAGTGAGTAAACTTTTTTCGTCTATATGATAAAATTATAATATATATATATATATATATATATATATATATATATATATATATATATTTATGTGTGTGTGTGTGTGTGTGTGTGTGTGTGTGTGTGTGTGTGTGAATTTTTACTGCGTTTCATACTCTAGGGGACTTTATGAAGACAAATGTAAGGATTTATTTTGTTGCACATGTTTATGTACAAGAGCAAGGATGACATTAGTTTATCAGGGTCTTTGAATTTGAGAATGTTCATGAATATTCATAAGGTGGTTGAAAAGTCATTGAATGTCATAATTAAATTTTTTTAAATTTCTTGAACATTACGTGCATACTTTTGCCTTACCAGACTTTGAATTATGACACTTTGTGACCTCCACATGTTTTGACTGACCTTTCAACCACCTAATGAATATTCATGAACATTCTTGATAAAGTACCTGCTAGGATGAAATGCATGGGGTAAGAATAGTTTTTCCTCTTCACTTTTTATTCCTTTTGTTCCTTTACACATACACTCTATTTGAAAATTTCTACATATATATATATATATATATATATATATATATATATATATATATTCATTATTACCAATAATGATCAAAGAAAAGCTTTTATTTTTTAACAAGACGTTATAAGGAAAATGGAAGCAAAAACGATACTTTTATTTAGAATCAGAAAGACAGAGATTCTGAAATTTCTGGGATGGACAATGAGGAAAGAAAGTTTGAAAAATTTGACACACAGGAAATACTGAAGACAAACAGGGCATACGGAAACATTGTGCAACCTAATGAGATTGTGTAAATATACAGCAGTGAGTGAGAAAATAGTAAAAGAGAGCCTAAAAAGGACAGGACATAATGGAGAGCCATGATCACACACATTCTGAAGAAAGACAATAGATAAGAAAAAACAACAATTTCTTGATAGTATAATAGTGCGGTGGTACTGGTGAATGTGTATTAGCTGGAACCCTTGCAATGCTTACCTCTGCAACCCTTAGTCCTACAGCTCATTTCCCTGCAACTCTTATCACTGCAAAACTTATCTCGGCAACATTTATCTGAGCAACACTTTTCTATGTAAACTTTATCCTTGTAACACTTATTCCTGCAACCCTTAACCCTGCAACATTTATCTCAGACAACCTTTCCCTGCAACCCTTATTCCTGCAGCCCTTGTCCAAGCAACTGTTATCCTTGCATCATTTATCCATACAAGCATTTTTCTGTAACCTTTACCTGTGTAACCTTATTTCTGCAATCTATCTCTCCAACCCTTCAGTATGTATCACTTATCCATGCAATGTTTATCCCTAGTCCACCAGCGGATGAAACATATAAGCTTAGAAAATATAATTTAAATAATTTAATTACGTTTCTCTGAGATATATTTCATGAAGCCAGAATGATCATTCAATTAAACAAAGGTCTGAGTTAGTAAATATGCTATGCTATGAAAATGTTTTGGAGTAAAAGAGTGCACTCCCAGTGACTCTTTGAACTCATCCAATACTATAAAGAGTTCCATGGTATAAGGTCAGTAGTAGTTGTATTGGAGTCAGTCTTCCTAATAACTATACTGGCATTATGTCAAAGCCTAAGCATTACGTATAGAAAATATACGAATTACGTTATACCAAGTATGAGTGTGTGTTATAATAATAACCTTATAATAATAACCTTATAATAATAACCTTATAATAATAATAACCTTATAATAATAGTTGGTGATGAGAAAAGCTCAAACACAAGTGCAGGGTGAGAAATATAACATTATAACAGGAGTTATTAGGTTGGTGCAAAAATAATGTCATTTTTTGACATGATCTTGAATGTCAAAAAACGACATTATTTTTGCACCAACCTAATATAATAGTTGGTGATGAGGAGACCTGAACAAAAGCAATGAAAGGGGAAAGGATGTGGAGAAAGATAGTGGATGGATCAAGGGAAGGGGGTTATAGAAGATTTGGAGCGAGAGCAGATAGGAATGAAGGTGAAAGGATGTGGAGAAGGGAAGTGGATAGATCAAGGCAACTGGAGATGTCGATTGACATTACACTTAAATAGTTGGAGATTGTATTTGTCAGGGAAACAGGAATAAGGAAGGGAGTTCCACAGGCGAGAAGTGCGAGACATGAAGCTATTGGAGTAGAAGAGACGTGTACATCTAACAGTTTCAACGGTGAAGCGGTGGGAACGGGATGCCAGCCTCGTAGGACGTTTAAATTCATGAGGCCTGGGAACCAGCGAAAGCAGCTCATCGGAGCAATTACCGTGAAAGTACTTGTAAAAAAGACAGAGTGAGGCAACGGCGCGTCTGTGAGAGAGCGACTGCAGACGAGATGACAGATCAGAGCCAATTACATTGCATATCTGTCTCTGGATCTTATCAAGAACCCTGAGGCAAACAGCAGGGGCTCCAGACCATATATGGCAGCAATACTCCATGCAAGGGCGAATGGTTGATTTGCAAGGGCGAAACTGAAATTATAATAGTTGATGACAAGGAACTCAAATACAAGTGTTGGATAAAACTGCAGTATTATTTACATTATTTGGACTATGGACAGATACTAAAATTGCAGCATTATAATAGTTTACAAGGAACTCGATCACAAGCACAGTATAACGAGCACCACATTATAACTGGAATTATATGGTGTTTACCCATTCCCCCACCAGAACGAGATGTGACACAAGGTCTTTTTAAAGTGGGGACCTGAGTATATTAGTGGGCAACCTGATTGTCAAACCTCATAGGCATGCAACAGGAGTTAGAACAATTTCATCCACATTGGTTTAAAAAAGATTTTATTGCATTTATGGAGAAAATTATAGCTTTCTTGTTTGAAATTCAACAACAACAGAAGCAGCAACAACAAAATACCAAATAGTTACTACAGTTACAAAAACAACAAAAGTTGTTGGAAGAGCTCTTAAAGAAAATGCTTCAATGTCTCTTATGCCAGATGCGGTTCAAAACACTGCATCAGAATTTGTATACAATCCTGATGATGGACTGACTTTTGCTGTATATTTTCATAGACATGAAGAAATATTTAGTCAGGAATGCAATAGCTAGGAAAAAGATAAAAAAAAACAGGTTGTTATTAAGAAAAATAGCTCCAATAGAGTATGAAACGTATTTTACCGAGAAAATAAGGTGAAATAGGATTTGAAGACACGGTACACATTCCGACAAAAATCTTTAGTGAAAAGTGCTCTCTGTTCCATACTTGTTGGAGGTGCACGAATTTAACCAAAGACAAGGTTGAAGATTTTGTCATGTATGCAGGTACCGGCAACAGAGAATTTGAACAATTTAAACTAAAGGAAATGACTCCAGATATGTTCAAGTGATTCATTTTCGTGCAAGGTCTAACAGCAGGAAAAGATGCTGATGTATGAATGAACATTTTAGCAAAGATTGAACATAATAAGAATGTAACACTGCAGGAAATTGTGGACGATTGCCAAACTATGCTAAGTCTGAAACACTTGAGAATAAAGAATGTGCATTGGTTATAGCTGAGGAAAATGCACAAAAAGGAATATAAATCCTTGTTTTAAGTGTGGAAAATTACATCTTGGGAAAGACTGTCCATGGAATAATGCAGAATGCTATAACTGTGGTAAAAAATGACATATCAAATTGCACCGCAGAACTAAACCAAGAAAAATTTTTGCAGGAAGAAATTAATACACAATATTTTGACGGGAAAAGTAGGCACATGAAACAAAAGAAAATTTGTTAATGTGCAAATCAATAATGTGGGAGTAAAAATGTTCCTAGATACTCATAGTAACATTTCAATAGGAAATGAAACCCCATGAAAAGAAACTGGAAAAACTTTATTAAAAAGGACTCACAACTTCAGTTTTTGGCCAGAAATTATTTTGAGGATAGAATTAATGTGTGATGTTTATTTTCGAAATAAGCAGGTGAAAACAAAACAAAAATCCAACCCACTATCCATTACTCAACCATATCTCCTGCTACTGTTACTCGTCTGTTACTCCTGCTAAATCATTGAGAAAGAGCCTGCATTTAAATTCAGAAGTGTTGGTTGGTTGTTTGGGGTTTTATGGCATATCAACCACTATGGGTTATTTAATGCCAGATCCAGTATCTACTAAATATATCAAAAACGTATCAGGGGCAACATCATTGTTTAAAAAATTGGCAACATCATTGTTTCAAAAACTGGCAACATCATTGTTTCAAAAACGTATAGCTGGCAACATCATTGTTTCAAAAACTGGCAACATCATTGTTTCAAAAAAGTGTAGTTGGCAACATCATTGTTTCAATGTGCTGGAAAAGACCTGGAAGTTCACTATTTTCCCATAGCTGGGACCCCAACAGGGGCTACCACCCCGGGTCAGGGTGTACCTGGGAACACCAGCAATTAAGAGGTGGTTCCACGCTTCCTCAAAACCTCCTTCAGAAGTGTGTTGTACCAAACATTAGAAAGACTTTGTATAACATTATTTCTGACACTTTCTTCTTCTTCTTCTTCTTCTTCTTCTTCTTCTTCTTCTTCTTCGTCTTGCCCCATTATATTCCCTAGAAATTCCAACTATCTGCACCTAATGTTAAATATAATCTTATGTTCTAAGAAATACAATGAATCTATTAGGTACAGACTGAATGGAGCTATTCAAACTGTCGCATTTGCCGATAAATGTTTATGGTAAAAATTTAAGTGGACAAGTGACAAATTTAAAAGCAAAAAAAAAGAAAGTATGAATTAAAAAAAAAGATGTTCTGCCTAAAGAACTGGGTAAGTGTTCAAAGTTGAACATCAGAAAAATATTTTCAAACTGGATCTCTCTGAAGCATATTTACAAATTCAGATTGAAAATCAATATTTCATGTTTATGACCATAAATATACACAGAGTTTCATAAAAGTTTAATCAAATTACTTTTGTTATAAAGCTGGTACCGGCATTGGTATCTATGGCTTTCAACAAGCCATGGTTACCATGTGGGTGGATTGCAATTTTGCAGTGGTGAATCTGGATGATATTTAGATCAAGGGTGTGTCAAAAGAAGAAAATTTGGGGCATGTCAAAACAATGCTGCAAAAACTAAGAGAATATGGATTCAAGCTTAGTGAAGAAAAATGTGAATTGTTTTCGCCCAAAATAAAACACCTGGGTTAAATTATTGAAAAAAATAGTAGAAAACCAGATCAACTGAAGGCAAACGCAATTAGAAATATACATACACCAACAAATACAAATACGTTACAAGTTTTTTTAGAACTGGCTAATTATTATGAAATTCATACATGATATCCACAATTTAATAGATCCACTTAACAGTCTACTGATAAATGGAGTAAAGTGGAATTGGGATCAGAAATGTCAAAAAATGTTTGACAAGATAAAAAAAAATCTTATGTCTGATTTATCATTAGCACACTACGATTCAAAAGCAAAAATTGTAGTAGCATTAGATGCTTGTGATTACAGTCTTGGAGTGGTGATTTTACACAAAAGCGATGGTGGTAAAATGAAAGCTTTTGCTTATGCTTCACACTTGCTTATACCAGCAGGGAGAAATTACAGCCAGATAGAGAAAGAAGCTCTAACAATCATAATCACTATGAAAAAATTCCATAAATTTATTCATGGAAGAAAATTGCCATAGCAAACAGGCCATAAACCGATATTAGTGATATGTGGCTCAAAGAACGGTATACCTACAAATAATGACAAGTTCAAGGAAGAGAAAACTTACAGAAGACCTAGAAGTGGATCTGAGACAGAAATGCTACAAAGTCAAGTATGTTGGTGAACTCTCCAGAAAGAGGAGGGGAAAATACTAATATGAAATAAAAAATATATATATTTATTTAATAAAATAGCAATCACAAAAGGTGGGTGTTGTGGAGTAATGTGTACACCCTGTCTGACTCTATCAACTCGTCCAATACTATAAAGAGTTCCATGGTATGTGGTAGTGATTAGTCATATTGGAGTCAGTTTTCATACTACCTATACAGCTAACAGATTATAGCACTGGGTTACCATTCTGTTACATTATAATTTTACAATAGTGTACCAACCACCTAAAAATAAGGACATGCAGGTGGATTATCTAGGCTAATACCTTAAAAAGCAGAACCATCGGCAGAGAGTCATAGCAATGCTAAAAAATGAGATGTTAATTAAAATCCATCTGTGCACCGTAGTACAGGAATTACCAGTTACACTGGATGAAATTAAAGGAAAAGCAAAAAGGGACATCTTTCTTGCTAAAATAAAGAAGCAATTAAAAGAAAGTACAAAAGTACAGAATCAATTGAACACGTACTCAATATGCAAGGGTGTTGTAATGTATGGACAGAGAATTATAATACCGAGTGTGGTACAGAAATGTATATTAAAGGATTTTCATTCGAGACATTGTGGCATTTCAAGAATGAAATCACTCTTGAGAAGTTTTCTATATTGGACTGGAATGGACCAAGATATCAAACAAAACAGTAAAAGCACGTAGACATTATGATACAGCAGCAAAACTACCTATCACAAAGATAGAACCTTGGCCAAACTCTGTGATCAACATTGCATATAGATGTTGCAGGTCCTATGTATAGACTATATTATCTAATGGTAGTTGATAGTTTTATGAAATGGCCACAAATTTACAAATGCAAAAATCTTACATCCTCAGTGACAGTGAATTTCTTGCATGAACTGTTTGTAAGATATGGCATACCAGATACCCTATTATCGGATAACGGAACACAATTCACAGGAAAAAATTTCAAGTTTTTTGCACGTTGTTCTTTATAGAACGTATTACAAACCCACCATATACCCAAGGTCTAACGGACAAGTGGAGTGATTTGTGGGAACATTCAAAAGAGCATTGAAAAAAGGAAGTCTGAATAAATGAAATGAGGAAGCACTTCAAAATTTTTTGAGAGTGTACTGATTGACACCTAACTCTAACACACCATCTGACATGTTGCCAGTCGAATTAATGTTTGCCAGAAGGGTAAAATTGGTGTTTGACAAGTTATTGCCAAGTCGAAAATCATGAATGGTTAATAAGTGGCACCAATATTTTCAAGGTCAGCAATAATGTATTCAAGGATGGAAAGGAATCATGGGAAGATGGCATAATGGCAGCTACAATTGGAAAATTGGTCTATATGATAAAAGGAAAAAATGGCAACATGAAAGGCACCAAAATCAGCCAAAGAAAAGATTAACTGATGAAAGATCGGAAGAACCGGTTAAAATGTTGTATGACTTTTTTGATGTGCCAGTATCAAAACAAATTGTGGAAGCAGCAACGACAAGTTCAAGGAAGAGAAAACCTACAGAAGAACTAGAAGTGGATCTGAGACAGAAATGCAGCAAAGTCAAATATGTTGGCGAACTCTCTAGAAAGAGGAGGGGGAAATACTAATATGAAATAAAAATCAAATATATATTTATTTAATAAAGTATCAATCTCAAAAGGTGGGTGTTGTGAGTAAGGAGTACAGCCCGTGTAACTCTATGAACTTGTCCAATACTATAAATAGTTCAATGGTATGTGGTAGTGATTAGTCGTATTGGAGTCAGTTTTCATTTTACCTATACAGGCGTTACAGCTAAAGACTAAGCATTAAATATAGAGTATACTTATACAAATTATATTGTACCAAGTATGAGTGTGTGTCATAAAAATAACCTTACAAAAGGATGTTATAATAGAAAACCACCTAAGTAGGCCTAGCATAGAAATAAATATCTCTGGCCAAATTTTTGAACTGGTCTAGTCTTTCCTATCAAATCATGAAATGAAAGTTATCCTGAATGACCATTCTTCTAGATCCTTTTGCACTAATTCAGGTTT
>OZ038505.1:83308678-83368678 GCA_964036315.1 Acanthosepion esculentum
GCGTCGACAGTAAAACAAAATTAAAACAGTAAACTTGCATATTCGGATTTTGTTTTGTCTTTTCCATATTTTTCATCATACCATCGGATCTACATCCACATATTTACTTACATATATATATATATATATATATATATATATATATATATATATATATATATACATGGAAGAAATATTTAGAAAAATTACATGCATTAAAATATAGAGAATCAGATATACGCACATATAGAAAGAGGTAGCCAAAAATTTACATGGAAAGGCAGAAATAGGTAAATTATCAAATGTAGACAGAACATTTTAAGAATAACTTGAGTGTCGGATACAAAGCTGTGTGCATTGAAAATAAAAAAGAAGCAAGAAGCCAAACATCACAAATAATCAATCATGCAGACAAAATGATATTTGTGCTTCTAAATGAGAAATGAAAAAAAAAACAACGAATGACGGCAGAGGAGGAAAGAGCTTCAGAAAAACACAAAAGAAGAATTTCGCAAAAGGAGTAACACAGCTTATTTACTCATTGTAGACAGATAAAAAAAAAGTACCTGCTTTAGTTTAAGAAATGTTTTAATTCTAGTTTATAGAAAAGGTGATAATAAAGACTTCGGCAACTATCACTTCTGCAAGTGAACATAAACAAACTCTTCTCAAAAGTAATTACAAACAAATATCCAAGCTGAAAAGCAGCCATATGAACAGGCAGATTTCATGAATGACTGCTCAACAAAAGACCATCAACAAATAATAGACCAACTAATAGAAAAAAAACAAACAAACAACAAACCACTTTTTTGACTTTTGTTGACTATGAAAAGGTTGATTTGGTAGAACACTCAGCAGTCTTTAACTCATTATGCAAACAAGGCATTGCCAAAAATTATATCACTTGTAGACAATATATGGTGATGCGAGTGAGAAAATAGCAAGGGATGGGGAGTTCAATTATGAAATCAAAAATCTGGGGCCGTAATTCGAAAGGTCATATTTCAAACTCAAAAATGTCACAGGGTTTAAATAAAAAAAATCTGTCTAAATTTCTGAGATGAGGTATTGTAATTATTTACATTATTTACATTGTTTGGACTGTTGTCCTCATCATTATTGCCATATTCGCAATGTTTCTGCCATTTTATGCTCTGGCCTTCTTCAGGCTCTGTATATATTTCTGAGATGAGGTTTTGTAATTATTTACATTATTTACATTGTGCGAACAGTTGTCCACATCTTTATTGCCCGGTTCATAATTTGTTGGCCATTGTATGCTCTGACACATGGAACTAAAACAATCTAATAACAAAATAAAGAGTTCAGTTCAAAATTTCAATCACCTGAAGAATGCCAGTGTGTACAACAGCCAAAATGTTGTGAATATGGCAATAAAGATGAGGACAACTGAACAATGTAAATAATGTAAATAGTTATAGTAAGGCTGGAGCGTACTATTGCCAAAATGTCATGAATATAACAATAAAGATGAGGACAACAGTCTAAACAATGTAAACAATGTAAATAAATCAAAAGAAGTTGAAAATTAATGTCCCCAAATCATAATTGATAAGCATGACTTACAGCATACAACTGCCTTGTTTTATTGTGTTAAGTAAGCCTATGATTGGTCAAGATTTGGTAGGCCAGTACAAAAAGGACCATTTTCCGAGGTGTACGAAAGTAGACCTGGTTTTGATTTTGATCTTCTTTTGCAACAAACAGTACAAAGAGAACAAATTCATTTTTGTGGTAAAACTTTGTCTTCTTCTTCTTCATTGCTACAAGTGAACCAACAAGAAGCTACAAATGCTTAGAACAGCTGAAAACAATGAACAAAGACCTTGGAAATATGACATATATGGTAGAAAATATTTGATAAAAATCAGAGACATAATAAAAGTCAATTTACCAGTATAATTCAAATATAAAATATATAATGCCAGTACAGATGCAATACATGGAATTTAATAAAATTCCTTGAAAACAAATTCAGACATGAATAAAATTAATGTAAATTATGCTTAGAATAACTCCAAGACCTAGAAAGCAGTTAATATGATGAAATAGCAGACTAAAATAGGAGATAATATAGAAATTAAACAGCAAAACCAGAGGTATATAGCAAGAAGAAAAGATAACAGATGAAGCAAAAGGTTGCTTTTGAACGGAACTGCCAGACTCTCCATACACATGATTTGATTATAGTGGGCACACTTTTCAAAAGGATGAATAAGAGAAATGGCACCAGAAGAGTATGCCAGAGTCTCCGAATAGTCATGCAGAGATTTTCCTTCTCATAGATTGTTTTCATCCAAGGTGAAAGAGCTCAGTCTGAATGGGTTAAAAATAGGGTCCATACCTTTCCCAAGGGCATTTCTATGAAACTTGGGTTACTGATTTTTCTTTCTAAACCACTAACCATTACATTATCCACACGTCAGCACATTACAACATCCCACCCACACCCACACAAATGTGTCTGTATGTATATAGTGACATGCAAAAGTTTTGAACTCTTAGGATTTATTAAGGAAATGATAATTTTAATATTATTTAAATTATTTATTTATGCATCAAAATTTATTTATTTGACAAGAATATTGAACAACAAAATCAGCTTTCAAACAAAGTAGAGACTTTAGAAATCATCGATAATCTCCATTCTCCTATATTGGATGTAAAACATGGATACTGTTGGCAGAAACGGACAGAAGGATCCAAGCGTGTTTAGAACAAATGCATGAGGAAACTCTTTGGCATTTTCTATTTGGAACAAAAAAACAATGAGTTTGTGTGGAAAATGGTTGAAAGTTTCGTGGGACACCAGGGACCTCTTCTTACCACTGTCAAACAGAGAAAAATTGCGTGGTTTGAACACATTACAAGGTACAGACCATCATGCAAGGCACCGTTGAAGGTGGATGATGTAGGAGAGGATGCCAATGCAAAAAACGGTTGGACAATATCACTGTACCAGAATTGCTGATGGTTGCTGGTTAATAGACTTTTGTGGAAAAGAGTTAGCATGGTTTCTGCATTTGGATCCGCCCTATGATTACAAAAGTCAAGTGAGATAATGATGATGATGGTGGTGGTGGTGGTGGTGGTGATGATGATGATGGTAGTGGTGGTGGTGGTGGTGGTGGTGGTGGTGGTGGTTTTGGTGGATATGGGGGGGTGAAGATGATAATGATGGTGATGATGATGGTGATGATGATGGTGATGATGTTGGTGGTGGTTGTGATGATGATGATGATGATGATGGTGGTGGTGGTGGTGGTTTGAGATGATGATGGTGGTGGTGGTGGTGGTGGTTTTGGTGGATATGGGGGGGTGAAGATGATAATGATGGTGATGATGATGGTGATGATGTTGGTGGTGGTTGTGATGATGATTATGATGGTGGTGGTGGTGGTGGTGGTGGTTTGAGATGATGATGGTGGTGGCGGTTGTGGTGGTGGTGGTGGTTTGAGATGATGATGGTGGTGGTGGCGGTGGTGGTATTGGTGGTGGTGGTTTTGGTGGATATGGGGGGGGGAGATGATGATGATGGTGATGATGATGGTGGTGGTGGTGGTGGTGGTGGTGGTTGTGATGATGATGGTGGTGGTGGTGGTGGTGGTGTTGGTGGTTTGAGATGATGATGATGGTGGTGGTGGTGGTCGTGGTGGTTTGAGATGATGATGATGATGGTGGTGGTGGTGGTGGTGATGAGGATGATGATGATGATGATGATTTATGCATCTATGGATGTCACTATGAAAAATACCCATTGAGAAATTTGAAAAAAAAACATCTGAATATCATCTGGAAAATAATCAATATTTTTCCACAAAAGGATCAATAATAAAGAAATGGTACACAACATGCCACAAAGTCTCCAAACAGCGCTCCTAAAGTTTGAATTAAGAGTTTTCCTTCTCTTAGACTTGTTACCAACTAAGGCCTGAGGTATCTGTGTACCCTACTACTTGATCCATATTGCTATAATGTAAAAATTCAGCTGAATACAATTAACTAGTAGTACCCGTGAAAATTTTACAGTTTTCCTATTTTAATTTTCTGATGAATCTTAATTCTTAAGCTAATGACTGAATGAGCTCCTTGTGAGTTCTGAAACTAAAAGTTACCCTTGGAAATTTTCCTCTTGCTTTGCTAAATATTTGAGATTAAATCTTTTAGAAAATATTGTAATATCATTCCTAATTATGAATGCAGATCATTATTTAAAGAAGTAAGAGGGTACAAATGAAAAGATTTGAAAATGACAAGATTTTCCATTTCATTGAAACACATGTGAAACAAATGAAAATGTAATCATTCTTTTTTTGTTTTTGCAACAAAACTAAACAGCATCCCTGGTATGTCTTTTTCTTGTTTCCTCATCATCAAAATGGAATAGCCCATTATTTATGAGGTATTGACAGGGTATAATGTATGTGCAAATGAATAATCAAGAAGAATTATATGATAGTGAGGTGATATTATATCTGAGGAGAAATAAATAATTGTTTACAAGATTATTGATGCATAGGACTCTTTATGACAATAATAATATTCTGTCTACTGATCTAAATAAAGAAATGTTCACTGAAAATTCTAGCCAATGAATTGCCAATCCATATTAATCCTATCACACTTTGTAGTTTCTTTGTTTATTTTCTGCTTTTCCATGATACACCAACTATTGTCCTCATATCTTTTCCATCAATCCTATCACTCATATTCTTTGATAAAGACAAGCTTTCATCACAAGAGAGCAGAATGATTTCCATTACGGCTTGAAAGAAATTTATTTTCAGATACTTATGGATATTTGACTTCCGTAATCTTTCCATTTGGTTTAGTCTGTCCAAGGCTTGCGCAACTGGGATGTACTTCCCAGCAAAATCTGGCCAACTGATTAAATATCAGAATTTCCTGATTGGGCTGATAACTTTTCAGAGACTGCT
Organism: Acanthosepion esculentum; assembly: GCA_964036315.1. Classification (NCBI taxonomy): domain Eukaryota; kingdom Metazoa; phylum Mollusca; class Cephalopoda; order Sepiida; family Sepiidae; genus Acanthosepion; species Acanthosepion esculentum. The sequence goes on from OZ038505.1 coordinate 83,313,619, forward strand.
GGCTGGAAATCTTGAAAATCAAGATAAAAAAATTGTTTTTTCTGATAGAAATATGAGTCAATTCAACAATCAATCATTTTCTATGCTACATTATCAAAAGATAACACACTGAGAGGCTGGAAAAAAGAAATTGCAAAACATTTCAAAATTAATGATAACAAAACAAAAACACACACACAAACACACACACATATATATATATATATATATGTATATATATATATATATATATATATATATATATATATATATATATACAATCACATATAAACTGGGTGCTTTGAAAGTAATGTCTATAAGTTATTTCTGCAGCGACGACAACAGATACACAGTAAGAGTATTGGATGTGGCAAGTTTTAAACTAAAAGACTATTTTGCCAAAATAGTCACCACTGTTGGCTCTGTATCTTTTAGGGTCTCTTCATTTTGCATGTTGACAGATGTGCAAGGATGCCTCAAACATATTCATTACACACATTACTCCCATTATTGCTTAAATGCATTACCCACTGCAGAACTGTGCTCACATCTATTGTTTGGTTTCTGTAAAGACTCATGTCAATGGTTAAAATTTGCTTCCCATTACTGAATTCAATGAGACAACTTTCTTTCATATGCACTTTTGTGTCAGACACTATTTTATTAAACTGCCGTTTGTAACAAGGAAAAGGGGTAAAAGAAGAAAAGCAAGTGTATTATAAAACTATCAGTGGGGAAGGTAACTGAAATTACATTTTTTTTATCTGGCCTCATATGTGCTTACGAGAAAAGTTTTGGAAGAGATGTGCATATACCATCTGTTGGAAAATGTAAAAAGATTTCAGTTTCCAATGAACTGGGGAAATGAATGTGCTCCAGCTGGGACATCTTTTTCTATGTGCTACTACATCTTGGAGCAAGGAGAAAGAGAGAGAGAGAAAGAAAAATGTTTGTCTTTTTATAGACTTAAACATCACCACCTAATGGTATTTAGTTAAGTCAAGTGGGGTAATCAGATTTCTAGTTTCTTTACTATTATCACGATGGGATAATTTTTTTCTTTTTCTTTTTTATTATTCATCATTATTATTATTATTATTTTATCGATTTTATTTCATTCTCGCACAAAGTCTAACATTCATCCATGCCTTGAATATTGCTTTCACAGCTGGTATGGTGCTTCAGATATGTATCTAGAGATTCTTGACAAAATGCAAAGAAGAATCTACAATGTTATTGGCATTGAGCTGGCATCTTGGTTTCAATTACAACCATAATATTTCTTCTCTGTGCCTTTACTGAAAATAGTTGTCATAGCAATTGTTCTGATGAGTTCTGCTCTTTGATACCTCAACTTCATGAACTTAATTGCAGTACTAGATTGGCAGTTAGGTCTTATCTTTTTAGTGTTTAAATTTAAACTGCTAAATGTAACCATAAATTCTATTCTGATAGGTTTTACTCTGACAATTCTCACCTATAGAACTCTCTTTTGTTATTTTGCTTTCCAGTCAACAAGATCTTCAAATATTTAAATGAAACATCGATCATAATCTTCTGTCGCCTTTATTACTGTCCTTTTTATTATCCTTTCTCCTCAGCAATATACAAGTATCTCTAAATGAATAGCAGGAGAACCAGAACATATGTGGCAGTAATACTGAAAGCAGGGATGAATGGTAGACATATATATATATATAAGATTGAATCTGGAGAGAAAAATTGTCTCACATGACACAATGAATCAACTTGTTTAGCAGCAGACCCCCTAGCAATTGATTCAATATAATCTTTCCACTCCATGTCAGAGGAAAACATCAAGCTGAGAAGGTGCAATTCGTTATTCTCATTGAGGTTAGCATCGGTCATGCTGATGGAAGGTAGAAGTGGTTCCCTCAGAGGATTAAAAAGAGAGCACTTTAAAAATATTATTTTAATTTGGCATTATTTATTATTATTATAAATGTTATTTTCAGTTGCTAAATTTGTTTAAGTTGCTGTCCCTGTTTTTTTTATTTTTATGAACAGAACATAAGAGCTGAAAGAAGCCTGCCTTGTCCTCAAAGACAGTTTAATACAGCTAAGTCATACACAAAAATATACTGTATATACTTGTGTATCATGTGACATTTGAAGAACTAATTGTGAAGCTAATTTTAAGAAGGTTGCATCATACATGAGATATATAATTAGGGCATGTACTGCTGCTGCTGCTGGCTATGCCATTGACCAAACTATATATCCATTTATTGTAGTCAAAAAGTAGAGTTGTATTTTAAAATAAACATGATTTTGATAAAACTGATGTTTTACTTAACTGTATCCGATACTAGTGCATGTAATAGTCACATATTAGTATCGTATTATAAAATACAAACATAGCAAATATGCATCTTTTCCAATGTTTACGTTTATAAGATGTTTAGCTGTTTCTCATTTGGTTGTTTATGGCTGCATGTGTTTATGCAACGGGTATAGTGTTACTAACGGTACTTTTATCATTCTCTTTTACTTTTTAAAATTATTTTAACTAGAAAATGGGATAAAGAGATTGAGGAAAAGAGGTTAGTCTATTGTAATTTGGTCTCTCAAAAAAAGAACTCGCATGATACATGAGATACATGAAAAAATCATTTTGAACTTATTTAACTAGAAGATGGGATAAAGAGATAGATGAAAAGAGGTTTTGTCTATTGTAATTTGGTCTCTCAAAAAAGGAACTCGCATGATACAAGAGATACATGATAAAATCATTTTTTATAAGTGAAAAATTGGGGGTTGCATTGTATGAGTATATACTTTACATATATATGTATATATATATATATATATATATATAAATATAAAAGTGAACACTTAGAGGCAACAGTCTGTTTCATGCTAGATGCAATCGTCGGGCCACGAGTGCTGTTATTTTTCTCGGCTATTTATATATACGTGTCAGTGGTGCATTGTGGGTAGACATTTTTGGCAGAGATTTTACCGGAAGTCTTTATTTGTTTATTTGTGTCAAATTATTTTGCTTGTTTTTATTTATTTTCATTTTTATTTTTTATCCTTTATATTTATTTTATTTTTATTTATTTATTTTTAAATTTTTTATTTTGATCGGTGTTTTTATTAACGTAGTAAAAAATTGTTCATATAGCTTATTGTGGGTAGTCTATTATGGCGGCTATTTTACTGGAAGTCGTTTACTTATTTATTTGGGTCAAATTATTTTGCTTGTTTTTATTTATTTTTATTTTTTATCTTATATATTATTTATTTATTATTTTTATTTTGATCGGTGTTTTTATTAACGTAATAAAAATTTGTTTATATAGATTATTTAACAGTTTTGTTTTTGTTTGGGGTTGATTGTTGCAAAATCAACAAATAGCTTTTAGACTATATTTCTTCACACATATATATATATATATATATATATATATATATATATATATATATATATATATATATATATATATATATTAATGTATAATTGGGCAGCAACTTTTTTTAAACATCTTTTATTAAATATTTTCCATAATATTGGAGCAATAAAAATTATGGAAAATTTCCGTACTCCCTTATATGTGCAAAATGGAAAAATGCAAGGATACTAGAAAAATTAAATAAAAAATTAATTAAATCTTCCTTGTCTGCTATAAATAATTTAGGATACCAGATTTGGTTGGGCCTGACTCATCTACTAACTAATGAGGACATATCCCATCAAACAAGAAAATGGTGAGTCATGTTTTTTTTACCAAATTGAGGACTTTGTGCCAGAGATAGTTTCTATATCTGACAAAGATATATTTCCAAAGGAAAGTGGCACCATGGGCTTGTAAACTACACCATGTTGCATCTGGGCAAGGCAACTGCTCAGTTTGATTCCTGGAAACTGACTGAAGGATTGGCCACTGTTGTAATTCTATGAACTGACATCACTAAGCAGCTGTCATATGACCCATGTGACTTCATATTGACCAAAGGGATAATTTGTATCCCGACAGATCCATAATATTTAAAATGGTTATTTTTATAAAAAATACATTTTATAAAATATTAACTGCAAGCAAAGAATCAAAATTCTTGAGACTCTTGCACTAAAAATAAAATTATAACCTGCATTAAATATACTTTCCTAAAAGAATTGGGGATTTGATACTTTTAATAATTATATAAATACAAAAATAATAAATAAATTATTCAAAGGGAGATTTTTTCAAAATCCATGTCATATTTAATGAAACATATATATGTCTCTATGGTTCTTGAATGGACTTTGAAGATGAAAGCCATAGTATGAATGTTGGTGCCATTACTGAAGGCCTGAATGATTTTTTTCTTCTCACCATTGCTCAGTTGGGATGACAGTGAGTCTGACAAAATCAATTTTAACCTGCTATTTTTTAGCTGAATAATTCAAAGGGTTTTTCAGTGATTCTTATGAAAATGAAGTCAAGATAGCTAAACATGTTATCTGAAAGCCTGGAGATAAAAACTCAATTAGTTTTGTCAATTTTTAGATATTAAACATTTTGTGGGGGTGGATAATTATGCTGTTAAATGAACTGGAAATATTTGCTGTTAATATATGATTTCCTCCTGAGTATAAGATAAATGGTCAAAAGCATTAGAACTGACAATAAGAATTATGGACAATTCCTGAATAGGCTTCAACCAACCGTTCATTCCATTGTATGAAGACAGGAGACACTAGATGAAAATTCACTAAAGTATTCACTTACCCATCATATTCAATAATACATGTATGTGCCTATGTAAGTGTGTGTATGTTTGCAAATGTTTGTAGCTCCAAGCATTCTTTGTTCCATCAGACACATTAGAGTCTGTTTTAATTCCAAGGTAATTTTTCAGTCAGTGATTTACTTATTTGAGTAGGTTTTAGCTTAAGAAAATTATATCTTTTTGATCTTGTCAGATTATACAAGCAAGGCTTTGTTATACCCGACAGATTTCAGATTAGACTACCAATCTTTTCATTTCACTTTTGCTTCAAGACAAATCGGTTTTTCAATATTCTCGACAGAAGAAATTTTTAGAAACACCACAATTAATTGTTCAGAAAGTGATTAAGACATTTTCGATTTTCTGAGATTACTTTATTGCAGCTAAACGGTTGTCACAATTATGCATATCTGTGTGTATGTTTTTCAGTTGGGTTTACCAAAAGTAGTACAGAGATTTGAAAGAACTTTAAATAAAACAAAAGATATTTTATGGTTGTATTTTTAAATTGAAAGACAATCTGAAATTTAAAGCTCTTAGGAAGTCAATTATGAAAAACAGCATAAATTGTCTGCGTTTCTTTTTCTGTCAATGTTACTCTGTCATTACTTCCACGGATAATGTTCCAACGAGCTCCATTCTTTAGTGCACTCAGTTCAAATTTTACATTTGCTTATGGCGACATCACATTGAAACAGCAGTTTCCCCACAATCACTGGTTAAGCAACATTGAGCCTGGGCAGTAGCTAGATGGGGGACCACTTTGGAATACTAGGTGCTATAGTGGCTATAGTGATGCAATGGACAATGGCTTGGAATTGTTAATTAAAGAGTCGAATTCCAGTTGCTCAAAGACCATTGGGAAAAGGTATGCATCCAATGCTTCTCCCCACATCTATGGATTATAACTAGTAATCCTAAATCATTATTATCTCCAAAAGATATCTTACAATCTAAAAATATTTTCTGGCTTTAAATAACCTACAAAGGTTTGATAAGCTATAGAAAACAGATCAATCAAAGAAATACTGATTAGCTACACAGGCATGTCTTTCAGATCGATTTACATTCTCTGGAATATAAATTTATAGAAACCGTCATGGCAAAAAGTGAGGGATCAGTTTATATATTGATTGTAATATAGAATTGATCTCCCACTTTATGTACATGTTATAATTTCTTTTGGTCTATCAAATTCAGATTAGGTATGAAGTATCCTCTTCTCTTAATTAGTAAGACTTGTATCAGTAAAGCATTATTGTAAAATTGTTACAATATGTGATTGATATCTTCTGGCTTTAAATAACCTGCAAAAGGTTGATAAGCCATCAAAAACAAATCAATCGATCAATCAGACCTTTACATCCAGAACTTGCCTTGCTATGCTCATTGGTTTGAATCATCCACATTCCCAACAGAATTGGTAAGAAGAGCATTCCACTCTGAAAACTTCTTCCCATGAACTGCTACTTGGCAGATCAAACTCCCACATGGATGCTTTCCAGAACATGGCCATCTTAACCACTTCAAGTACAGAGTCAATAGTTATCTAACCCCTATATCCTTGCAATGTTCACTTCCTACTTGCTGCTCTCTCACATTCATATCCTATACCTCATTGAGGATGTTGTTTTTGATTTGGATTTGTTGTTTGCAGTTGAGAAAGTTTTGTGTGTTCACAAACAACTACAAGTATTGAATTGATTGAGAATATAAACAAATAACAGAATAAATAAAATAAGATAAAATTTTTATTCTATTGGGAACTTTTACTATGGCAAATATTCGAGGATAATCCCTGAAAGAAAGTGTAAATTCAAAGAATGCCCTTATGATAGTCCTTTCAAAAATGATGATAGGGTTTGCAATGCATGAATGTCTAAAAAATATCAGGTGTAGCATCTGCTATGAGTAACCATCTACCTTGGGTGGCTCTTAGGAATTGTACTGGGTGAAATAGGTTTAAGCCAGGTGATCTTGAAATTTACTTATATTCCTGCCATTAGAGATGAATTGATTTCCAAAATACATTGTTTTGAATTGTGGTGGCTGACACCTTCTTGCTGAAAACATAGTGAATCAAAATTATCAATCTCATTCAATATTCATCTTAAAAGTTTAATGCCATTTAGTGTGTATCTAACAATACATTTCAATATTACCAGTAACTGCTTTCACTTTCACTTTCACTTTCAAATATGAAGGGTCCAATTATCATTACTTTAAGATTATCCATAGACCAACTTCAGGATTTTGATTTGTTAACAATACCCATGGAACACTTTTACAGTGGATTAAAATGCTGCTTCATAAATTTGGTGTCATAGTAATTATGAGTTCAATCCCTGGCCTGGGTAATGTAGACAATCCAGCAGCTTATATATATTTGTATGCTTGTGAGTGTCTATGTTGTTGTATGTGTATCTGTGTACATGCAGCTGTTGGTAGTGTTCTGTTGTTATCCCATCAGATCCACAGCTATTTTTTCATTTTTTTTCTTTGTCATACATAGACTGTTTTTTTTTTGTGTGTGGAATGAGATATCGGAGAACCAAGTTTGGATTCCAGTCAGGTTCATTACAATCCCTTACATGAAAATACCATTGGGAAATGTATGAATTCATCTCATCTCCCCTCAGCTATGGGTTGAACAGCAGGACAGAATGATCCCTATAGCCTTGGTTGGCAACCAGTCTACCGCAGAAAGGAAAGGTTACCTACTGCAGGAAAACTTCTGCCTAGTTAGTCATGAATCAAAGACATATGATCGCCTAAGCACTTACCTGACAGACAGATTTTTTATCTATGAGACATTTCGATGATGACTGCTCTCTGCCATTTTTCCAAGCAGCATAGCCGTCCATTTTCAGCATTATCGAAGATGACCATAACATAACACCACATGATGGGTGCAATGTAATACTTACATAGTCTATCTTTTATTTAAATATGTATCTGATATGCCTGCAGATAAAGTTAGATTATATGAGACAAAGAACTTAGCTACATGAAGTTGTTTCTCTGCTGCTGGAACACAAATGAAGAGAGACAGAACAAACAGAAGTACAGGAGACGAACAAAACAAAGCCAATGAAACAGAGACCATCTCCATGGCCAAGACGATGAAGAATTCCATGAAGGAATGGCAGACATGAAGGTCGAATGGAACTGAGAAACAGAAAAAGACAACAAACTCACAATGTTCCGTACAACGGGAAATACTGTTGTTGACTCACATCCAAAACAGAAAATCTGTCTGTTTATACTAAGTCAAGAAACATCACTGATCTTGCTATGCATGGCACAAATCATTTGCATAAACAAATTGTAGGCACCACTCAGCTCATCACTGCACCATATTTTTTGCAAGCAGAAATTCTCATGTTCACACTAGCCATCCGTATTGTACAGGGAGAACATCATCGTAAAAAAAAAAAAAAATCTGACTGTTGTAAAGATACAGCATAGCAGACAGGGTCAGGTACTTTCTGGAGAGGTGCAAGGAACTAACCATTTTTCTAGCATCTTTGCTGTTTAATCTGTAACCCTTTACCTTGAGTAAGTCGATGAAATTATCAAAAAAATGAATTTTCATGGACCTAATCAAACAAGTACAACAATTTAAATATCTGGGAAGTGTTTTAACAGAGGACAGAAAGTGCGACACTGAAATCTGAAGGTGCATTGAGATTGTGAAAGATGCCTTCTAAAACATAAGCAGAGTATTAAGAAACAGAAAAATTTCATTAGAAGCAAAGAAAAGAGTACTGAACTGTTGCATAATACCAGTCTTTGTATATGGCAGAGAATTCTGAGAAATCTCCTCACAGATGAAGAAGAGACAAGACAAACAGAAATGTGGTTCTACAGAAGGATGCTGAGAATATCATAAACTGATGATGTGAGAAACAACAAAAAGGACACTTATACTTAACATCTTGCATTGGGGGAAATGATCTAAAAAATGAATTTTCTTGAACTTAGTCAAACAAGTACAACAATTTAAATATCTGGGAAGTGTTTTGCAGAGGACAGAATGTGCGACACTGAAATCTGAAGGCATATTGGGATAGTGAAAGATAATTTCCAAAAGCTAAATTAAATATAATTAAACAGTAAAATTTCCTTAGCAACAGGGAAGAGTACTGATCTGTTATGTAACATCAATCCTACTATATGGCAGTGAATACTGGTCAATCTCCTCACAGATGGAAAAGAGACTTGAAGAACCAGAAATGTGATTCTACAGAAGGCTGCTGAGAATATCATGTACTGGACATGAAGTTTTAGAGAAAATGAAAATAAAAATGGCACTTACACTAAACATCAGGAAGAGATAGCTGAAATTTTTAGGGCTCATAGTGAGGAAAGAGAGCTTGAAAAATTTGATACTCACAGGGACAAATTGAAGGCAAAAAGGACAGAGGAAAACAATGCATAACGAACCTTTTAGGAGAGATATCAAAAAGACAAAATTTATTAAGAGCTACAAAGAACAGGAAATTGTGGAGAGCCATGATCGTTGATGTCCTGAAGTGACGCAACACATAGAAGAAGAAGTTCTAATCTTCAATCAACATTCTCTTTTCAATATTCGATAGAATTCAATTCAGTCTATTCATTTCCTGTTTCACTCATTCGGACTCAGGATCTGTTTCTTGTTTATTCTTGCCAGTCATGTGTATCTGATAGAAATGTTTACATGCAAATGAAAAACATTTTCTGAAATTTGGAGAAAGTCTTCAAATTTCCAAAAATCCTTTTAATGGACAAAATTAAAATGTTTCATTCCAAAATATAACAATTCTGATTTATAGTTGTTTTTAATTAAGAATTAAGAATTGTCAATGTGAGAAATATTTTTGAAAAATTCAGTAAATTAATTAATTAATTAATAAAAAATATGAATTATTAATTGAAATTGATTAATCCCCAAGAAATAACTGAATAACAACAACAACAACAATAATAATAATAATAATAATAATAATAATAATAATAGTAATGATGATAATGTTGTAGTTGGAGCCCTTGGACTGGTTGAAAAAGATTCCAGTAGACTAATTGAAGGGATTCCTGGATGTCCATGCCTCAAAGAAATACAAAAAATTGTTCTCACAAGAACAGCCCACACTTTACGAAGGGCTTTATCTATGTATTTTTTTTTTTTGTCAATGGAAAGTGTCATGATGTCATTTCTAACCTGAGGTGGGACCCGGAAAGAAATGTGAACATGCCAGAAATCAAAGGGAATAAAAACAATAATAATAATAATAATAATAATTGGAATATTTTTTTAAGTAGTTTTGATGATTTAAACATAAATCAGTGTTTGTGTAAGATCCGTTATATGTAGATTTAATTTTTATAGCATCAGTTAAGATAATGATAAACTGATTTCATCTTCTCTCCTCCTCAGATTATGTTTTGAAAGGCAAAAAACAAAAGAGGTGAATACTGCCAAAATTTCTGGAATGAGAAGTTATCATAATTTTTTAATCCAGAAGAAAGTTAGATAAATGTAAATTAAGAATGTGTTTACCAAATAATTTTGAAAGTATTTCACTTGTTGTACCATCATAAAAAATGTCTAAGCTATCTTTATTCGCACATATAATCCCTGTGCGGTAAGAATAAACTTTATACTAATAGAGAATAACCAGTGTTGTACTAAGTCACAACTTAATAGATAGCATTGTTTTTGCTTGATTCCTGCTACCAACAAGCAGTAAGCTATAGTCCAGTACCACTTGTTGCAATCAGGGGTAGATGAAACTTCATAGCCATAGTGAAAACAGCCCATCTTTCAGAAGGAAAGCCAGGAGTAACCACTGGCTAGAAGACAGGATGACAGTCAGGTGTAGATGGCATTACATGATATTTGTCTTTTACAGCACTCTAGCAGAGTATCATGCGCATGTCAGAGATCATGGTCTAGAAAAACTATCAGTAAATCTGACACTCTATAGCAATGGCAAACTGAAAGACAAACATATGTTATACTATTTATAGGCACACTATTTTCCTCATCTTTGTTGCTGTTATCAAAAAGTTTCGGCCGTTGTGCTCTCTGGCTTTCATCAGGTGTATACTGATCTGGGAAACCTACAGGGAATTCAGAAGTGAACCCTTTATTTGATATATGGTGCTAGACTGCCCATGTCTTGAGATATCTTGCCTCGTTCTTGTTTTTAGTACTACAAGCAGGTCTGGTTTGAGGCTTCATGTTCTTCGCAGTGTATTATCCCATGGATTAAAGCACTGGTTCTTAAATTTGTTGACATGGCAATTGGTGTTCAATCTCTAGGCTAGGCAGTATGTATTTAGACTCAATAGAAATCGGTGGCCAATAACTGAGCAGTACTAAAAATAAGATCTAGACACAATATCCCTAAACATCTGCATCAGAATGAGAATATCCCTCTTCTGTAGATTAAATAAACGGTTCAGTTCAGAATTCCCTGCCGGTTACATGGATTGGCATATACCTTGTTAGTTTCAATCTAAACTAGAAATGATTGCAAAACCCTTTCCCCTCCTCAATTTATAGGAAAAAGCACACAAATGCATGCTGGGATTTCTCCCTAGCCAAAAGAATAGGCCAGTTCTTGGTTTCATTTGACTCAGTCCCTGTCTGTCTTGTTTTGAAGACAGAACACTATGTTCAGTAATCCACATTTACTCTTGTGTGTCAACATCAATTCTTAGTTTGTGAACTTTTTGCCTTATTACTGTTGATTTGCCTTATTACTGTTGATTTGCCATATTACTGTTAATTTGCCTTATTACTGTTGATTTGCCTTATTACTGTTAATTTGCCATATTACTGTTGATTTGCCTTATTACTGTTAATTTGCCTTATTACTGTTAATTTGCCATATTACTGTTGATTTTCCTTATTACTGTTAATTTGCCATATTACTGTTGATTTGCCTTATTACTGTTGCTTTGCCATATTACTGTTAATTTGCCTTATTACTGTTGATTTGCCTTATTACTGTTAATTTGCCATATTACTGTTGATTTGCCTTATTACTCTTAATTTGCCTTATTACTGTTGATTTGCCTTATTACTGTTAATTTGCCTTATTACTGTTGATTTGCCTTATTACTGTTAATTTGCCATATTACTGTTGCTTTGCCATATTACTGTTAATTTGCCTTATTACTGTTGATTTGCCTTATTACTGTTAATTTGCCATATTACTGTTGCTTTGCCATATTACTGTTAATTTGCCATATTACTGTTGATTTGCCATATTACTGTTAATTTGCCTTATTACTGTTGATTTGCCTTATTACTGTTAATTTGCCTTATTACTGTTGATTTGCCTTATTACTGTTAATTTGCCATATTACTGTTGCTTTGCCATATTACTGTTAATTTGCCATATTACTGTTGCTTTGCCATATTACTGTTAATTTGCCTTATTACTGTTGCTTTGCCATATTACTGTTAATTTGCCATATTACTGTTAATTTGCCTTATTACTGTTGATTTGCCTTATTACTGTTAATTTGCCATATTACTGTTGATTTGCCTTATTACTGTTAATTTGCCATATTAATGTCGATTTGCCTTATTACTGTTGCTTTGCCATATTACTGTTAATTTGCCATATTACTGTTAATCTGCCTTGCCTATATTGTTTCCTTGCTTTATATTATTTTTTGCCCTGTTCTTTTCTTTTCTTGTAATTGTTTATTGCAAAATTTGTCAATTCTGTTTGTTGGGCAGTTCTGATATTTATCTGCTTTTAACCATGGCCACTCACTCTACATACCTGATAAAGTTCATAGGACTCAATGAAACCAAACATTGTGATAATGACAACAAAGATGAGGATAACAGTCTGCTTGCAAATAGTGTAAACAACAAGTGATGATGATTAATTTCAGGATATAATTATCATGAAAATTATGGTTGCATACAAAATGTAAAATATATTAACTAACTTGTCTTCATTTCAATATAATTTTTCCATTATTAAATCCTTTTCCTCTTTATATTATTTGCAAAAAGATTCAAATGAATGTCTGGGACCACCTCAAAGTAAACTGTCACTTTTTGTCTCTCTTTTCCTTTAGCAAATTAATTGAAATGATAGATATCTTAAAAGAAACCTGTTTAGATATCACAAGTGTTGAATTTCTGAATAAACAGCTTATTAAACAAACATTACCCAGTTGAATAGATTTATAGTAAAGAAAATTAGGTACTAAATTTATTTGAAGTCAAAACATTTTTTAACAGAATTAGAAGAATGAAGGAAAACACCAGGTGTTCTTCATAAAGAAAACAGATACATATAGAGAATTAATCAAATTATTTGACATTTAAGGTCACAATGTCTTTGCATTATGACAGATTTTATTATGCACGTCATATATATATAATAACTGCGACATTGCTCTAATTATTGAACAATTTAGTTCATGCCATATTGACTGAGAAACTACTACAACAAAAGAATTCTCCAATTATCATATTAGTAAAAAAATGCACTATCTTAAATTTAAAAAAAAAATTCAACCTTAGTGTTGTGACCGCACTCTCGAAAACATTTTCTTATCGATTAATAATAACACAATTCTAAAAAACATATTTCGACTCACATCTCCTTTTTCGTGTTCCTTTATTACGTGGACGTACTAAAAAAACAAATTAATTTCCATGCCTGATGATGTCTGTATGAACAGATGAAAGTACTAGCAAAAAAAGACCTTATACCACCAGAATTTATTAAAAACAGGGATCATAACATTCATCGAGAGATTTTGTGGGTTAATGTAATATTAATAAATTTGTTCGCGAAGATATTTTCACCATTTATAGCATTAACTTTACTAATCTGCTTTTTGTATGAATGATTCATGTAATATATATATATCCAAAATTAACTCATACTGGGAATAGGTCTATTTCAACTGATTAAAACTTTGCCAGTCTTATTCAACCCTAGTGTATAAACTGAGTTTGTGTCAGAATTAGATATTTAACTGTGACAGCCAGCGGAAAGTTAATACAGAATTTGTCCATTTCAGTGTTTCAGTCAAACAAAATGCACAAGGCAGTAGTTAGGGGTGGATTGTATTAGTCATAACGGAAAGAGCTTTTATGAAAATAAAACAAGATATAAATCTTTTGACATTAAATTGGGGTTATATGAAGAATGAAGTGTTAATCTGAAGCTAACAGCTATTAATTTTTGGCTCCATTATAATAAATACATTGAGCTCTTTTTGTGGATCAGTTTTAATATTTTATATTATTGGGATCCACTTGGATTATGTACCAACGGATTTGTTAACTTCAACACACACACACACACACTCACACACACACACACACTCACACTCACACACACACACACACTCACACACACTCACACACACACACACTCACACACACACACTCACACACACACACACACTCACACACACACTCACACACACACACACTCACACACACTCACACACACACTCACACACACACACTCACACACACAAACTCACACACACACACACACACTCACACACACAAACTCACACACACACACACTCACACACACTCACACACACACTCACACACACACTCACACACACACTCACACACACACACTCACACACACACACACACTCACACACACACACTCACACACACACTCACACACACTCACACACACACTCACACTCACACACATTCACACACACTCACACACACACTCACACACACTCACACACACACACACTCACACACACGCTCACACACACACACTCACACACACACTCACACACACACTCACACACACACTCACACACACACACACTCACACACACACACACACTCACACACACACACACTCACACACACTCACACACACACACACACTCACACACACACACACACTCACACACACACACACACTCACACACACACACTCACACACACTCACACTCACACACACACTCACACTCACACACACACTCACACACACACTCACACACACACACTCACACACACACACACACTCACACACACACACACACGCTCACACACACACACACACACATATGTGTGTTTGTATGTGTGCGTTTCATTGAATATGTCAGAAAAGGAAAACTTAATTAATTTTTTCCAGCATTCTTACAATTTTCGTTTGGTAGGTGTAAGGGAGTACAAATATTGGCTGTATTGTCCCAAATGCATTTGGCTATTTCTTTAGCCATTTTCAAGTGTGTGTATTTTTAGGTGGTGTTAATTTCTCTTCATGTTTCAGCGTTTACAATGTGTTTTTTGTTTTGTTTTGAATACTGATCTTCAACTGTCGAGTGTTGCTGGAATTCGAGTGAGTGTCTTACTGTTTTTTGGGGGGTTTTTTGGGGGGGGTTGCCAAAAATATATACTGAGTGAGCAACAATTATTATTCTTAAAAGAGTGCTCAATACAGAGTAGAGCAGATATAATTATTTATTTAAATATTATAACATAAATATGTCATAAAATCACTACAAAAATAGCCATTTTGTTTCAACACTTCCGGTGTCTTATCAAGTGATGATGTTGAATGTAGAATAAATGGTTTTAAAAGTTTCAAATTAATTAACGATCCTTCGCTAGGGGTAAACGCTGTTACATAAGCTAGAATACCAATCAAAATACAAGTATATTCTAGCTTATGTAACAGCGTTTACACCTAGCGAAGGATCGTTAATTAATTTGAAACTTTTAATACCATTTATTCTACATTCAACATCGTCACTTGATAAGACACCAGAAGTGTTGAAACAAAATGGCTATTTTTGTAGTGATTTTATAACATATTTATGTTATAATATCTAAATAAATAATTATATATATACACAAATCCTGTTTATTTTAAATGCCAAATATAATTTTTCAATAAAAAAAACCTGTATTTCCTAGTATAATATATGACTGCACTAAATAATGCTAGCTTGTGACAACCAGATATATATTTTTTAATTTAAATTATGTAACAGCCAGTCTATACTCAGCACCTGATAATTGCATTGTGCATGAAACTCCAAGATGTGTTAATGGTGAAGGATAATATATATATTTATTAATATACTACTGGGTGCCATTCAAGCTAGCTCTTGTTGAGGGCTCTTGATTGGGCCTTCAACCCAACAATGACGCTTCATGCATTGAGTACATATTAAATTTTATTAAACCTGAATTATATTTTTCAAACAATAGTTTTCATCAAAACAATGATATCATTTATCTATTTGTAATATCTTGCAAAGCCACATGATAAACAACATTTTTGGTTTTCCCATTTGGGGTCAGTACAAATAGCTTGTTTCCATTCCCAACCCTTGAAGAACCAACATGGAGCTGGCCATGAGAAAAGCAGGGCTCCATCAAATGAAGTCCAGTTACTTTCAATGATTTTTCATGGAACTTATTGATTGACATTGCATAGCACACTGGAGACCAAAGTCTTTTGAACTCAAAAGGAAGTCCTGGAGGATTTAATGGGATTCTTGGAATTAAAAATCTTTTTGAACCAGTAAGGATTTTTGCTTCTGAGAGATGAGGAAGCATCTTCTTGATAATTAACCTTATCCATTACAAAGTTTGGGAAGATACAGATTTTTCAATAGCATAACTTGCATATTTTCTTTTAGTTCCAGCGTGTGTGATATCATTTCAGGAGGATTCAATAAGTTCAGGAACTCTATTGGATAATTCAATGCCTGATCTTGTTCAACAACATTGTCAATGGAAAAAGTACTTCATACTTTCTTTTGGAATTTCTTGGAGAAGTTTCCACTAGATGCTATCCACAGTTTCATTCTTGAGAGCTAATATGTTGATCTTACAAAGCCAGTTTGAATCCATGAAATGGTATTTAATGTTTGGATAAACATGGTTAATCAAGTCTTGGATACTTGAGACAGAAACTCCACAACCATTTGGGAGTGAAATATCTCAATTTTGATGCATTTTGATGGTTCCATTGCCAAGCTGCAACAGCAAAACAGCAAATCTTCCTGCTTTAAGGTCACCTGTGATTCTAATTTTTATGTTTGTTTTCAAGCTGAATCTGTGAACATGGCTCTAGATGTAAGAATTTTTCAGAGAGTTGTGTGTCCTTAATTGAAAAAGTGTGACACGCACAGACATTTTTGCATTTATTATATAAGAAGATAAATGTGAGATAATTGAAAGTTAGAGAATTGTGTCCCTTTAATTGAAAAGTGTGACATACACAGACAATTTTGCATTTATGATATATATATATATATATATATATATGTTAAAATTGTTTTTTAAAATATATAATCATTGCAACATCGGAATTCCCATGTTTCAAAACTGAAACTTCAATTCAAATTCAATAATAAAAATTAAACTCAAAATAGAAAGTTCTGTTCCATTATCAAGTGATGCTAAGAATTGGAATTGAAATTTCAGTTTTGAAACATGGGAATTCTGGTGTTGTGTTGAGTATATTTTTAAAAAAAACAATAATAATATTATGCTCTATGATTGTATTAAGGGAGAATTGCTTTTTAAAAATAGAAATAAAAAATGCTAAGAACTCTGGATTATAAATCTCATTGTTTTTTCCTATTATTTTAATATATATATATATATATATATATATATATATATATATATATATATATATATTTATATATATATAGGATAGAAATTGTTAGGAGGATTTGATAATTATAATTAAGTAATTCATTGAGTCTGAAAGAAACCTCAACAGAATGCAGAAAGCACTGGACGGCCGTTTTGTCCTATATTTGGGTCTCATCAGCAGTGCGCATCCACTACCGAGAATTGAAACCCGGACAGTTAGGTTATCAAGCGAACGTCATACCAACTGTTCAACGGGCCTCGGTGACAAAGAGATAACAAATCAGACTCAATATAGCGCCGCTCGCTCACATATTCCGTGGTGGAACTCAACTGAAATTCTCTGTAACCATAGGATTGTGCCCCCTGGAACCACGACTACTATCACCAAGCTGCTCAAAATGAAGCATTAGAAGTTTGCTTGATAACTCAACTGTTAGGGTTTCAATTCTCGGTAGTGGATGCGCACTTCTGATGAGTCCCAAATATAGGACGAAACGGCCGTCCAGTGCTTTCTGCATTCTGTTGAGGTTTCTTTCAGACTCAATAAATTACTTAATTATATATATATATATATATATATATATATATAGTTCCACGTTGTTCTAAGGTTCTTACCTACTACATATACTCATGTATAAGCCAAACCAAATATAAGCTGATCCCATTATTTTATGGAGGGTTTGTGGATATTGTAATTGAAATAAAAGAGAAATTGGAGAGCCTACTTCACATTCCACTGAAAGTTGTTTGATTCACTTATTCATGGACACACATGGGAAAGGTATGAAGCCATTTCTTTTTCCCCCAGTAGGACTTGTATCTGTAAAAATCCATGTTATCTCCCAAATCAACTGCTTATACAATATTCACTGGAAGAAAAAATAAAGAATTATTCTTGAAATCCAAAATATGTTTCAGCTTTAAATTATCTACAAAGGGTTGATAACCCGTAAGACAAGAAATTAATCAATCAACCAAAAGACACTATTTTATGCCTGAGATTTGGACAAATAACCCAAACCCATATTTAAGCCGAGGTAGATAGTGAACACATTATGTGCAGATGGCAGATAAATTCCCACAAGTATAGAATATTTTTGTGAAGTTTTAATATTTTGATATCTAAAATGTTTTTAAGTGTCATTTAGAATACAAATTATGTTGCACAAATCTTTTACAAAATAACTTTTTACTATTTTATCTGTTTCATAAAGTTTCAACAGGTTTATTGAATTTTTACTTACTTTCTGTTAGAAGATAACAAGAGCACCATCTTCCAAATATAACAGAAATTTTATTCAACAGACAAATTGAATAAAGCATGAGACTTTGAAGCATCTGTATAAATACAAATCAACTGAATTGTTTAATAAAAGAAAATTAATTTGTGTATCAGCCATTCAATTACCGGGAGAAATAAAAAAAATTATTCTAAGTATTAAAAATATTGAGTAAAATGCTGGTAAAATCTAAGTAAAACAGTGTTTTATTATAAAGAAATGACTCTAGATACTTTTTGTAAAAACGTCGATGTTGAAGTTGGTGAAAAGTTGTTAAAATATTGAACTCGAATATGAGACGACTGCTTATTTTGTCAAATTTTTACATATTTCTCCATTTATACATGACTATATATGATATTTTCTATTTCCCACTTACCTCTTCCATTGTTATTATGTGCCTCACTCAACAACCCTCTACCTTGAGTGGATCTCGAGCCATGTATTAAATGAACTTTAATAAAAGAATTACTAAGTGATGGATTGATTGCTTTTTACCTCAAATTAATTCAACTCATATTGTACACGTTGCTTCCATATTTGCGCTAGTGCAGGCCAGTCCTTACTGCCCAGTGTCAACAGAGTTCAAAAGTGATTACACGGCTATGTTGGTGATGAACTTTTCTCCAGTCTGTAATCCTTATCCCACAGATAAAAAATTGAAATCCTCTCACTAATCTATCACGTTTACCATGGTAGATGTTCATATAAGTTACATTCCTTAGTTCCACCAGTTCAGATCTTCACTGCTCGGACTTGCTGTGCCATTTTCATGGTGGTAAATCATTCTCATTCCCTGCATGTTACTTTGATAAGAAATAAATTCAAACAGCTTCTTTCCTAGAACTGTTACTTTGCGGAACAGACTCCCGAGGATCCTGCTGTTCCGATAACTACAATCTTCATCTCTTCAATTCCAGGGTTCAACTAATATCTATCCTACACATCCCCATCATGTGCACCTCTTACTCCCTCCTTCCCCCTGCCTTACAACAATCCTGCTCAGTAACCCTCTACCTTGAGTGGTCCTCAGGCCTTGTATTAGGTGAACTAACCATAAAAAACTTTGTTGGCGGATAACAGCTTGAAACAAGAAATTGGCAAGTCATGTGTGAATTTCTGTCAAGTTCCTTACATTCACTTTCACACAAATATAATTTGAAAAATGTATGAATCCATTTCTTTTTTCTCCAGGTATGGGTTGAATAGTAAGGCAGACTGCACCCTCTAGCCATGATTGGCAACAGGTCTAACGAAAGAAAAACTTTAAATTCAAAACCGTAACTAGTCCTAGCAAAGCACATAATGTCTAGCCAACAAAAGTACAATGGAGTTCATAATGACATTATGATCCTGAATGTAGTTGTTCAGAGAGAATGGATGAACTTTTATGGGGAGTAGTTTGAATTCAAGGAACAATTTTTATCATTAAGGCAACACTTTTCTTCCAGAGTACCACTGCTTGTTTTACAGAGACATGTTGTTTCATATACTTGCAGTCCTAATTTTGTCAGAGTAATAATTTGTTGCTTGTCAGGTATTGCGTGAAGTTAGCCTTGTTGGGATACAAAAAGGCGATTATTTCTTTTTCACTGAGTTTAGTCACATGATGGCTGCTTAGTGATATCACTTCATACAGTGACAAGAATGGTCAGTCATTCAATCGGTTTACAGGAACCAAACTGAGAGGTTTAGCCCAGCCCCACAATCTAAATCTGCCTCTTCCAGCAGCTTACAAGTCCATCGTGGTGCTTCCCTTTGGGAATATCTCTTCCTCGAATATAGATAGAAACTCTGGCCCTCAATTTGGGAAAACCCAAGATTCGCTCTTTCCTGTTCATGGAATATGTCTTCACCTGGGACATAGTAGATGAATCTGGAGTCCTAAACATGGCTTCTGCAGAAACACAGAAAAATCTCCATATTATATGTAAAACCTTATCTTTTTGTCATCCTTAAACTCTGCTTGAGTATGTAGATATATGCATGGGATGTGTTTAAATATGTATAGATAGTTTTGTATATTTAGTTTATATTTTAGTAGTATAAAAGTCTCTCTGTGAATGAAGCATGTTTATCATCCCTTTTTCTTTTACACCTATTCTGTTCTGTCCATGAACTATGACATTAGTATATCATTGTAGCAAATCCTACCCTTATTCCATTTATTACATTGTTGAGATATAGTTTCCACTCGAACACTTCTTCCCATGAACTACTGCTCTGCGGAACTGACTCACTACAATCTTAACCTATTCAAATCTCAGGTTAGCCATTATTTACTCTACATATCTTTATAAACTGTGCCTCTTACTCTGTAACTCTCTACCTTGAGTGGCTCCTGTAAAAAATATTTTCTCTTCTAGTAACTTGTTCTAACCATTTTAATTTTTGCAGCTTTTGAAAGTGTTCAGGTGATGCTGTTTTTGTTATCTGGTAAAGTTCTTTGCAATTCTGTAGCACCAGAAATACGGCTGAAATATGTTCAGCATGAAAATGATAGAAATACTTTTAGTCATTACAGAATAATGGTAAGTTTTCATTTCAGAACTTTACACAACAGAAATCTTCGTCTTGACTAATTTTATTTGTGTTATTGATATTTTATAAAAACATGAAAAGTTTTTTTACTTCCTGTCCTTGCTGTCTGATTTACGCATCAAGCAAAAAAGATGGAAGTTGTGTTGGAGCTGAGTGCAAAATGAAAAAGAAGACTTGTTTATTACAAGAACGAAAACAAAACAATGAAATACAAGAAAAACAATGAAATACAACCAAAACCTAAATATGTTTCTGATCTGATCAGTAACACCTTCCATTTATTTATGGCATCTTCATCATCTTCCGTAGCAAAAGAAGATAATAAAATAAAAGGAAGTCGAATGTAAAAATCTTGAAAGAAGACTTTCTTAAGTCTATTAATAAGTATTTTGTACATGGGAAATGATCAAAATCAGTTGCTTTCACACTGTAGGCAGCATCTGTGCATATGTGTGTATATGAGTGCGTGGGTATGTGCGTGTTTGTATGTGTGTATGTATGTGTGTTTAGGTGTGCATATATGTGTACGTGTGTGAATGTGTGCATGCGCACATATGTGTATATATATGTGTGTGTGTGTGTATGTTTGTGTGTATGTTTGTGTGCATGTGTGTGTGTATATGTGTGCATGCGTTTGTATTTGTGTATGAGTGTGTATATGTGTGTATATGTATGTATGTTTGTGTATATGTGTGTATATGTATGTATGTTTGTGTATATGTGTGCATATGTGTGTATGTGTACATCTGTGTGTATGTGTGCATGTGTTTGTGCTTTTGTGTGTGTGTGCGTGTGTGTGTGTGTGTGTGTGTATAGATATGGAAAAACCATGACAAACGGTACAAAGCATCAAAATAAAACCAAAAAGCATTCCAAGAGAAAAGTGTTGAAAAACATTAAAAACATGGTAGTTGTTTTCTTTAAGCTAATATGAAGATTTGATAGTGTTGGACAGGTGGCCTGCTAAGAAGAAATTATGATAAAAGGATAAAACAGTTTGCATATAGCCTGACAAGATGTAAATCATAAAATAAATGTCACTTTTATCATAGGAGACTTTTTTTTTTTACCTGCAATGAAAAAATAACAACTTAAACATTTCTAAATGAATTTATAAAGAAAAGACAAGAAAAAAAAAACACGAAATAAAAAATTTAAAAAAATGTAAATTAAACAAAAACAAAACAAAAAAATAGAAACTGACAAGAAAAGCAATAAAAATAATTAACGATAAAAATAAAAGAATACATAAAAAATTCTGCAAAATTAAAAATTGCAAAAGGAGACAAAAGAAGAAAAGATCTTGAAACAATGGTGCAGACTCTTTGAATTTTATGAAAAAATCTTTAAATATATAGAAGGAGTACCAGACCAGATATGGCAGCAATATTTGACTCATGGAAGAATAGTAGATTTATAAATATTTTAAATAGATTGTGGTAAGAAAAAACATCTTGCACAATACAGTGAAACAAATTTCATAGCAGCAGTTTTCACAATAAATTCAATATAATTTCCCACCCCCCCTCTATGTCAGCTGAAAAAAATAAATCTGAGAAGATGCATCAAGTCACTCTCCTGGAGGTTAGCATCAGTCATGCTGATCGAAAGCAGAAGAGGCTCTCTCAAAAGGAGAAATTATATCTTGGAGACATTCAAATTAAGAAACCAATCCTTGCCTCATTAACAACAGATTGTAAGTCATTTTTTAGATGAGCTGTCAATTCAATCTTATCAAACTAATCAGACTTACTATTAAGACAGGAGTAAATAGTTGTGTCATCGGTATATATCTAGGTGTATAGTGAGTTGCGAACAGGAAGGTCATTTATAAAAATTAGGAACAATATCAGTCCTAGGATAAAGACCTGAGGAACACTTGCATTAATGCAAAATGATTTAGAAGAGTGGCCATTCCAGACAACTTCAATTTTTTAGTTTGATAAGAAAGATTTAATCAGTTGAAAAACTCATCCAGAAATGCCATAACCTTTCAACCTGTGAAGAAGACCAGTTTGCCAAACCCTGTCAAATGTCTTTGAGATATTTAAACCAACAACCAAAGCTACACCATTTTTATCTAAAGCTTGATAAACTCTTTCAGCAATAATCGTTAATACATCAGCAGGTGTCCTTGAGAAGCGAAAGCCATATTGCTTATCTGAGAGACGGCCCTGTGAGGTGAGATGCGTAACCAATTAACCAGAGTTAATTATAGCCTCTAGTCTCTAGCTTGAGTTCTTAAAGACTGGAACTACTGAAGAGTATTTCAAACAAGCAGGAAAGCAAGAAGCAGCAAGGCATTTATCAGATGGTTCACCTGAGTTCTTCAAGACTGAAACTGCAGAAGGGGATTTCCAATAAGCAGGAAAGCAAGAAGTAGCAAAGTATTTATTGTGGAGTTTAGAAAGAACAGGAGCCAGTTTGAGAGAACATTTCTTAAGGACTTTTGCAGGGATACCATCAAGTCCACATACTTTGTGAGGATCCAGTTTTAAAATTTTATCATCTGACATGAAAAGTGTGAGAGGCTAGCATTGTTTTGTCTGTGGGAAAGTGGTTGTCGGGTGAAATATTATCATCCTCATGGCCATATAGATATTTTTGAACTCTCTCAAATTTGAAAATAATACTGTATTTCTGATTCTGGCTTTTGTAAAAAGAAAACACTGCATATGATATAGGAGTTGTTAATAAATAAAGAGAAATGACATTAAGGCCTCTATAGCAGCAGCAGCAGCAGCCCTAAAAGAAGCGCTGGTGATTGCAGGCAAGTGGGACAAGCAGTACAGCAATTTTAGCAGAAAGTAGATAGGTTTAAGGCTACAGGTTCTTGGTTCAAGATAATTCTACAAAACAATAGCCTATTGGATTAAACCATTTCTTTCTTAATTTGGTAACATTGCAGTTGTCAGTTCATTCCTGTGTCTGGTAGTACAGACTTAGATACAATGGTAACAGGGTGAGTAATACTAAATATGATTTCCCTGGACATGAGCAGAGGAATGAGAACAGTCGACCTCTGTAGATTATATAAATAGTTCATTTTGAAATTGCTTGAAGGTTACCAAAAAAAAAAACGGTTTGATAATCACAACAAAGATGAAGACAACAGTCAGAGTGTAAATAATGTAAAGAATAACAAAACACTATTTAAAAAATTATGACATAAAATGTACAAAATAATCATAAGAAAAATGATGAGGATATTAGTGAAACTGAAGATTAAGAAGGAAAAGTGATGAACAGTGATGTTGATGCAGTGGATGTAGGAGTTGATTATACATGTGTTACTGTCATCTAGTGGTCAAGAGTTTAACACTCTGATCTCGTATTGATGCACCAGTTCAGTAGGAATGAACAGTAACTGATATCACATGGACAAAATGTCACAATAATCAACAGATATCACTCATCAGCCAATCAATGGACACATGATGATGATGAGAGTGTACTTGGTCAAAATATTGTGTCTATAATATCATTATGAAATACATTATGAAATGGACAAAGTCGAACAATTATTTTAAGAAACTGTCATAGAAAATTTTCATCCTCCAACAGGAATCGAACCTGTATCCTATACGGAACCATCATATAGCCTGATGTGCTTTTACCGATTTCACCACAGAGGAGTGCTCAGTTAGCAAGTTCGATTTTACTGTTTTTAAACTACAATCTTCCATGAATCTCTCACGTACATTCATATCTGCTCAATGCATATCCAAATGCAAACAAATGACGTCACACATTATGAAATGGACAAAGTCTGACCATTATTTTGAGACATTTTTATGTTTATATATATAAAAGCACATCAGGATGTATGACGGTTCTGTATAGGATACAGGTTCGATTCCTATCGGAGGATGTATATTTTCTATGACAACTTCTTGGACATTCAGGCCGGTAAATGTTGTTAATACTGTTCATTATTATAAACAGAGCATTTACTTAAATATTTGTATCTATAAAAAAAGAATGTCTAAACATAAAAATGTCTTAAAATAACATCTATATCAACCAAGATGAGAACAAGCAGTTGAAATGATACATGAGTATTCTATTTTTTAGTTTCAAATTCGGAACAAGAAATAAAAATGACATTGTGCCTTGACCATTTGAACAGTGACAATGCGCATTAGTTTTACTTGTTTTCATAAATTTGTCTCTATCCTCGTTTTGTGAATGTCTCTTCAAATGCAGAAGATTCTTTAAAATAAAGGAAAAATAATAAAAGAGTTTTAAGTTCTGCTTTCTGTGCTTTTTATGGTTTCCATTTTGAATCTTTAATGAACTGATTATCTTATAATTTGGACATCTTTTTTGGAAAGGCAGAAGGTGAGCTTTTTGAAACTCCATGTTTTTTTCATGTTCTTTTATAAAAAAAAAATTATTGGTTGATTAACAGAATATATAAATACAAAAATTGTCATGTGTCAGCTGCTGTCAGTGGTAGTCACAAGTCTGTTACACTTTTTATATTATTCGTCTTTGGATAGGCAAATTAAGAAATGCAAGTATATCACTAAATCTACTGGAAACAAAAGAGTTTTGTTATCCTTATAGATCTTAAGTTTCTTCTCTACATTATTTCATTTTCAGGATTTCTTGACTATCCTTTTCACTCTCCACTCTGACATCTTGATGAGTTTCTTCCTGTTGGTGATCTCACTATTACTCAGAGTATACTTTATCAATTCTTACATCTTTGTCAGATGTTTCATGATCTCCTTTGCCTCGTTGATCATTCATAAGCATCTCTCTATATATTTCATTCTGCAATGCTATGTTTCATTGTTGATTTGCAAGATCACAACTGGGAGCAATTATGAAAAGCTCTTCAACCATCACCTCCTCTTCATAATCTTAAGACCCTGTTTGATCTGCATAAGCGACAATCCTGTTCTGAAGTTTTGCTATTGTCTCCTCGTTTTAAGACTCATATTCTTTTTATAACACAGATCAGTTTGATTTTTATCACTTAAACAGAAAAAGGTAAAAATTCAAAATTGATTTTTGAATCCTGTTAACATTATTCTCTTCGTCTGTTCTTCACTGACTTTAAAATATCCACTGCATCTTCGACGCCTAGAAGGTCTGATTCAATTTCCCATTATTTATTTGTTTTTAATTTAATTCCATTAAAACTATTTAATTCCAAACAAGACTCTTGAATGATGATAAAAAACAGACTGAAATAACATACAAAGACAAACATATTTCTTTTGCAAAGAAATTCTTGAGATAGATCATTGTCGTTTATTCCTATTTAGGTTAATTAACCCCAGAAATACTTGGTATGAAAATGGAAAGAAAAATGAAGAAAATATGTTTTCCGCTGGCAAAAATAATGATTGATTTTGTTGTTTTGAAAAATGCTTTCGTGAGTAACTTACTCACAAAAAATTATGATCAGAAGGTAAAAAAAAAGGCCACTTGAAAATTAAGAAAAGATAAAGATTTGCTAAGAAAATATTTTCATAATTATCTCGCAATTGAAAACAACTTCTTTCTACAAAATTAAAATCAAAGAAGGGAAAAATACAAAGATAAAAGAAAATAATGGCAAGATGTGCAAACATAAGAATATTTTTGAATTGTTTAACAAAGATGTGCAGGTAGTTTTAAGTTAAATCTGATTTTATTCCCTCCTTTTTATTTAATATTTTATGCTAAATCTTTTCTTATCCATTTTGTATATATCTGATATGATTTCAATATATATATATATATATATATATATATATATATATATATGTGTGTGTGTGTGTATATATATATTTTGTTTTGTTTGTGTAAATGATAACATTAACGAAGATAATTGAATCAATTTATTTGTTTTGCCATTGGCCTGGGAGGAAAATAAACGACAAAAAAGAAAAACGTGTTTTTCTGATTATTTTTCTTGTTCGGTATTTTTTCTTTTAATTTCTTAGGCACATTTTCTGAATAATTATTTTGTTCATTTTTTTTTTCCTTTTCTTATGATTATTTGTAAAAGTGATTGGCTGTTTCAGTGCTTCTTGCATTCTTTGATAGATTTTATTCACTTATTGCTTGCTTGCTTTCTTGTATTCACTCATCATATATTTACATCATTTTTGTTTTCGGCCATTTTTATTTATTTTTTATTACCCCATATCGGATTTTATTATGCAAGTCAATGTGTTCACAATAAAATTGCAATTAACCAATTTATATTGGAAAAATTTCCAAGAAATTCTAATATATATATATATATATATATATATATATATATTAAATACATAGACTATGTGAATTTCAGCTTATCTGATTTTATATCCAATATTTACAATACCTTCTATGGTTGTGTGGGATTTTATTACACAATTTGATTATTGTTCATTATATTGGGAACATATATATATATATATATACATATAAATATATATATATACATATATATATATATATATATTATAATATTTGGTCAGTTTTTAGATTGAGCTCTCTGAATTATATCCTCTTCAGAATTATCCATATGGCTTATCAAATAATATCATTATATATATATATATATATATATACATAAATACAGAGAACCGAGTTAGAATTCCAGTCAAATCCACTTACATGCTAATATCCTTGGGAAAGGTATGTATCATCTTCTTGTACCCCCAGCTATGGGTAGATAGTAGCACAGACTAGGTTCTATAGCTTTCGATTGCAATTGGTCTAGGAGAAGGACAACTCTGAATTCAAAACCTGTGGAGGGTCGTTTGGGGAACCCTGTGACATGTAGAGGACCAGGTCTCCGTATTCGGTTCTTCAAAAAGTCTTGTTGGTTCTGCACAAAGCCTTCACCACTATAATCAATAATGGATGTCAGTTATCAGTTATCGCCTGGTAATTTTCCCTCTGAAAGTTCTCCACTGCCTGAACCGGGTATTGAACTCACACTCCTTGGGTCTGTCACTGGATCTAACCAACGCCTTTATCCACTGTACCATGTGTCCTTGAGGACATCTGGGTATGAATTTCTGAGTATTATAAACCTAATTTTTCAGCAACCATTTTTTTACCAGTACTCATATTGCAATTTTGCTCGTATCATTGCATGTTTTTACCAGATCTCATATTGCAACTTTTTTGTTATCATTGCTGTTCTCTGGCACTCCTTATTACCAGGAGATAACTGATAACTGACATCCATCAAACATGGCTTGTGGAACTAGAACAGTCTACCCCAGTGATCGAAATAAAGGGTTCGGTTCGAAATTCCAACCACCTGAAGAAGGCCGGAGCGTACAACAGCCGAAACGTTGTGACAAATATGAAAGATGAGGACAATAGTCCGACTAATGTAAATACTGTACATAATACCTCATCTCAGAAATATAGACAGACTCTAAAGTCTATGTTGGCAAAAAGAATCAAATGACTTTTGTTTACTTTTAGCAAAATACACTTTGTGCCTGATGAGCTGGTAACCCAGTGAAACTTAAGTCACACATCAAAACATAGGTACATGTTTATGTACTAATTAGTATATATCTTTGCTTTGTCTAACCACATCAAGCATTATTATGTTTACACCTCGTGTATAAATTTGATGATTATTTATTTGCTTACCCATGTATTCACATGAGCATGCACATATACATTTGCTTATATCTAAACATTTGATTTATCTATCCCTATAACTATATATATATATATATATATATATATATATATATATGAAGAAATATAGTCTTAAAGTGTGCTATATTTATGGGATAAAGTGCTCAATATCAGAGATAGAGCGTGTGTAAATATAAAAGTGAACATGGAAGTCAACACTTAGAGGCGACAGTCTGTTTCATGCTAGATGCAATCATCATGGCCTGATGATTGCATCTAGCAGGAAACAGACTGTCGCCTCTAAGTGTTGACTTCTATGTTCACTTTTATATTTATATATATATATATATATATATATATATATATATATATATAGCATTGGGTTAGAACAAAAGTTTGTATCCTTTTTTTAAGTGAAATTTAAAGACAATATTCAGGTATTTGTACAGAGATTTATACAACCACATACATTTCATTTTTTCCACTATTATTATATATATATATATATATATATATATATAATATAAAAGGCTCAATATATATATATATAATATAAAAGGCTCAAACACTAATATTCCATGGTTATAATTTATTACATTGGAATTGTAATCATGATCCAATTCATCATACCTACAAATTCAAAAAGAAATCAGAAAAAATGGAAAAAATCCTGTTATGCATTATGCCTTTCAAAAGGACTTATTCAGATTAAAAGCTGTTTTCATTGATAGAATCATATTTATGGAGGGACAGAAAATGAAACAAAATATATGTTGGTTACATTTCTAAATAGAGAATGTTGAATATACAGTGGTACTTAATTCTAAGTTTGAAGAAAAAAATTAACATGACTTTCTTTCCATTTTGTCCTTCCATACTATTGTTATGATTCAGAATGATGATGATATTTTATCATTCTAAAAATAACCTTGCTATCAGTGATGATAGAAAAGAAGGATATTTCATCATCCCTAAAATAAAGATATATTTTAGCATCCTAAATACAACCTTGACACCAGTGATGAAAGATGAGAATGATATTCCATCATTCTAAAATCTGATTATAAAAACAACCCTTCCACCAAAACTGATGCCAGTTAGGACAGTAGGGTCAGTAGGGTAGCAAGTGGCAGTTCCAGTAGTAAAAAGGCCCAACACATACGTTTCCTCATCCCCCTGTGAAGATCGAAAACTGACGATCTGAAATATTATCCTCATCAACAAAATTCTCAGAACAAGTAAGCACAAACTTTTAAAGAAACAAAAAACAGAAACACTGAGAAGATTTTTAACACACAACATACCAACAAATAATATCACTTCGGGAATACGAATACATCAACACCAATTACAGGATTAATTAGCTGATATATAGAGTTGTATATCATAATCTCCCACACATATATATATATATATATATATATATATATATTAGAAATTATAAGGAGGATTTGAGATAATCATAATTAAGTAATTCATTGAGTTTTAGAAGAAACCTCAACAGAATGCAGAAAGCACTGGACGGCCGTTTCGTCCTATGTAGTCATGGCTCTCGGGGGGCATAGTCCTTAGTTAAAGGAACTTGGATGAGTTCCACCATGGAATATGTGAATGAGTGGTGCTATGTCGAGTTTAATTTGTTACCTCTTTATCACCAGGGCCCGTGGTATAGTTGGTATGACGTTTGCTTAATAACGTAACTGTCCGGGTTTCAATTCCTGGTAGTGGATGCGCACTGCTAATGAGTCCCAAAATATAGGACAAAACGGCCATCCAGTGATTTCTGCATTCTGTTGAGGTTTCTTTTAAAACTCGATGAATTACTGATGATATATATATATATATATATATATATATATATATATATATATATATATATATATATATATATATATATATATATATATATATGTCTGATTGAATAAATTATAGACAAAATCCGTTCATACTCACAAATAAGTTTCCGTGTATTGATGTTAAAGGATTAGAAAAATGTGATATAGCTGTTTAAATTTATTTTATTTTCATTTATTTTTTTTTTTGGAGGCCACTATCACACAAGGGGTTATAGAAGGGTTGGAGGAAGAGCAGATAGGAGTGGTAAAGGAGAGGATGTGGAGAAAGAGAAAGACAGTGGATCGATCAAGGCAAGGGGGTTACAGAAGATTTGGAGCGAGAGCAGATAGGAATGAAAGGTGAAAGGATGTGGAGAAGGGAATTGGATAGATCAAGGCAACTGGAGATGTCGATTGACGTTACACTTAAATAGTTGGAGATTGTATTTGTCAGGGAAACAGGAATAGGGAAGGGAGTTCCACAGGCGAGATGTGCGAGACATGAAGCTATTGGAGTAGAAGAGACGTCTACATCAACAGTTTCAATGGTGAAGGGGTGGAAACGGGATGCCAGCCTCGTAGGACGTTTAAATCCATGAGGCCTGGGAACCAGTGAAAGCAGCTCCTCGGAGCAATTACCATGAAAGTATTTGTAAAAAAGACAGAGCGAGGCAACGTTGCGTCTGTGAGAGAGCGACTGCAGACGAGATGACAGATCAGGGCCAATTACATTGCATATCCGTCTCTGGATCTTATCAAGAACCCTGAGGCAAACAGCAGGGGCTCCAGACCATATATGGCAGCAATACCCCATGCAAGGGCGAATGGTCGATTTATAGACTTGGAGGATCGATTCCGGGGAGAAAAATTTCCTGGCTCGGCACAGGGAACCAACTTTCCTTGCGGTGGATGATGCAACTGACTCGATGCATTTGTTCCATCTCAGATCAGCAGACAGTGTGAGAGCGAGCAGCCGCAGAGAGGAGCTCTGGAGAAGTTGGTCTTCAGACATTCTAATGAGATGCAGGGATGGATCCTTGTGGTGGTTAATAGAGAGCAGTTTTGTTTTAAAGGTGTTAAAGTTAACGAACCAATTATTGCCCCAGTTCACAATCGATTCGAGGTCCTTTTCTATTTGAACTGCCAGGTTAACTTTGTCAGCATCACTAGATTTGTGTTTGAGGCAGGAGTAAATTGTGGTGTCATCAGCATAGATGCCGACTTGGGAGTCTATGGCATCAGGAAGGTCGTTTATAAATATGAGGAACAGAGTAGGCCCTAGGATGGAGCCTTGAGGAACACATGCGTTAGTGGGATAGGAGATGAATCCATTGAGAACGACCTTCAATTCACGGTTTGACAGGAACGATTGTATTAGGTCAAACAATCAACCTGTGATACCATAACCTTGGAGCTTGCGAAGAAGGCCGGCATGCCAAACTCTATCAAACGCTTTGGAGATGTCTAGGGCCACGGCACGAGCTTCACCGTTATGAATAGTTTGGTAGACAAATTCAGTGATGGCCATAAGCACATCGGCCGTAGATCGGGCAAAGCGGAAACCATACTGCTTGTCTGAGAGCAGCCCAAGTACTTTCAATCTTTTTCCACGATCATCTTCAGGGATGAAATTTTTTCTTTCTAAGTTATATTGTCATGGTCATGTGGACATTAAAGCATGAAAAAACTTTTCCTTTACAGGCATTTCAGAACATTACTGCTGTATTCACAATTGATTCTGTTCAGTGCCAGCTTTAATTTTTTAATATAAATTGCTTCTAGTATCTGTAATCTAGATTTGTTGTTTTCATGGTGTAGGATAGTTGTGTTGTCATTTGTGTTGTCATTTTTTCATGCTTTAATGTGCACATGACCATGACATTATAATCTAGAGAGAAAAAAATTCCATAATGGATAACTTTTTCACATTCTAATGAACGCACAGCACATTGTTAACCATTTTGCTTTTAAAAGCATAATGAAAAAATTACGGTAATGGATAACAACGCACAACTTTGTATAAATAGTTATATTAATGAACAACATATAGTTATGTATTACTTTCAAACCTGATGATGATCTTGGAAGAAGATCAAAAGTACTTGGAAAATGAAAATAAGAAAAATTTGAACAGTTATAGTACATTTCTCTCACTGTTTAACATTAATACATGAAAGGTTATTTGTGATTATGAACAGATTTTGTTAAAGATTATCAGACATAATGTCTGTAATTTATTCAATCAGACATGCCTAAAAGAGAATTTGCTGCCTAAATACACAAATATATATATATATATATATATATATATATATATATATATATATGTGTGTGTGTGTGTGTGTGTGTTTGTGTGTGTGTATTAGGAAAATTAATGACAAATTAGAAAAATTTTGTGTCATCTTTCATCATTTTGGGCTCCATCACACTAAAGTGACATTTCCATTGATGTAACTGCACATGCAAATGATAGCTAAAATTTCCTTCCCAGACCAACATAAATGACTAAATACAAGATCAGAACTCATCTCAAAATGCAGACATAAAAACAAACTTTTACTAAATTACTTAAAAATTGAAAACTAAAAACGAAAGACAATGTTTAAATAAAAAATAAAATAAATAAGCAAAATAAAAATAAATGAGTAAACAAATGAATAAACAAATTAAGTAAATAATAAAGAAATTAACAAATTAAATATTCACACATAAACCCAAGTAAACGTAATAATAATAATAATAAAAGAGAACAATTAATAAAGTAATCAATAATGTATAATGACTAAAAAAAGTTAACAAACAACTGCATTCAGATCGACAATTATTTCTACTGAACATCCCATAAACTAATTTGAAATATAACCATTACCGCCCACCCAGTAAGCATTAGAACAATACCAAGGACATACCCATAATGCACCACTGACCAGGCTATATAAATCGTGGAGCCAAAATGCAACATATGTTTCTTGAAGATTCCATTTAAGCACATCTGTCACTGACAGGTGTTAACCTCAATGTCCGCTTTTACACACACACACACACACACACACACACACACACATATATATATATATATATATATATATATATATATATGCACACATGTATATGCAGACACACATGTATGTGTATACATATATATATATATATTTATATATATATATATATAGTGCTGTGCAAAAGTAAGTGAACCCCTAAGATAATATTTAAAATAATTGTCTCTTTCTTCCAGATGATCAACAGATTTTAATTGAACGATATATTCATTCAGGAAAAACTTTATGAAATGAATTACAATCATTTTCAAAGATTTTTATCAAGCTGGATTAAAAATATTAATTACAAATGCAAAATTAAGATGTGCAAAAGTGAGGTGAATCCTTACATTTACACTCAGTATTTTTCTTTTACATGATTGCTAGTGAAAATATTTTTTGTGCACATGTAAAAATAAAAATGACACATGTTCATTTTTTTGGTAAGCTGTGTATACTGCAGTCACACAATATAACTCATTGTGTATGCAAAAGTGTGCAGTTAGAGACTAAATTTAAACAAATATATATGCAAAGATCAAAAAGACTTGAAGCTTTAAAAATTGCATAGTTAAAATCTATAATGATGGAGAAGGCTACAAAAAGCTATCAAAACGATTTGGAGTGCACTACTCCACCATGCAACAAATTACTTATAAATGGAAGGCCTTTGGTATGATGACATCACAATCAAGAAATGTCTGTCCATGAAAAATAAAAGCAAGTGTAAGTAGACGTCTAGTTCAGCAAGTCAAATAAAATCCTGCTATGATCTTTGAGGTTCTCCAATGCTCACTGCCCAATGTCAGAATCAATGTATATACATCTACAGTGACACAAAATCTGAACCTTGTCTAATCTTCATGGCAGAATGCCTAGAAAAATCCACTGCTTACAAAATAGCACAAGCATGCTTGCTTCAACTACACCAAAGCTCACACTAATAAAATAGAAACATTCTGACAAAAAGTATTATGGTTGGATGAGACCAAACTAGAATTTTGGGGGAGGAACAATAGGTGGTATATATGGCGAGCTCCTAATACCAACTATTAAACATGGTGGTGACAGCATAATGATTTGGGATTGCTTTGCTGTGGCTGGAACAGGCAAAATAGTATGCTTTGACAACACAATAGACTCTGTAAGTGTTATGATGTTGATTTGGGTGTTGTAGAGACAAACGCCAAATAACACGTAACAATAAAAAGGGTTTTAATAGGTTGGTAAAAAGGTACAGAAATCGCCTGAGTAGTCAATAACTAGCTCAGCAAAGAACTTCTCTGTCTCTCTGTCTCCCTCATGTCAACTGACATGCCACTATTTAAAGTCTTTGTTCACAGACGCAGATAAGTTCATCTTCAAGAGGGGTGATAGGTTTCCGACACAACACCTCCCTCTTGTAAGATAGCAAGTAATTTTGAAGAAGAATGTCTTGTTCTCAGCTCAAAAGTTGGGTTTAGGTTCGGGCTGGAACTTCCAAAGAGACAATGATCTGAAGTATTAAACCAAATCCCAAAAGGAATGTGTTCGTAAAAAGAAATTTCAATTCTTGGGACAGCCTTGTCAAAGTCCTGATCTAAAACCATTTGAAAATCTGGGATTCAAGTGAAAGAAGGCAGTGCATGTAAGAAACCAAGGTAAATTGAGGAATTGTGGGAATTTTACCAACAAGAATGGTTAAAATTTGGCACTCATTACTGTGAGAAACTTGTTAAAGATTATAGTAAAAGACTGATTGACATTGTAACCTCAAAAGGTGCAGTCACCAAATATTCAATGTAAGGGTTCACTTACTTTTGCACATCTTGATTTTTAAAAGAGAATGTGAGAAACTTAATGTGAGAAACTTGTTAAAGATTGATTTTTAAATTGTAATTAATATTTTTATTCCAGTTTGATAAAACATTTTTAAAGTGGTTGTAATTGATTTAATAAAGATTTTTCTCATTTTTCTATAGTTTAATTAAAATTTTTGATCATCTGGAAAAAAGAGACAATTATTTTAAATATTATCATAGTGGTTCACTTACTTTTGAAGAGCACTGTATACATATACATATACATATATATATATATATATATATATATATATATATATATATATATATATATATATATATATATATATAAACAGGGAAGGAGAGAGAGAGAAAAAGAGAGAATATTTTGACAATTTTTCACACATCGGATTTTTAATAACAGTTTTATTGCTAAAAGACTGGATTCTATTATGAAATCTGGTATTACGATAAACGCAGCATTTAGAGTAAAACTGCGGTTATTTGATATGAACAACGACTCATCACCAAATTCTCTGATGCTCAAAATGAAATTATTATAAAAATTATGTCAATGTCCTTTTATGAAACATTAACCAAATATTTGGAGAATTTGGGATCCAGCTCTTCATCTGTCAATGTCGCAGAATTATTCCATACTTATTGAGGAATGCAGTTCATGTTTTAAACCTCCTGACATTTTCAGCAGCACTTTGAACATTGAATGCAAAACTTTTGACGGAATAATATTAGTGTATTCATAATTAACTTACTGCACTTATAAAATCATACTAAGTTTAATTCGAGATGCTTCTTTTTCAATTAATTAATTAAAATTACTTACAAAATGTAAGCTGTCCTAAATCAAGAACTATAATAATGTGATAGGCACTGAATTTCTGCTGAGGAAATTGCATCATTTTATTAATACGCTCTTAAAGTAAATGGATGGAAGGCCAATGAACTATGAATTTTTAAAACTTTTATTTTATCCTTTTAAGAACCATTCCAAAATTGCACAAATTAAGTTACTTTTGCTTCACTTAGTTAGGAACTGCATTGATGGACTCTGTTTGTCTAGAAGGTTAATAAATACATTCACTTACTGCTAATGATCTTGGAAATGGCATGTGCTACCAGACTTCTATTTAGAAAATTATCTATAAACATGGAACAATTTAAAATTTGGCTCGCTAAAAACATACTGACATGAATTTCTCAACCTTGGCTGCTATATCCACTTTATGTTATGTAAAACAGATGATTTCATTATCTCAGTCTGATTTCAAATGTACATTGAAGTTGAGAGAATTTTTTACATCAGAAGAGAAAATCTAATTTGCTGATTCATTTTCTCCAAAAAAATGTTAAAAGCAAAATTGTTCAAAACATATTACTTCTGAAATTAATTCACATATTATAGCTTTATATGACAAAACCTTAGGATGCAAAAAGCCAAAAAGATGGGGAGACCCTTAGCTGTTCATTCTGGGGTGCCACATGTGGCACCTTCTTGGCATTACATTTTCCACTGATTTGAAGCGACTACATTGAATCAATAGCTGTATCTATTGCAAGGAAAGTTGGATTAGTGTATTGAGCCAGAAAACTTTTCTTGTCAGAGTCCGTCTGGCACATTTTCAAATCTACCATTCCTCCATGTATTGAATGCTCCTTTCCCCATTTAAAAACAGATTATAGGTCATTCTTTTATAGATCAGCTGCTAATTTGAGCTTATAGACTTACTGTTAAGACAGGGGCAAATAGTTTTATCCCTGCAGGTACATTTATACTGCAAATAATATTTGGTCAACTCATGTCAGTCTGAGTAAAAAAAACACAAAACATAGAATTCAAACAAATAACAATTAATAAATATATTAATAAACATGTTACAAAAGGATAATATAAAAAGCAAAGTTTTGAAGAGTTGAAAGCAAAATCTTTGGTAAGTGCGTCTCTGAAGTACATACATGCATCAAGTCTGTTGGAGTGAGATGTGTTTTGTATCTTTGAAATGTCAACAGGAAAAGATGAAGAATCTTTCACATCTTGTATTATCTATGTTTATAATCAGGGGGTCGTAATCCAATAATGGAATGCATAGTGATAGGCAAGGTGGTTGTAGTAAGGAAAATAATTCATCACCCACAAGGCTGTGAAAAAAACACCTTTGAACTCTGTCAAAGCTGGAAAGTCAAAATGGATCATCTCCACCGCAGATATGGCGGCAATATCTTTTGGTCTAATCAGACTCTTGTAAAGATAAAACATAGCAGAATGAGTCAGATACTTTACGAGGCGTGACATTGAGCTGACAATTTAAAAAAAAAATGCATTATTCAATTATAATTGTCCTTGTTTGTCCTTTTGTTACTTCACACGACCATTAAAACCTGCCAGTGCTTCATATATAATGTATTATTCCAGTCACCTGGAAAGAGGGGAAGACACTACTTGGTTTCAGTGAGAAAATGAAAGAAAGAAAAAAGTAAGAATGTCTTTTTTCTATATATTTTCTTTTTTTTCTAGATACAAATGTTTAATGTTTGTTGCCAATACCTCATAAATAATGGACTCTTCCGTTTTTATTCCATAGAAATACAACAGACATAATTGGTTTCAGTGAAGAAATGAAAGAAAGAAAGAAAGAAAGAAAGAAAGAAAGAAGAAAGGATAGAATTTTTTAATGGCTGTTTTACTGAAATGGCAAAATTTGTTAATTTCAAATCTTTTCATTTGTATCCCCTTACTTCTTAAAATAACAACCAGCATTCATATTTATGATTGTTATTGCAATATTTTGTTAAAGTTGTTAAGCTCAAATGTCTAACAACATGATATGGGATATTCTACAGGCATTTTATTGTCATAGAACTCGCCATGATCTTGTTCAGTCATTTAGATTTGAATATACAAATATTAATATATGGAAATTTTCATGGGTTAAAACTAGTTTAATATTATTTTCTTATGTAGCAATCTTTCAAATATAAAAAACATACGTTAGCAGAAATATGCAGAAAAGTAGAAAGATCAAAATGAAAATGAAGATGACCGTGACTTTTATGTTCTCAAAATGTTCTATCATGTTTTTTTATTGCATCATTTAGATTTTTAAAACTAACCAATTTTAGAGTGGATCTTCAGAGTTAAATCAGGAAACAGTGAAATATTTTATCATGTTCACTGTATTCCACTTGCTGCTATTTCTGCAGGCCTTTCCAAAGTCATCTCTGGATTTTGGTAAAGAGAAGTTACCAAACCGATAATGTTTATATATTAGGAGATTCTTCGATGTAAACATTCTCTTTATATTCTTATTAATACATTGTGCTTAAATGTTACTTTGTTTCCGCAATTCTTTTATTTGAGTTGGCAAAAGGATATTTGTGGAAACAGAAATCTTAAAATAGACAAGCAGGTCAAATGACTGAATTGTTTCAGAAAATGAAGAAATGATTTGAAGCTTTGGCTGAGATTTGAGATCATTAGTGTTTTTTTTACTCAGACTCACATGATTTGACCAAATATTATTTGCAGTATAAATGTACCTACAGGGATAATATAATATTTAATATAATCCATTGTTTTGATTCTGTTTTTTTCCAACTGTACAACAGAATCAAAACAATGCATTATATTAAATATTATATTATCTTACACCATAAAATGATATAAAATAAAAATAGTAACGTGAAAACTAAAGTCATATTATTAAATAATATTCTTACATCTAGACACTGTTGTTGAGGCAGAAATGAGTAACCTGAAAGAGAGAACATGTTTTTTCTACTGTTGTGGAGGTTAATTCCTTGCCAATGTAAATCCAAACAGAAAAAAGAGGACATTGAGTAGGGGCAATTAAATATATAATATATTTACATATATACATCTCAGTGTGTTGTGCTGACATCCAACTCTGATCTGTGTCAAACCTCTCACTTAGTATGTTGGTGTTGACAACAAATGCTGGTCTGTGTTGGGTATATATAGTCTTTGTTAGCTTAAAATTAAGGTTTTGATTTTTAACCAGGCATGGTTTTAACTGGTCATAATATATTATTAATTTTGTTTTAACTAAAATGGATGTATGCATGGAGTTAATGCATAGAAAATGTATTTAGGCAATCTGCTTTAGTTCATTGAGTGGTCAATATTCAGTTTGTGTTGAAAATGTAAGAGGAATGACACCATTCATATGGATATCATGTATCACATCCAAATTAATCAGAAATGTCAAAGGTATCATTTATATAAAACTGTTTTCTTAGATCAGTGATTAAAAGTAGCATCAACCAAAAGTATCCTTCAGGTATCAAAGAAAAATAAACATTAAGCAGACTGTATTTACTGGCACTACAAAATCACAAAGAACTTTGCAAAATAGGAAAAAGCACATCAGGTGAAAAAAACAACAAAATATATGTAACACCTGTAACTAGGAGGGAAAATAATGATATAATCAAGATGTTGACTTCTCACATTGCTAAAAACAGTGAACTTGAGAAGTTTAATTTCCTGAAGAACTGTTTAAAACCAAAAAAGATTTGATAGATTTCAACCAACAGTAATGACGTTTGGTCAATGAATGCCAAATGTTTCTTGTATGGACTCTACTGTATGCAAATAATTTGAATTAGAAAATATTTATTTTTTAATCATTTCCTCCTAAGTATGGTAATATAGTACAGCAAGGGGTTGCTGAGGGTAAAGGAAAATGAGAAAAGAGTATTGAGGCGAGAGAGAGAGAGAGAGAGAGAGAGGGGGCAGTGATAGAGAAGGATACAAAATGTTTTATTGAGGGTAAAGGAAACTGAGAAAAGAGTATTGAGGAGAGATAAAGGGCAATAAAAGAGAAGATACAAAAAGGGGTTATTGAAGGTAAAGGAACCTGTGGAAACATTATTGAGGAGAGAGATGGCAATAAAAAGGAAGGGTACAAAATGGGGTTATTGAGGGTAAAAGAAACTGAGGAAACATTATTGAGGAAAGTGTGAGATGTCAATAAAAGAGAAGGATAAAAAAGGGGGTTAATGTGGGAAAGGAAACTGATAAAACAGAATTGAGGAGAGCTAAAGGGCAATAAAAGAGAAGGATACAAAATAGGGGTTATTGAGCGTATAGGAAACTGATAAATCAGTTCTGAGTGGAGTGGGAGGGCAGTAAAAGAGAAGAATCCAGAAAGGTGTTATTATGGTAAAGGAAACTGAGGAAACAGTATTGAGGAGAGAGGGAGGATAATAAAAGAGAAGGATACTGAAAAGTGTTATTGAGGCCAACGGAAACTGA
The DNA here is from genome assembly GCA_964036315.1 of Acanthosepion esculentum. Classification (NCBI taxonomy): domain Eukaryota; kingdom Metazoa; phylum Mollusca; class Cephalopoda; order Sepiida; family Sepiidae; genus Acanthosepion; species Acanthosepion esculentum. The sequence goes on from OZ038505.1 coordinate 83,354,318, forward strand.
GAAAACACTAGTGAGGAGAGAGAGGGGGTAATAAAAGAGAAGGATACAAAAAAAGGTTATTAGGGTAAAGGAAACTGAGAGTGCAGTATTGAGGGGAGAGAGAGAGGGCAATGAATGTGAAGGATTCAAAAAAGGTTTATTGAGGGTAAAGGAAACTGAGAAAACAGTATTGAAGAGAGAGAGGGTAATAAAAGAGAAGGATACAAAAAGAGAGATGGTGAATGAAGTTGCATTTAAAATTTTGTAAATTGTACTTGACAGGAAAGCAAGAAACCAATGTTCCACCAATGAGAGGTTTGCGAGAAGTAACTAATAGTTACATTTAACAATTTCAAATGTAAAATGATGGGACCTAACTGTCAATCTAGTACCATATTGTTGTGATAACAAAGAACAAAGCACATCACAACAATTGCTATTAAGATATTTAGAGACATTACAGTGCTGGGAAAATTGTTGGATCTTGAATCAGTTTAGATTATTTTGCTCTTCTTTACATTTGTTCAGAGAATATTTTTTAAATTGAATGCAATTATTAAAAGAATAATCATGGAACAAATGAATAATCATTTAATGATAAGAATACAAATTTCAATGTTTATATATTCAAGTGCTTTTGACATATTTGGGAAGGATATTAGAATAATTCAGTACTGAAATGCCATTTAATATCAGTTCTCCGATATAGCTGGGCAATCACCTCACAGATGAAGAAGATACTTGAGGCAGCAAAAATGTGTTTCTACAGAAGGATGCTGGGAATAAAATGGACCAAATATGTGAGCAATAACAAAGTTTTAGAGAAAATGGAAACAAAAAGTAAACTTATACATAACATCAGGAAGAGTCAGTTGAAATTTCTATGGCATATAATGAGGAAAGAGGGATTGGAAAATTTGATACACACAGGAAAAATTGAAGAACTGAGGAATATACTGCATAACCTACCTAGTGAGCTTGAGTAAATGGTTGGTGGAATAAGGTTTAGGAGAGATAACAAAAAGTAAAAATTTATTAAGAGCTACAAAGAACAGGAAATTGTGGAGTGCCATGATTACCAACATCTTGAAGGGACATGGGACATAGAAGAAGAAATATGAGGATGTATTGGTGTGTTTACAAGATAAGTGAAGATATATTTGTGTCGTTATCAGAGGCTGTTCACCAAAATATCAATAAAGACATCATGATGTGTTAACCAGAAACAGAAAATAGAGGATGCACGAGGACCGTTCAATAAATAAGTTGAATTTTTCGGTATAAGGACTTCTAATACAGATAGAAGCTTACTTTTTTTATTTTTTTTGTTTTACTTCTTTTTCACATGTATTTAATTTCTTTTGCAGATTAAAAAAAAACTTTGAGAGTTTTGGCAATTAACAAAGATGGCCGACCAAGAAGCATGCTCCAGGATTGAACAGCAGTCAGTTATCAAATTTTTGGTTGCTGAAGGGTGCAAACCAGTTGAAATTCATAGGAGAATGTCAACTGTGTATGGTGCCACATGTTTCAGCCAAAAAATGTCTACAAGTGGGCTAAATTGTTTAAAGAAGGACAGGGCAGTGTTGAGGATGAAGACAGGCCTGGGAGGCCTACAGAAGTGAGGTCTCCTGAGGTGATCGAATCAGTCAATGACCTCATTCAGTCTGACAGAAGGGTGACAGTGGATGACATTGCAAGGACTTTGAGTTTATCTGTTGGGAGAAACGCAGGGGTCATCAGTCAGAAGGAGTCATTTTGCATCATGACAATGCAAGGCCTCACACAGCAGCCCAAACGGTTCAGACCATCAACAAGCTGGGCTGGGAACTGCTCCCTCATTCCCCTTACAGCTCAGACCTTGCCCCTTCAGACTTTCACCTGTTTGGTCCCTTGAAGGTGTTCACGAGAGGCACGAAGTTTGAAAGTGACGATGAAGTCAAAAGTGAGCGACTGGCTGAGACATCAGTCCAAAGATTTTTACGCTGAGGGAATACGGAAGCTTGTGCACAGATGGGAAAAGTGTGTGACAGTTCTGGGAGACTACGTTGAAAAAAAAAGTAAGCTTCTATTTGTATTGGAAGGCCTTATACCGAAAAATTCACCTTATTTATTGAATGACCCTCGTATTTTACTAGAATAACATGCCTCTTCTTCTATGTGTCATGTCCTGTAAAGGTTTAGGAGATTATGGCTCTCCACAATATCCTAGTTTTAAAAGCTTTTAACAATCTTTGGCTTTTTACTATCCTTTCTTATCTGATATCCATATACAAAGCTTCCAGGGATGGAGAGAGTAAGCAATAAGGAAGTCTTAAAGAAAATGGCAACAGAATGAACACTTGTAATCAGGATCAGGAAAAGATAGCTGAAAACTCTTGGACACAGTAAGGAAGGCAAGCTTGGAAAACGTAATCTTCACAGGGTATATTGAGAGCAAGAGAGATAGCAAACCACCTATCGGATGAGTTTGTGTAAATGGATGGCTGTAAAAGGGGCAGCGACCTTAACGTGTTCTGTGATAATCAAATTCTCCATGTCCTCTTCCTCGTTATACATCTTTTGGATTCTAAGTACAAGTGTCCTATTTTGTTTCTTGAAAACTTCCACATTACTCACATGTTCAGTCCATGCTATTCTCAGCATCTTTCTGTAGAACCGCATCTCTTTTGCTTGCAGCCTCCTCTTCATCTGTGAATCAATTTCCCAGCATTCTCTGCCATACAGAAGGACTAATATTACATAGAAGTTTGCATATTAGTGTGTCTATAAACTCTGGTGCTGAACTCTGCAGGTAAGTCATTGTTCAGAGGAGTGGAGAGTTCAGCTGAAAGGTGATAATGACAGCAACTTTTGAGCATTTGTAGGCTGAATTACTGGCAGTATATTCAGTATAGTGATGACACAATATCACTTGATATAGGGCTTCCTGGACTGAGATCAACAGCCACGGCAGTGGGCTACCCCAGTGGAATTGCAGTGTCCATGTTGAGCCTTCACATTGGAAGACATTATCTTCAGTCTGACTTGGATGGGGGGAGGGCATATCCAGGTCTATCCAAGACATATGATACACAAATGTTATATTCCATGCTAATAGGAATATATACTTGAAAAACACGGTAGATAAAATAAGTAAAAGGTTTATTGTAAAAACCAGTACAATAAGAAATAAGGTAACAGTTATGCGTACAATCGTCGCAAGTCAATCCAGTAGTGAGTGTCACTATTGGGAGGTCTGTAGTTCTTGCGTAAGTCTGAGTCGTACTCAACAGATCCCAGCTAGATGATATCTAGCAACTTCCCAATGCAGTCACATGTAGTACAAGGCCGAATTTAATGTGGGGTTCCTGAGTCGATTATCTTGGCCAAAAAATCCTCATAGATGATGCATAAATGGGCTCAGATCTGTCTACTTCCCCAGCCGAGGCTCTGCATTTCGGCATAGCCTCGTCTGGGTTCCTCTCTGCCCAAAGGCAGAGAGTTCGACCAGCACAGCTGGAAAAGATTTCAGCCAGTGTATCTAGCAACTGCCCCATGCAGTCACATGAGGCACAAGGCCGAATTTAATGTGGGTTCCTGAGTCCATAGGTTCAGCCAAAAAATCCCTGTAGACGATGCATAAAAGGGATTGGGTCTGTCTACCTCCCTGGACAAGGCTATGCTGAAGGGCAGAGTCTAATCCTGGTTCCTCTCTGCCCAAAGGCAGAGAGTTTGACCAGCACAGCTGGAAAAGATTCCAGCTATACTCTGTAGTCAGTTGACTTACTGATACTTAGTTACTACCTATAGTGCAGTTACTGATAGGGGTGACAGCTTATTCCATTACATCAGCAAATGAATACACCTTCAGCAGATATGTGATCTGGTGCCTAGCTATGCAGCTGCTTTATGACGAAACATAATCATGTGTGTGTTGGGTGGTTCCAGCCACATATCTTGAAACATTGTTATACGATCATCAGAGTCAAATAACTTTGAGCTTGATCAGTACAAATACGGGTGAATGCTTGGAAATGCCAGATGCTGTAAGCTTGGATACAAGTGGTATATCTGGAAAGCAGAGAATTGAATTCTAATTCCAGTTGGGTTTGTTATTTTCACTTACATCCAAATGCTCTTGGAAAATATATGAATCCACTGCTTTCTCCATTGATGGATTAATTAGTAGGATTTGTATCAGTATTATTATCTCAAAAATATTCTTGCAATCTAAAAATACTTTATGGATTTAAATAACCAGCAAAGGGTTGATAAGCCATAAAAAACAAATCTATCAGCCAATCACATCATCATGGAGTTGATGCTGATAATAACCAAAATGTTCATAGAGTAATATAAAATATTATTGCATCCAATAAAATTATTATCATTCCAGAAATATTGGTATAAATAAAGATTAATAAATAATGCATTATTGAATTTATGCTGTTGGGTTTATTTTTAGTTTTGGTAGTATAAATTTTAATATCACCATGATAAATTTTATCACCATGATAAAAGCCAAACTGGGCAGTGACATGTCTGCTTCAGGTTCCTGTTATTGTTAATATCAGCTTACAGCCATTTGCGTTAAGTGTATACTTGTGAAATCTAGGAGGAGACAATTGTCCATATTATTGACACGTCTGAGACACAGGCCAATATTCGGAACTTGAAGTGTCAAAATAAATTGGCTGAGGAAGTCCATGGGGTTCCATGCAGCACATGCCTAAACACATGAAAGCAAAACTGCATTATACACATTGAAAGTTACTGTGACATATAAGAAATGAAGTCAGATTTAGTTTATAGTTATTTAACTAGTAAGCAATAAAGGATATGAAGGTGACTAACCTGAAAGGATTTTTTTGTTTTTTTTTTATCCTAGAATTCACCTTACAAAAGCCTCATGAGCCATTCAAGGTAGAGGGTTATTGTTGAAATAGTTATGATGAATGAAGTTTGTGATATGAATGAAAGGGAATGTGGCATGAAATGAAAATTATGAGGATAAGGTTGATAGATCACTGGGTAAGAAAAGAAATTATGTTGTATATGTTTTTTCAAATAATTTATGACAATTTTTCACTGCTGAATACAAAAATGATAACCATTTCTCTCGGACAGGTTATATTTTTATGCTCAGTTGAGTTTTTAAAAATCTAATCTTCGGACTAAATCAATTACATTTTTGTGATATTATCATTTGAATTTTGTTAATATTTCTCATACAAAATAAATTTTTAAGAGAAAAATTGTTTTCTAACATAATTTATTAATTAAATGTTACAAACATCGATTACAATAAATTGAATAATATACATTGATAAATGTAAATACATGTAAATTGCATGTTACGTCATCATTGTTCAAAATTCAGGACTTGAAATTCCGTTTATTCGAACCCTTAGAATGATCAGTGGCAGGGGTGTCTCTCTTCAAAGTCCAGCAGTAATCAGCCACTATGACAGTATCCCAGTGTCCCTGGTCTCCTATCTCTTTCATGTCCTGATGGAATTTCTCCTCCTGTTCATCGCTCATTGATCCCAAATTCTCAGGAAACCCATCCATATGTGAGAATAAATAATGCATTTTGATGCTCATGTTGCATCTGAGGTTTCTGAAACTAGTCTGCATATTGATGACAAGTTCTGCATAGTTCCTGGGTTTGTTGTTGCCAATAAAGTTCTTCATAACCAGAACAAAAGACTTCCATGCTTCCAGTTCCACTCTGTACACTGAGTTTTTAAACTCTGGATTTCTGATGAGCTGACAAATTTGAGGATCTTCAAAGATTCTAGCTTTCATTTCTCCATCGTCAAACCTGGAAAAGGTGGGCACAAGTAAGTGAAGCAGCCACCGTCCTTGTCCAGAGCTTTGCTTAACTGCTTCATCAAGCCAAGCTTGATGTGCAGCAGTGGGAAACGTATCCAGTCTCTGTCCACCAGAGGTTTATTGATGACGTTCATTGCACTGCAAGGCATCAATTCATCTTTTTTGTGTAATGCTGAGCACTGTCCCTACTCTCCTACATGTACAGAAAGCATGGGTACTTCCTGAACCCAAACACCTCCTCCTCTTCTTCTTCTTCCTCTTCACCTCCCCCTCCTCCTCCTCCTCCTAATTCTTCTTCAGTGCTGCTGAGTTGTTTCTTGATAGTGTGTGTGGAAGTGAATGCGATCATGAATGTCAGCAGTTAGAGTGACATGGCCCTTAGTCGAATCTGAGAGACTCTGTCGTTGAGATCAAACATTGCGATTTATTGTTATTCCTGAGAAATTGACTCCTGAATTATATAATTTAACTTATTCCTAATTGGCCCTAAAAAATCACATGGTATGCTTACTACTACATCCACACAATATTTTGTAAGTATACCTAAATTATAATGACTAAAAATGCAACTTTTCTGATTTTTATTCTATGGTATTGTATTGTAGAGTTTAATTGGTGGGTTTTGAGGTGTAAGTACTTTACTGCATGTTATTGGTTTATAAAGGTTTTGGGGGCATGTTTTAGTATTTTTCTAACCATTTTCAGCTGAAAATACTTCTTATGGGTAAAAATTAATAAGTTTATATTTAACATAATAATTAGTTTTATTGTGTGAATTATGTTGCAGATTTAAATATTTTAATGGACATGAAAAAAAAAAAGATATAAAAACTGCATGTGGCCACAGCTCAAAAAGTTGACTTGATTGAGCAAAAACAATGTGATTTGGGGATTCACCACATCAAAATTATCCTAAATCAGCTAAAAATTTAGACAATAAATTTGCTGTTTCCCAGTGAATTTTTGACCTTTAAAGAGGTTAACATTGTAGTGTAGAGACTTACTGTTAAAATGGTTCTGATGTATGAGGTGTGCAATAAGAATGAAATGGGGATATGGTAGGAAGTGAATATCATGATGATAAATATGGAAACGGTTAAAATTATAGTTTTCAGGGAAGCACCCACACGGGAGTCTGTTTGATAATGTAGCAGTTTTTTTCCTCAAAAAAAATTCCTGGTGTTTTTATGTTTTTATGTAGTAGTAAGCATACCACGTGACTTTTTAGAGCCAATTAAGAATAAGTAAAATTATATAATTCAGGAGTCAATTTCTCAGGAATAACAGTATAAGAATCGCAATGTTTGATCTCAACGACAGAGTCTCTCAGATTCCACTAACGGTCATGTCAATCTAATTGCTGATATTCAAGTGGATAAAGCATGGCATGTCCAAAATGTAAAGCTCTGAACTAGGGAAACTAATGAATGGAGCTCTCATTTGAACATTTGCTATGGAAATAGTGATAGCATACTGATAGGCCTGAAATGCTGTGTTTGTGGTAAAGCAGAATATGTCAGCAGATTACGGTTCTTCTACGACAAACCTGTGTAAACCAAGCTGGAAATTAAAGACTGAGTAACCCCGTTCCACATATGCCAGCAATACTCCATTTTTAATCTAATCTGACATTTGTGAAGATAAAGCGTGACAGAAAGAGTCATGTAATTTCTGGAGTAATGAAATGAGGCAACCATTTTTCGAACATCTTCATCAATGAATTTTATATATTTAACATTTGTATATTAACCAAATTGGTAATTTATTTTTTAACTTAAAAAAGCATGATCTACAAGAAATGTTTATTTTCTTTCATTTTCAATATAAGAATCAACAAAAATATATTCATTTTGATAATTATTTATTATAAATCAAAAGCAGAGAGATTTTCTTGTTAACAGATCTTTGTGCTGTTAAATTAGAGCAGAAAACATTTGATGTTTTTTTAGTCTAAGCATAAATTTTAAGCAAAAATCGAATCCAAACTTTTACAAGTATTTGAATCTTGACAGTCAACTTTTCTAAATGTTAAAGCCTTTTAACCAATTAGAAAACAGAAATATTCCTGTTTAAATTTTTTAAACCAATAAGTATTTCTGTCCAAATTATTTTTAAACCAATCCAGTTTTATAAATTATATCAAATTTCAGGTTTATTTTTCAATAAATTGCTTGGTTTTCTTTCAAGGGGTTCCATTGAAAAGATTAATTAACATTAATGAACTGATCATTCATTTTTGTAGAAATTTAGAAACATTGACAGTAAAAAATGAGTAAATCGTTTTAAATGTCAAAAGAAAATCAATCGGTTATTTAAGAACAATAACAAGAAACCTGAAATATCTTTGTTATTTACTTTCCTTCTTGAGTTCCTCAATCCATTACATAATCCTTACAGAAGTCTTGTTCACACGATCTTCCGTTGATGTCTATCTTTTTCTATTCTTTCTGCCATTTGCAAAAGGAGATTTGTGTACTTTTTAATTTGGTCTTTCCAATGTTTGGGTGGGTGGCAGTATACTCCTTTCTCTTGGTGTGATAAAATCTTTTTTAAATGCTTGAAGCAAATAAACGTATTGATCTCTTCAATTTACATAGCAGAACCAATGTAATCGTTTCTTCTTCACTAAGTGATTTTACTTGCTATACTTACTCTGATATTGTCCATTTTGGTTCGACTATTGCATGCTACATCAGCTATAGCTCTAAGGCAATCATTCTCAAAGATAACGAGTTTTCTGCAATCTTCTTTAAGGCAACGAGTTTCTCCAGTGAAGATAGAAAATGGAATAATTGATGCATAGAATAATTTTACTTTTTACTTAATAAAAATCTAATCTTAATTGACTGCAGAGGAATTATCGTTGAACTTTAAAAAAGTAAGCTTAAGTATTAATTCAATAACTTAAATGAAGTGATCAATTTTGAGTTCTTCTGTAGTTTATTGTTGTTTATCGCATACGGCAACAGTATGCCGCGAAAAACGAAATCTCCACCAACAGAGGACCAGATTGCAATCAAAAGAGCTAAGGCTGCAGTGAGGAAAAGAAAACCCTGTGCGAATGAAACCCAGATCAAACAGCAGCCAGGAGAGCCTCCAATTCTGAGAATATGCAAAGAATTAGGGTCTCTCTAAATCCTTAACAAGCCAAAGGCCCAATCAAGAGCCCTCTACAAGAGTTAAGGTTAATTGCCACCTGATAGGGTGACTTTTAAGCTAGTAAGACAAAATATGACTTTGTCAGTGACAGTCAAGGGCCATACCTGAAACAGAACAGTGAACAACAGATCTGAAATGGAACAGTCCACAAAGAGGCTCAGTCACAACACACATTACCATGACAATGTGCCAGTCAGCAATGATCTTTTTCCATACAAAGCCATAACAAAAATAAGTTTTGTCTCAGTTTCTCTTTCTTTACTGTGTTTTATTAGCGTGCGCTTCACGCACATATTCGCACACATAACTTTGAAATTTGCAGGCTTACTTGTAACAAAATAACTTTAAAATTAAATTGAAGAGAAAATTGTGTGCAACAATTTTTCTGTGCAAGAATAGTTAATGCAGCAATTACCCAAGATGGTATGCAACAGAATGCGGTAGAATAATTTCAGAAAAACTTAAATACTTACTCATAGACACTGTTTAAAATTTCACCCCACCTCAATCAAAATTCTGCTAAAACATTTATTTTTCTAGTTTTTTGTGTGTTTTCAAATATTCTCTTCATCTTTCTGTTAGAATCTGATATGCTGACTGGTTGAAATAGAAACTTTATGACCCTATCTTAGCTTTTACCACAAAGCCATCTCTCGGTTCTGTTAAAATCTGACTTGGACAGGAATGGAGATAAGCAAAAATTAATTTTTTACAAAGAAAAAATTTCATGAGGAATTGAAGATGGAGATTTTCTGTAAAAAAATTTCTCTCTTTCATTCTCTCTCTCTCTCTCCCTCATTTTTTGTTTCTCAGTCTCTAATTCTCACTTTTTCATTTCCTTTCTCCCAGATTCTCTTTCTTTCATTCACCCATCCTCTCTTGTTCTCTCCTTCTCATTCTCTCTCTCATTTTCTGTTTCTCATTTCCTCTATCTTCCATATTCTCACATCTTCTCCCTTTCATTCTTTTTTACTTGTTTTTATTATTATTTCTTGTTCTTTCTCTCGTTCTCTCCTACTCTCGTGTTTTCTGCTTCTCAATCTCTTATTCTCCCTCTCTCATTTTCTTTCTCCCTCTCTTTCTTTCATTCCTTTTCATGTTCTTTTCTCTCTCTCTCTCTCTCATTCCCTGTTTCTCATTTCTCCTATCTCTCATACTCTCTATTTTTCTCCCTTTCATTCATTCTCACTCGTTTTTATTATTCTCTCTTTCTCTCTTTCTCTCTCTCTCATTCTCTCGTTCTCATTGTCTTCTTCTCTCTTATTTTCTGCTTCTCAATCTCTTATTCTCACTCTCTCATTTTCTTTCTCCCTCTCTTTCTTGCATTCCTTTTCATGTTCTTCTCTCTCTCTCTCTCTCTCTCTCATTCCCTGTTTCTCATTTCTCCTATCTCTCATACTCTCTATTTTTCTCCCTTTCATTCTTTCTCACTCGTTTTTATTATTCTCTATCTCTTTCTCCCTTTCTTTCTCTCATTCTCTCGTTCTCAATCTCTCTCACCCTCATTTTCTCTCACTCTCTCATTTTCTCAATCACTAATTCTCACTCTTTCAGATTCTTTTTCATTCATTTTCTTTCTTTCATTCTTCCATCTTCTCTTGTTTTCTTTCTCTCATTCTCTTTTCCCCTCTTTAACGTTCTCTGTCTCTCAATCTCTCATTCCTACTCTCTTGTTTTCTTTCTTCTGATTCTCTTTCTTTCATTTTGCCTCTTGTTCTCTCTCTCTCTCTCTCACTTCCTGTTTCTTAATTCTCCTATCTCTCATACTCTCTCATTTCCTCCCCTCTATTCTTTCTCACTCGTTTTTATTATTCTCTAGTTCACTCTCTTACATTCTCCCTCTCTCTCTCTCTCTTGTTCTCTATTTCTCATTCTCTCTGACACTCATTTTATCTCACTCTCTCTCTCTCTCTCTCTTGTTCCCTTTTTCAGTTTTCTACTATGTTTTATTTTCTCTCTCATACGTTCTCTGATTCTCTTTTCACTCTCATTACTATCTCATTCTCTCACTCACTCTTATTTTCTCTCTATCTTGTTTTCTTGTTTATCTTGCTTATTGTTTCTTCTCTTTTTCTCGGCATCTGTTTTAACATCCTTGACTCTCAGTGAATCACCTCATTTCTCCCTCACTTGTTTTCTACCTCTCTCATTCTCTCACTTTCATTCCCTCTCTCATTATCTCTCTCTAATTCTCTCATTTTTTCTTTCTCATTTCTCCCCCCTCTCTCTCTCCCTCGTTCTGTTTTGAAATCCTTGATTCTCAGTGAATCATTTTTTTTTGCTCTCACTTGTTCTCCTTCTCATTCTCTCACTTTCATTGCCTCTCTCATTATCTCTCTCTTATTCTCTCATTTTTTTCTTTCTCATTCCTTCTCTCTTATTCCATCCCTCTTTCTCTATCATTCTGTTTCGAAATCTTTGATTCTCTTGAATAATCTTTTTTAAATGGGATTTTTTAAAAGTGGGATTAGAATGAAGCAATTGTTGGGATTTTATTTCTTAAGGAAAGCAGTATGAAGCAAGAGAAGGTTTTGCAAAAGGATAAAAAAATATAATTGTTTATTTCATTTTTATATTCTTCAGTTTTTCCCCTTGTTTAAGTCTCTATAAAAAAAAAGGTTTTAGTAATAAGAAGAACAAAAACAATTTGGAATGGATCACTCTATTGAGGCCAGAAGAACATTTTTATTAGATAAAAAAAGCTTCATAAAATATTGGATGTATCTTTTGCAGCAGATGATAAAACAAAAGTAAACAAGATTGAAAAGATCCTTTTATAATGTAAAACTGACGTAATATGAAGGAAACATTGTGCCTATAATCATTGGAACACTTGGAATTGTTCTGAGGACATTTGCAAAGAGATTAGAAGAAATAATATTCTAAAGAGTTAATGCAGAAACCAGTGAGAATACTGAAGAAAGTTCTGGACACTATTGTCACCTAATCTCTTGCGATGACCGTTAGACATTTTGGAATTTAAACACGTAGAGAATTTAATATTCGATATTAATTTTATATAATTAAAATAAAAAAGAAATTCCAATATATTTACTTTTGTGTTGTTTGATTTTTATTGGTCAATCGTGATTCACATACATCTGATTCTTTAAACAAATGTTAGGATAATTTTTGGCATTCTGAAATCAAGGAAAGATGATGTGTCTTTCTGAACTTTCAAGAAATTAATGGATTCTCTTTGAATTTGGAACTCCACAAATTATACTAACATGGGCTTAAAGAGTTGAATGCATGCAAAACATGATTGACAAATGAAAATCAAACGACACAAAAGTAAAAATACCAGAGTTTATTTCTTCCTTTTCTCCATATCTCATGTTCTGATGAAGCTTTAATAAAAGTGAAACATGTTAGATTGATAAAAGTTTCCTATTTGTTCTTTATCCTATCATCTCATTGAATTTTGATCCATATTTTATCTCATAATTAAAATAATAAAATTTAAAATTTTAATAACATGGAGAAATTAAGAACAGAAGTAATACTATTAGAGTTAGAGAACTCAGAAAAATTAGCAAGAATAATACGAAGATTGTATAGAGGCGAAGTTTTGCATGCCTATTTCGGTTTAAGAGTTATGAAGAAGGTTTGACTTTGTAAAAGATAAACTGAAAAAGATTTTTCTTTTATATGCCATGTTTTTTCAAGACACAGGTGATTATAGCTCTCCACATTTTCATGATTTGTTGTCATGAGTAATTTTTCAACCTTGAAAATCCACCTATGTCCCTGTTCAGGCATTGATTCACACAAATGCATTGATGGCTACTCACTGATCTTCCTGATTTTCCTTCAATATGTTCTGTGAGTATCAAATTCGCCATGACCTCTTTCCACATCATGTTTCCCAGAAATATAGATTCCTTCTTTCCAATTGTAATCAGAAGTTGTCTTGTTGTTCTCATTTCTTTAATACTTCATAGACACACACACACACACACACACACACACACACACACACACACACACACACACACACACACACACACACACACACTCTCTCTCTATTCATTGGATTCACAGAATCCTTCTGTAGAATACCATTTCTGTTGCTTCAAGTCTCTTCATCTTTAAGGAAATTGTCCAGCATTTACTGCCATATTGGAGATATTACATAATAGTTCTTTTCTTTGTTTCTTATGATATTTTCCTATTTCTTAATATTCTACTTAGGTCCTGAAAGACATCTTTCTCTATTCCTATATGTGTTTGATTTTCTGTATCACATTTTCTACTATCTGTTACGATACTGCACAAATATCAAAATTTCTGTACCCACTTAATTTTGAGATCATCAACATGTAATTCAGCTCTTCATTGTGAAAGCTTTCTGATAGGTTGGTCAAACTATGGCATTGTTTGCCTGGCGATTTTTATTATCCGTTAATTTTTACAAATGGTGAAATTTTGGTCTTCCTGTTATTTATTTCTCTATTACCACATTCTCACACATTGAGGGAATAGAGTTGGTTAATATTTTAGCAATTCTTTCAGATTGCTAACTTGTCCTGTAAAAAGAAATGTCTTCTTTGATGGGTTTTACAGCTCAACACAGCTGTAGAAGTAATTGGCCAAAATTTGGGAATGGCATTAGCAAAAAAAAATGTGTTTCAATTGTCTAAAGGTTTTTCTATGGAGAGATGACTCGTCAAATTGGCAATGCTTTTGGTTCCAATTATTTTATAAAAAAGTAAGAAATCACATTCTTGGAGATCAATAATTAATCTCAGCTCAAAGTAGTGGAGAATTCTTCTACAGAGTCAGACTTTTAATAAAGGTAAAAGGATAAAGAAAAATTTTAGTTTGGTATTTTTGATTGGCAAAGTGTTACTACATGAATAAGTTTGTGACCAATGTTATTTTGGGGATGGGGTCAGGAAAGCACAGCATTAATGATGACTGTATGTAAAACTTTTGATTTTTCTTTCTTCTTTGTTTGGAATTTAGTTTTTGCTCTTGCCTGTGAAGAAAAACAAAGTTTTCAGTTTCTTGGGATTTTGTTTTCTTTAGCTAATTTTGGGTTCTTTCTCTTTTTTTTTGTTGTCAGTGGAATCAGTAAAAGGAAAAATAAAGTCTGTATTTATGAAGCCAAGAGTTTCCAGACTCAACAGTGTACCAATGCCTTTTAGGGCAACAGGTTCATGACCATAAAGAAAAAGAATAAAAGACATAGCAATGGGCAAAACCAATAACATCACATTGAGTCATAAATTAAAATAATTCCCACTATAACAGTGTACTGGATAACTCAGTCCCCTGGGGTCAACTGAAGAATAGACCAGTCAACATATAGAAATATAAGATGCACCAGCATAAAAATGTCATCAAATAAAAAGCACAAAAATAATTAGATTGATTTTAGAGTTTATTACTGCTAAATATAAG
>OZ038505.1:83373678-83376178 GCA_964036315.1 Acanthosepion esculentum
CCCACACTTTAAGCCTTGTGCCACATCTAAGCTATATTTAGTATATATTCATCATATCAGTAAATTGACATAGCCTGACAACAAGTAATTAAGTGTTCATATATATTTTCTAATATTGGAATAGAAGGGTTTAGCACTAAATTTCAAAATAATATATATACCAATATATGACAAAATGTTGCACAAGGTCCATTGAAAGCAAATCACATGATTTGATTTAGGTATATCGTTTTTGAAACATGAAAACATATAAAAAATTATGTATTAGACAGAGAACGCAATAAAGTGGCAGTGTTGAAGCCGTGCCAGAAAGATGAAATGGTTTTCTTGTTTAACAGAGGAAGAGACTTTTATTACTAGTTCAGTCATTTATTCTCTGTCAGCATTATTTTTAATAAAGTGAGAATTCAGTGAATAAATCGATGCCCAAGTTGTATTTTGATTGCCCTATGACAAGACAAAGAAGGATTAGTTTATTACAGTGATGTTTTCGGGACTTATATTTTATGACACTTATCTTGGTCATGCCAATATAATAACCAGTATAATAAAGGAATAAATAACTCATTGATTTTTTTAAAAATGTTGATAGGTAAAAGGATTGGACTAAAGGTAAATTTTTTTCTTTAGTTTTACAAGGAATCAATTTTATTTCTATCATACCTCCATCTTTGCTGAACACTGTGACTTGTTTTCTACTTCTTGTCAGACATCATGGCCATACAATGGCCATACAAACACATTAATAGCCATACATCAATGATCATACATTCACATATATAATGTTCTTAATACCATATCCCATCAAGATGTAGGTGATCATGGCCCACCACAAAATCTATTTATTATCTGTGAACTCCTATGTGTTCTTGGGAAAGAAAATGATGTGGTTTCCAATTGTTTTCAGAGGTTTCCTGCTCTTAGACTAATTGACATGTTGTGGATTTAAATCAACCTGCAACAAAAAAAATGGTTTTTATATATAAAATATTTTTATTTTTGTGTTTTTACAACCAAATTTTTATCAGCATGTATTCTTACAGTCCTCGGGTATAGTTTTTTGATAAGACGAAAAGAAATATGAGTTCTTCGCTTGTATATGTGAGTCAAAAGCGGCAATAAAGAAAGTGAGGAGGAAAGTGTAAGTGTCATGTAGCTTGGTGAAGAAGAGTGTAAGTATTATGTAGCTTGGTGAGGAAGACGGGTGAATTGTATGTATCTATTTAATGGCTTGTCTGGTCTATAAACTTTGCTTATATACTCATCAAAGAGGCATTTTTATTATCAGTGGGAATGCAACCCATTGGATGAAAAGTGTTAAATATTTATTTTTAAAGTATTAGTTTATTAACTGGAAGAATGCGTGAATCTTGCTACTCAGAAACCATCTTTTTGTCATTTGATGTTTGACTGTATTGATGTTTATTTCTGCCTTCAATCCACAGACACTCAAGTGGAGGGAACCCACACTGCTTAGCTATGTAATCCATAGGTTGAGAAGAGACATATTCATGCCTTTCCCAAGGGCATTAGTGTAAAAGTGAACTAGCCCTGAATTTGAACATGGTTTGCCAATTTTACTTTCTGTGATAATATCCATTACACTTCCAATGCATCCTTTATGCATGTATATGTATTTGATAAGTAAAAACACATACACAAACAAATACACACAGGAAAACATACACGAAAACAAACACACACACACACACAAACACACTTGAACATAAGTAGAAACAAATTATGAAGAGATATGTATGACCACTAGTTTCAAGCTTATGCGATATTCAGATATATAGTGCCCCCACCCCGACATACAAATATAGAAAATCAGAGAGCAGGTACTTGTTCTTATGCCTACTCTTGGAATGTTATTCTGACTTTTCATTTATTCTGTTTTGTTGGGGGAATTCTAAAATGCATGACTTTTCTTCCAGGTATAATCTACTGCTGCATGATCCAATATCATGGACCCCTATATTTTTATTAAAATTCAACCTTTGGCGTTACTGTGCACCTGAATATCGCGCCTAAGCATAATTTTGATCCAAAGAATGCCACACTCATTAAAAGAGAAAATAACTTACTTAGAAGGAAAATTCTTCAGAATGCCACTATCGAATATTATCAAAATAAAAATCTACGCCACAGATTTTTATAAATATAGCCGTTCCTGAAAGAATTACTCTTTCCCAAGCCAACAGACATGAT
Organism: Acanthosepion esculentum; assembly: GCA_964036315.1. NCBI lineage: Eukaryota > Metazoa > Mollusca > Cephalopoda > Sepiida > Sepiidae > Acanthosepion > Acanthosepion esculentum. The sequence continues at coordinate 83,375,890 of OZ038505.1, forward strand.
TATAAAAAGGTTAAAAAAACTAAAAGAAAAACAGTTAAATTCATAATCCCCTGTTATTTAAATAAATGTTTATTTATCCTATACTAAAACATTTTAAATATTAATTGCATAAAAAATTCAACAACATCATTTACTCACTTTCATTTATTAGACATTAAATTATGTCACTTAGCATCTTCCATAATTTGCCTAGAGCTTTCAGTTAACCTGATGAATATTTATGAGCATTTAAATTTTAAAATTTTGAAAAACGAACAACATTTTTACTTTTGATTATAAATACTTGTTG
>OZ038505.1:83378678-83391178 GCA_964036315.1 Acanthosepion esculentum
TAATGACATCTTAAATGCATATATATTCCATGTCTATTAGCAGTTTTTCTATTAAACAGGAACCCCATATCCACAAGACGTCTTTCTGCTGCCAGATTGGGACTCACTCCATCACTCACTCCATAATTTTCTCCGTGATGCCCCTTGGATTCACATCTTTAAACTCCCAGTTGAAAATTGTGCTACTGAGGTTTCTTCCTGAGTCAAAGCCGACATGAATGCTTTCATCCTTTCTTGGAAATACCAGGTGAAAAAAATCCATTCTCTCCATAGTTCACACAAGAATGCTCGGCTGCTGTAGCAACCCAGGAACCACTATTTTCAGAGTGATGGCTCTCATCAAAACAGGCAACTTTTCATTGCTACTCACAATAAATGTAAGTGAATCCTTGAAGGAGCAAAATCTGTTTGCGGAGAGAATGTGGCACTGCATATCATCTAACAACTTTGGCTCTCTCAATTACTGGTGACTCTCTAATAGGGCATTAAATAAATGTAAGGTCTCTATTTCTCCCCTCTTCATTCAATATGAGGGGTTATCATCCTTCGCTTTTAAAACTGAATGCTTTGCCTGTAAATTCTCTTCAAACACTACTCTTGACTCATCTGGAATATCCCTAATTTTCTTCCTAGAAGTAAGACTCTGTTGAGTGATATGCATATAAACCCTTCCATGGTCTCTGCTATTATCTCTAATCTAGAGCCCCACAAAGCATGTGGACCCAATGGTATCCCTGTAGTAGTTATTGTGCACCAGAACTGGCTCCTGTTGCAGTTTAAAGAGAACAGGAGCCAGTTCTGGAGCACACATAAAACTCCTGTTTTCCTGCTTGCAGGAAGTCATTGTCTGTTGTTTTTATGAACTCTGATGAACTGTCCAACCCATCCAACTATCAGCCTATTAGCTTTCTAACTCTTATTGGGAAACTCTGAGAGGACCTAATCAATGATAAATTGCTTCATCATCTCATATCTCAGGGCTTTTCTCAGACAAGCAATGTGGTTTTCATTTCTCCAGGTCAACTACTGATATACTGACAATATTTGCGGAAATAGTTTATCATGCTCTCAAAAAGAAATGGTTGTGTTGGACATCTTGAAAAACAGGGTCTAGCATTCAACTCTTCTCCACAATATTTTGAACTGATCCAGTCTTTCCTATCAAATTGTGAAATGAAAGTTATCCTGATTGGCCACTCATCTAGATTGTTTCATACTAACACGTGTGTCCCCCAGGGTCTATCCTTGGTTCTATTCTATTCTTAACTTTTGTTAATGACCTTTCTGATGACATCAGCTCTCCACTTGGTATCTTTGCCGATGATGCAACCATTTACTCATGCTTCAATGATAAGGCTTATCAGTCTGAAAAGGTCAAAATGGCAGCTGATGTCCAAAAATCACATCAAGTTGGTGGTTAACTGGGTCAAAAGATGAGTTATTAATTTTAACAAGCTAAACCTAAACTTCTCTTTATCAATCATCTGAGAGACACCTTGCTGCCTCCCATTGGCAGATGCTATCTCCCAGGAACGAAACTTATTGTGCTTTCTTGGGCTCACGTTCTCTGCAGATATGAAGTGGAAAGGCTATATTAAATTTCATTGCTAGGTCAGCCACTAAGAAATTTGGTTCACTATGTCAGGCGAGACTGTTTTTCTCTTCATAATTTATCTTTCATATCTCTATATTCTAAGCCTGGATGAATGGTAGGCTTATAGAAAAGTCTACCATTCATCCATGCTTAGAATATTGCTTCCATATATGGTCCAATGCTCCTGCTATTTACCAAAGAAGAATCCACAATATTACTGGTCCTGATCTGGCAGCTCAGCTCCAGTCACTTTCCCACTGACATAAGATTGCATCTCTATATCTTTTCTATGAATTCTTTCATGACAATTGCTTGAATGAGCTCTTTGCTATGGTACCTAGAGTTTTTGAATTTAAGCGTAGCATTAGACTGGTGTTGACATCTCATCAATTTAAAATGGAGCTGGCTAGATGGAGCTGTAAGTTCTATGCTAACAGTTTCTTTTCTCACACTTCTCTCTTGTGGAACTCCCTTCTGACTCCATGCTTTCCAGCCAAGTTCAATCTGCAAAAACTTGAATACAATGTCAATTGCTATCTACTGTCCTCCTGGTTGCTCTCTTCCCCTTCTGCTCATCACTATTGCTTCTGTTCCTAATTCTTCTACACACTGTAAACCCTTGTGTTTCAGTGGCATTACTACCTTGCTTGGGGTGATTCTGATACAAAAACAAATCATCAAATGCACCCCCACAAACATCCAATATAAAAAAATAGACAGCATCTCTTTATTTATGCATTGTGTTACCATATTGATGTTCTCATTTCTTCACTAACACAGGTTTTGTAAAAATGTTTTATTTTTTGGTGTTTAATGGCATACTAATTCCTTATGGGTCATTTAATGCAGAAATTTAATTTTCTTGTAAGCATTAGTAATTTCTTTTCCAAAAATGTATTGCTGGTACTATCGGTTTTTTTTAATATAAAAATGTATTTTTTAGTAATATTTCTTTTCCTTATATAAATATATTGCGGGAATATTTTTTACTATGAAAATATATTGCTGGGACCTTCTCTATAAAAATATATTTCTACACTTTCATAATGTTTTGATGCAAGCTTGGTGGTTCACTATTTTCCTATAGCTAGGACCCTAACAGGTGCTACCACCCCAGGTCATGGAAACAACAGCAATTAAGAGGCTCTTCAAAACCTTCGAATTAGAGGCCTTGCTGCCAGATGTAGTTCATCATCATATCCTAGGTGCTGTAAAAATATTAAATTTCTGTATCTGCTATTAACTTTAGTTGTATTAGATTGTAATAAATGTAACAGATTGTACCTATTTGTATATTTCAAGTAGAAGAGATATAAAGTGTATAGTAAACTAAGAGACAAGCAAGAAGTTGACTACTGATCACATGTTGTAGAAAAACACAATACAATAGTAATAATAATAATTACAATACACACAGACAGAAAAATCAAAGCTAATCACCCAGATATCGTTATTAGAGACAGCAAAGACAAAATGTGCTTCCTTATTGATATGGCAGTCCCTGCAGACTGCAATGTATTTTTGAAGATCTTCAAAAAAACTATCGAAATGCAAGGATCTTGATATTGAAATCTCAAAAATGTGGTGCATGAAGACATTAACAATTTCAGTTGTAGTTGGAGCCCTCGGATTGACTGGAAAAGATTCCATTAGACTCATTGAAGGATTCCCTGGTAACCCATGCCTTAAAGAAATACAAAAAATTGCCCTCAGCTAATAATATAAATGGAAAAATTCAATATATATGTGTATTCATACACTAGAGTTCAAAAGGTTTGAATGAACTTGACGAAAGACTGAAAGAAAAAAAGGAAAAGAGCTCTTACAATCATCGAAAAAAGACTGGAATCAATTATCAAACTTATACCTTGAGAAAGTTTTGCAATGAATGACAAAAATTAGTGGTGCAGTAATCAAGGCCAAAGGAGGATATTTTAAAAAATCATGTCTCACTTTTTTTTAACCATGTATAATAATTTTTCTCTTATTTACATTAGAAAAAAAAAGATACTTTTGGGCAAAATTTAAAAAATTACTGGGGTTGTCCTCAAACTTTTAAACTATAGTGTGCGTGTATATATATATATATATATATATATATATATATCTATATATATATATATATATATATGTGTGTGTGTGTGTGTGTGTTTGTGTGTGTGGTGTGTGGTGTGTATGTGTGTATAATTAACAGAGATGCCCTCAAACTTTTGAACTATAGTGTATATACATGTATTATATCTGTGTGTGTATGTGTGTGCACCTATATATATATATATATATATATATATATGTATGTGTGTATATATATATATATGTATACATATATATATATATATATATATATATATATATATATATATATATATATGTATGTGTATCCCTCTGTGTGTGTGTGTGTGTGTGTGTGTGTGTGTGTGTGTGTGTGTGTGTGTGTGTGTGTGTGTGTGTGTGTCTGGCAGTTCATGTAAATTTGGTAAATGGTGTGTAAAACAGTTCTGTGGAATTTTCCACAAGAAAAAAATGAATATTTTAAATTTAATTTAGCTGACATAATTGAAACAAAATAAAAAGCCCATATCAACTTGACAGAGGAAGATTAAATAATTGCAGAACCTGCCAAAGAAAATGAATGACACCAAACTATTAGCCTGAAAAAAAAAGAAAAAAATGAACTATGGCTTTTGAATGAGAGGTGCAAATTCTTTCTCATTGGCACCAAAGATGAACAGTGAAAAAGAAAAGATGTTGAAGACAAAAGCATAAGAAGAGTTTCAGCAAAAATTCAAAGTACAATTTTAGATAGTTCAATACTTGCATATTAAACTTGTATCAAAAGTCAATTCACTCTTCACATCTGTCTCAATAATCATAGTCTTGTGCCAGACTAGATCTAGTATAAAACAATAATTTAGCAAAACAAATTTAGAAGGGTCCTTGCTTCAGTATCCTTGCTCTACATTTGTGTCTTAACAAGGAATCAAAAAATGTTTTTAGAATTGGGATAAATTGACAGTGTTTTCATACCCAGCCCAATAAACTATTCATATCCACTAACATGAATAGTCATGCATTAGTAATATGCTAAGATAAAGGTTAGTGGCACCACTGTACCTTGATATCATAAGAATCCTTATACCTACATTGGAGTGTAAAAGGAAATGAACCCCTAAGATAATACTTTAAAAAATTGTTTCTTTTTTCCAGATGATCAACTAAATTTAATTAAACTATATATTCATTAAGAAAAACCTTTATTAAATCAATTACAACCACTTTAAAGATATTTATCAAGATGGAATAAAAATATTAATTAAAATTTAAAAATCAAGATGTACAAAAGTAAGTGAACCTTACATTTAATATTTGGTGACTTCTCCTTTTGATGTTGTCAACCAGTCTTTTTCCTATAATTTTTAAGAAGTGTCTCACAGTAGTGGGTGATGATTTTTAACCATTCTTCTTGGCAAATCTCCCCCAATTGCTCAATTTTACCTGTGCTTCTTGCATACACTGCCTTCTTTCAGTTGAATCACAGATTTTCAATTGGGTTTAGATCAGGACTTTGACCAGTCAGGGATCATTAACTTCAATGGAATATGTGAACAGAAATGCCACCAGGATGGCCCTGTTAACACCATGACTCTTGGCATGTGATATCCCTAAGATACTGGAGGTCTGAGAATATAGGGCAAGGTCTGATGAATCACTCTTCTATTTGCTTTGGGTAGATGTTAGGTCTAAGGTGTGGCTCGTATAAAATGGAAATATGGATTCCAGTTGCCAGCATGACACCATGCAAGCTGAAGGCCATTCCATTTCCCCTAGAAATGAAGGATAATGCAAAGTTTCATTAGAGGTATCTTGCCCTGATTTGATTTGAAGAGCATTCTGGAGACTCTGATTCAACATGAGTTTGATTGAATATTTATGGGATATGATGAAGAGATCAACTCTTATACAAAATTCTGCAAAGGACAGTGATTGTGATAATATCGTTCAACATCACACTAGAGGATTTCTGACCAATTGTGGGATTAATGCTATATTAAATTTCCTTCAATTTCCTGGACCAGAATTTGTCCAATACAATACTAAGTACCAATCCTGTGAGCTTTGGGTTTTCAGTGGAGATAAAACCAAAATAAGCATTAATTCTAATACAATTATTATTGCATTAATTATTAAAGACAATGATTCAATGAGAATTAGGAAATTCTTTTTTCTGAGATAAAACTAAGTCAAAAAATGAAATTAAAAATTCATATTTCTCATCACCACAATTGATTGTAAATGCTGATCAATTAAAACAATGCTCATCCAAAATCAGAGACTATTGTCCTCATTTTTATTTTCATATTCACAATGTTTCAGCCATTGTACATTCCAGCCTTCTTCAGGTGATACACATTGGAATTTCGAACCAACGCCTTTATGTCATCCATGGGGTAGATTGCTCTAGTTCCACATTCTGGATATCTTTATTATAACGTTTTGGCCGTTGTATGCTTCGGCCTTCCTCAGGTGGTTGGAATGTCGAACTGAACCCATTATTTCGCTCACTGGGGTAGACTGTTCTACTTCCACTTGCCATGTTTAATGGATGTCAGTTATCTCCTCTGAATAATGTAAATAGTGTACATGATACCTCATCTCAGAAATATAGACGGATACTGTGGGTTTGCTGATACTTATCAGTTTCAGGATGATTATAAATAGGAACAAGGAAAAGAGTATGAAATGATAGCTGTCCTTCTGACAATGAATGCTGAACAATCTCCTCAAAGATGAAGAAGAGACTTGAAGCAACAAAATGTTATTCTACAGAGGATACCATAGACCGAATATGTGAACAACAATGAGGTTTTAGAGAAAATGGAAACAAAAAGGAAAGTTATACTTAACATCAGGAAGAGACAGTTGAAATTTCTGGGGCATATGATGAGGACAGATGGTTTGGAAAATTTGATACTCACAGGACAGATTGAGGGTAAGAGTGACAGATAAAAAACAATGCATCGAGAGCTTGAGTAAAAAGATGGTGGAACAGGGTTTAGAAGAAATGACAAAAAGGTAAAATTTATTAAGAGCTACAATAGACTGGAAGTTGTGGAGAGCTATGATGGACACGGTACATAAAGAAGAAGAATGCATATTTGCCATCGGACAAATTTCAGGAATATAAAACCATTTCATAAAGAAGCATTTCCATTAGAGATGTGTTCATGCCTCTAAATATTCATCTTAGCAGAAGTAACAAAATATTAAAACTTTCAGGGATTCTATGATTGTTTCATAAATATTCAGTGATTCCATAATTTTTAGATCTCTCTGATCTGGAAACAGTTATCCGTCTTGTTAAAATAATTGTGTTTAATTTGTCAAAGGTGTGTTTGTGGAGCCAAAATGTTTATCTATTAAACAAAAATTGTTTTGCGACATATCTGTGATTTATTTATTTGCTGTGAAATTTAAAAATCTAAATAAACATCCCCTGAGCATGGAGATTTCATAATTCTTGCCATGGGTTTTATATGCAGATTCGGCATGTTTCGTTTTTGAAAATATCTTGTATGAATATTCAATGTCAAATGCTGTAATTCATTGTTGGACAAAAGCTTTTTAAACAGAATATCCCTCAGTGCAGTGGTATTTATAAAAATCAAATCATTTAGGGTTTCAGCTTCTCACTGAATAGACCGTCAATCATTTATAGTAAATCTGATACATAAGCAAAACACGACAAACGTGGAGTTTCATGCTCACCACCCAGTGTTTCAAAAAGACGTCTTTTTCATTGATACTGCTATTATTTTAACTTCTCTCAATCAATGTTCATTTGTCTATATTTCTGCAATGGGATTTTGTAACTGTTTACATTGCTAGAACTATTGTCCTCATCATTATTGTCATATATATTCACAACGTTTCAGCTCTTGTACACCTTGGCCTTCTTCAGGTGATATATGGTGGAATGCATGGAGTCTTATGGGAGATTAATTATTTTCCACCCTACAATGCCTTTCCCAATAGCCTGTGGCTACTCTATCACTACCTCCTCAGACTTTTGGACAGGAGTATAGGCTTAGCTCTTATTTCCTGTTTAGGAATGGTTTTTTGGTTTTTGGTTTATTTTGTTTTCCGGCATATCAACCACAATAGGTTATTTAAAGCCAACAAAATTTTTAGGATAGATCCGTATGAATAGAATATGTATTCTTTGGTTTAGATTGGTTTGGTTTATTTTGTTTTCCGGCATATCAACCTCAATGGGTTATTTAATGCCGACAACATTTTTAGGATAGATTTATATGAATAGAATATGTATTCTTTGGTTTAGATTGGTTTGGTTTATTTTGTTTTATGGCATATCAATCTTAATGGGTTATTTAATGCCAACAACATTTTTAGGATAGATTTGTAGGAATAGAATATGTATTCTTTGGTTTAGATTGGTTTGGTTTATTTTGTTTTATGGCATATCAATCTTAATGGGTTATTTAATGCCAACAACATTTTTAGGATAGATTTGTAGGAATAGAATATGTATTCATTGGTTTTGATTGCTTTGGTTTATTTTGTTTAACGGCATATCAACCTCAATGGGTTATTTAATGCCGACAACATTTTTAGGATAGATTTATATGAATAGAATATGTATTCTTTGGTTTAGATTGTTTTACGGCATATCAACCTTAATGGGTTATTTAATGCCAAAAACATTTTTAGGATAGATTCGTATGAATAGAATATGTATTCCCTGGTTTAGATTGGTTCGGTTCATTTTGTTTTACAGCATATCAACCATAATGGGTTATTTAATGCCCAAAACATTTTTAGGATAGATTTGTATGAATAGAATATGTATTCATTGGTTTTGATTGGTTTGGTTTATTTTGTTTTATGGCATATCAACCTCAATACTTATTTTAGCATCAGAAGTATTCTGTAACTTCTGACCCCATATGACCCTTCTGACCCCATATGACCTCTTCTGACTGTTTCTTGGCTTCTCTCACTACAACTCTTTCTCTCTCTCTCTCTCTCTCTCTCTATTTCTCCTAGTTTGCTGCTTAATGTAAAAGATTTTTTTTTTCTGTCAGTCTTTATCTTGCAACTCTCTCCATACGCTTCTCCATTCCACTGGGTACTATTGTTCAAATTCTGACCTCTGTGCTCAGCATTGTACTATTTCGAACAGCCATCGTGTTTTCATTTCACTTTCTATTTTTGTCATTCATGATGTGTTAGACAATATAACATTTCCTAGGGGGACAAAACTGACTTTTAAAATCAATGTAAATTCAGTACAGCACTTTGCGAACTGAACAGGAATTTACCTTTTCACAATAAAAATGCGCATTTTTTTTGTATTATTATCAGAAAAAATTCCTCGTATCACACAAATATAACAGAATCACTCATTTCATGCAGTAAGGAGGTACATTCTGAAAGATGAATTTCAAGTGCCAAGAATATTATTATAAGTAATTCCATTTGCAAAATATGAGTTTATTATTTACCGAATAAATAATTTGGGTTGTTTCAAAATATATAATGACAATGATGAATTATATTTTATTTTCTTCATTTTAACCAGGATATGTTAATTTTCAGTACTACCAGAACCAGAGATTGAACTCACAACTACCAGGTAACAAGTCTTTTAACCAACATAGTAAACAAAACATTAACCTAAAAACTCAAGTCTTGTTCTTAAATAGTCTCCTCAAATCAAGTCTTTCACAAAGATGCCGTGCGAGGCGCCTAACTTGTTCATATGAAAGTCTCTAAACTATCACTTGTATACAACTTCTTTCTCCAATCGATGGTTAAAAATAATTTTGAGAAAAATGAAGCCTGTAGGTCTCAGTGACGAGCATCCTCCTTCCAACCTAGTAGACTGGCACTACAGAATAGCAAACAAAGATCTGTACCAAATAACAAAAACCGCATCACTTGAGAACAGCAGTAACACCCCTAAAATGGATAACACATGTAACTCAAAGAGAGAATAAGATGTTGATCTTCCAGACTACTTCAAACAAAAAGCTAGAAAGGAAACCCCCATCACTACTGGAAAGAGCGATAAGTTACTTGACTTGAGAAACCTATTTTCCTGAAAGTTATTTTAAGAGAAAGATTTTGAAATTTCAACCAGTATTAGCCCATGAATGCCAAATGTTTTCTTGTAAGGAAATGGTTAATATTACTGTTAACAGTAGAGATCAGGTGAACATATACAACACTTTGATCCTGGAAAAACAGGAAAAGAAAAGCATAATTCAAGTAGCACTGGTTGCTCCGTTAATGAATGTCAAATGTATCCTTATAGGGAAATGGCTAACAAAACCATTATCATTAATCCACTTGGAGTTTCTTGGAGTACACTGACAAATATCTTAAATATTGTGCGTATAACACCCAAGATGATAAAGCTAGTAAAGTATGTAATAATAATTCCTCATCTCAATAAGTTATCAGATAAACCTGCAAGAGAGTGACTCATTCCACCTTTTCAGACTAACATTCTCGGCTGACATGAAGTGGGAAAATTATATTGAACCAGGTTGAAAAGGAAAATGGCGAGGAAGTTGTCTTACCCATCCTAAAACAAGTTTAAAGAAATCTAATATGGATGTGAATACGATTTTAAAAGTAGAAGAAAAATGAGCGTCACAATTAAAAATGGGGTGCAAATGAAACTTGGAATATCTAATAAATTTAACAGGAAGATATTCTGAATATATGTGTGAGACTGCCTTCCACCAGCATGGCTGATGCTATCCTCCAGGAAAGTGACTCATTGCACTTTCTCAGCTGACCTGAAATAGAAAGTCTATATTGAATCCATTGCTAGCTCAGCTGCTAAGGAAGTTGTTTCACTGTGCCAGATAAGACAATTTTTCATACATATTTATAAATCTACCATTTATCCACACTATGAATATTGCTGCCACATATGGTCCTATGTCTCAGCTATATATTTAGAGATTCTTTGTAAAATCCAAAGAAGAATCTACCATATTATTGGTCCTGACCTGGTATTTTGGCTTCAGCCACTTTCTCACCAGCATAGTATAGCTTCCCTGTGCCTTTTCTATAAATATTTTCAAAGTAATTTGTTCTGATGAACTTTTCTCTATGGTACCTAGACTTTATGAATGTAAGCACAGTACTAGATTGGCAGCAAGATCTCATCAATTTACAGTTGAATTGGCTAGATGCAACCATAATTTCTATGCTAACAGTTTTTTTTCTCACACTTCTCACTTGTGGAACATTCTTCCAGCACTATGCTTTCCAGATAACTTTGATCTCCTAAAATTTAAATGCAATGTCAATAGTTATCTACTGACTTAATTTCTTTTATTGTTTTTGCTCCTTAATAATGTTTCTTTTATTCTTATTCTTTCACACTTAGTAATCCTTGTGTCTTAGTGGCTTTACTGCCTTGCTTGTGGTGAAATAATTTTTAAAAAAGCTGTGCAGTGTATAAGACGTGAGTAATGATCTTTCTGAAATATTTATGAGCAGCAATTAAAAAAGTATTATTGAATATTCTTAACTATTTTGAGCTCTTCGTCAAATCTTACTGTTGGTGTCAATGGGTTATTTTAGCTGCAGACAGGACTAATAATGAAAATAATCAACCAATATCTAATCTATAGCAAATTGTACCAATGTCCTATTCGGTGTCAAAGGTTTACAGGAGTTGCAGACAAAACTGATATCTTAATGTGAAAATTTATGTCATCTTTCAATAAGTTAGGAGAATTTCAAGTCTCAAGAGATATTTTGATTTCTCTCAGCACCAATGAAGATCTGGGTTCCTTGAATGAAAGTGTAAGATGCAAGAAATAAAAAAAAAGAGAAAGAGGTGTGTTGTTTGTGAACATCCCCTTTTGTTGTCTAATTTTCTCAGCTCTCCCACAATGACAAGGTTTTTATAAAGACTAACAATAATGTTTTATAGTCTGGTATTTCATGTTTTCTTCAAACTTTCTTACTTATTTTTTTTCTTTTTCTCCTTTTGTTTCCAAGTTATTTGTTATGTCTGTTTTCCTGATAGCAGCCAGGGTTACAACATAGCCACACATCCAATGTCGCTTCAACAAGAAAAGTGGTTCTTTTTACCTTGTTTTGCATGCTTTTTTATCTTTCCTATTTTACTTCCCATTGAAATAGCAGAAGATTCACCAAAGGTTTCAAGCCATAATAAGACAAGGCTGTGAAATGCCCCAGGAAAAACCTTTTTTCTTTTATTCTTATTTATTTGTTTTCTATTATGTTTTCATAAGGAAAAAATAGATTTATTTGTCTATATGAATCTTATTCCTACATTCTTCTTTTTTCAACTAGGATGGCTATGGCTCTCCACAACATCCTATCTATCCATTGTAGCTCTTAATAAGTTTTGTCTTTTCCCTATCTCCCCCAATCCCTGTTCAGCCATCCATTTAAACAAATGCTTTACAAAGGTTACTCACTGCTTTCCTCTGTCTCTCTTACCTTCAATATGTCCTGGGAGTGTTAGGTTCTCCAAGACCTCTTTCCTTGTTATGTGTCTAAGAAATTTCAACTGCCTCTTTCTGATTCTAAGTATAAGTGTCCGTTTTGTTTCCATTTTTCCTCAAACTTCCTGATTGAAAATATTTTTTACTATGATGTTCACACTGTACAAGGCCCAAGAACCACTCAACGTAGAGGAGTACAGAGTAAGAGGTGTCATTCCAAACAAAATGATAATACCACCAAGATGGAAGGAACTACCAGAAGTGAAAGAGAAAGAAAAGGCTTTAAAAGGAACTGGAAGCCCAATCTTAAATAGGAAGCAAGAGTTAAACATTTACTCCTGTTCAACAGATTTGGGAGGAGTGTGAACAGGGTGATAGGTGAACCTATC
>OZ038505.1:83396178-83431178 GCA_964036315.1 Acanthosepion esculentum
ATAAGGCCTTGTAAGTTTTGCTAAATCATTTTGATGAGTGCCAACGTTAAGCAAAATCTATAGGATCGTATTATTTTTTAAAATCATTTCATCCCAGTTAAGCAATGAAGGCACTAAAACACAAGGGGTTACTGAATGTGAGTAAACATTATTAAGGAGAAAGAACGATAATTGAACTGGTGTTAAGAAGATAACAATTGACATTGCATTTAAATCTTTGAAGATCAAATTTGACTGGAAAGCAAGAAGCCCGAAGAGAGTCCCACAAGTGAGAAGTGTGAGAGAAGAAACTTTCAGCATAGAAATTATGATTCAATGCTAACTGTTTAATATTTTAATAAATTAATGATTAAATTAATAATTTAAATGCTCCATACTCTTACGTTAATTGTGAGAGGGAAAATGACATTTTACAAGAATAGGAGATTTTAGAGTAAGTGAAATGAATCATTAATAATGGTACCAAAAGACACTCTTCCACCAAAGTAGGTGATGTTGTATATGTGGTGAAAGGGAGTTCTTTACGATGAAATTCTTTTCAAAGAGCCACCCAAAAGAATTAAATGCATATTGCTGCCAGTAAAACCAGCAGAAGGCAGCAATCAATAAAAAGGTTTGTGTTGAATTAGTTAAGAGGTAGAGAATAGCGTTTCATTAGAATAATGCTAACTTTGGCAACCAATTAAAACATATTACAATTAACTTTTTACTCATTTGTCAAATTCTGCAAAAATTCCACCATCAGATTTACTATTCTAACCTGAGAGAATTCTCTTAATAATAAAAAAAAAGTCTCTGGGAAACTGTAAAACACACTTAGAGAATTTCTTTGTTGAGAAAGATAAAATGTTCTGGGAGGATGGTATTAAGATGTTCCTTTGAAGATGGTAAAAGATTGCGTAACAAAATATATTGTTCAATAAAGTTAATGTCAAAAATGAAAAAATTATCTTTTTTACTTAATGAATGATCTTTTAAAATTCAGAATATACTAACTTCTACACTTTGTGCATCATATGTTTTTTAATCGACAGACATATTTGTTCAAGGAAGACAACACAATGTTCACATAGAGACATTTCCACATGATCATGATATATACTCATGTAAAAATATTTCAATAACAGGCTGATTGTTCCCAAGTACAGTGCAACCTTGCTTCTAGAACATCTCACATGTCGAACAAATCAGTTTTCAAACATAATGTCTGAGATGAAAATGTCTCAGTTCTCAAACAAAATTTTGTTTCTTGAACAACATTGCTGAACCCTAACCGAGTTACCCCGAATGGAATCATTTCTAAGTCGACTGCTGTGTTGTATATATTCATGTGCTGTGCTTTTCTTTTCCAATTTTATTGTACTCTGCCTTCTTTCTCTTCATTCGTCCTCAGTCATGGCTCCAAAGAAAGCTAGCGGCGATACTGGTAAAGGAAAAAGAAAAGTTAATAGAAAAACAATTGTTGATGATATTGTCTCTATGATGATGATATTGTCTCTTCCGACTCAGTTTCATTTGGCAAAATCAACAATCTATACTATTCTTATAAATAAAGAGAAGATCATGTCTTTCCTTCTCTTTTCCAAGCAATAACATCTCTCTTCTTCCCCTTGCACTTATGCCATCAACTTTCCTACATGTAGGTACAGTAAAATTGAAGTGTTTGTCTATCTTTTATCTGTTTAGTATCGGGTTTATTTATTTTTTCTTAGATTTAATGATTTTCAATAGTTTTATGTATAAACTTGTGCACAATGTACTGTTGTTGAAATTTAAATGAGCAATCATCTTGGGACCAGGAACAGATTAAGCCATTTTATATTTTGATTCCTATTGGAAAAATAGCTTCAGTTTATGAACATTTTGGGTTATGAACAAGCTTTAGGAATGAATTAAATTTGTGAACTGAGGTTCCACAGTATATTCATCTGTTGGGATAGGGGTAGCTATTCCCTTCTGCAGACTCAGCAGCCATAGAAACAACCTGTGCACTTTTTATTGCAACGATGCTGTGTGGAGCTTACAGTTTCTAGGAGAGAATATGTAATCTGGCTTGTTCAGTAGTTGAACAAGACCAGTACACTCAAAGCCTTGGTCATGATTACTTGTAATATTGTGTGATTACAAATGTAGGGCTACAGAAAACACTTATCTTCCATTGGTAGGATAAGTCACATGGGTCACAGGACAGCAGTTTAGTGATGTCACTCCATACAGTGATATAAGTGGCAGTAAAATTCAGTTTGTTTACAGCAGCTAAACCATAAAGTTGCTTTCTTAAGAATGTGCTCCTCACCCACGGACTGGGCAGACACTAAATCTGCCTCCCCAGTAGTTTACAAGTCCATGGTACCATTTCATTTTGGGAATATATCTTTCCTAGATACAGAAACAAACTCCAGCTCATAGTACTCAATTTCAGAAAATTAAAAAATAGCTGTTTCCCGTTTGGGAAATATGTCTTCACCTGCGACATAGATTAATCTGGCCCTTTTGAATCTGGAGTCCTAAAAATGGCCATATTATATGTAAGATCTGTTTTTTTTTGTTTCTCCTTTCAGTCTACTTTGCTGTGTAGATATGCATGATATATTGTTTTCTAAGTGAGACAGGTGTATATGTATATAGATATAGTTTGTGTATGTCTTAGTTGTAAAGAAGTCTCTTTGAGAGCAAAATTTATTTGTCATTCTTTTTCCTGTCAGCCTTTCCGTTCCGTCAGTTAATTATGGCGTTATTATATAATAGATATAATAATGCCCATATTGAGGATAAATATAATGGGAGAATAAATCTTCTATATCTCTCTCCCTTTACACAACCATCAACAACTACCAAACTGTTTTTCTACCTAATTTCAATCACAAAGTATGGTTTTCAGCTATTCCAATAGTGAGATTTGAACCCAAATCTCATGATCTGAATGTCAACATACTAACCACAATACAAAGTTACAATATACTGTACATTCTGATCTTAGTGTTTTTTTTTACTTTTATAACAGTAAGAGCAGATTCATTTGAATAATAATCTTCCAGAACTTGTGCACATGGTCAAAATGCAAAATGGAATTCTAAAATTTCTCAACTTCAGAATGAATAGATGCACCCAATTTTGAATTTACATCATAATATGAAAAGAAAAACACCTCAAATCCTTTGTCTATAAACAGATATGTATTTGATTTTTTTTTTTTTTTTTTTTAAAGCTTATCACCCCAAGCAAGGCTGGAAGCCACTAACACGCAAGGGATTACAGAAGGTTTGGAGGAAGAGCAGATAGGAGTGGTAAAGGAGAGGATATGGAGAAAGATAGTGGATCGATCAAAGCAAGGGTGTTACAGAAGATTTGGAGCGAGAGCAGATAGGAATGAAAGGTGAAAGGATGTGGAGAAGGGAAGTGGATAGATCAAGGCAACTGGAGATGTCGATTGACGTTACACTTAAATAGTTGGAGATTGTACTTGTCAGGGAAACAGGAATAAGGAAGGGAGTTCCACAGGCGAGATGTGCGAGACATGAAGCTGTTGGAGTAGAAGATACGTCTACATCTAACAGTTTCAACGGTGAAGGGGTTGGAATGGGATGCCAGCCTCGTAGGACGCTTAAATTCATGAGGCCTGGGAACCAGCGAAAGCAGCTCATCGGAGCAATTTCCGTGAAAGTATTTGTAAAAAAGACAGAGTGAGGCAACGGTGCGTCTGTGAGAGAGCAACTGCAGACGAGATGATTTCAGGGCCAATTACATTGCATAGCCGTCTCTGGATCTTATCAAGAACCCTGTGAGAGAGCGACTGCAGATTAGATGACAGATCAGGGCCAATTACGTTGCATAGCCGTCTCTGGATCTTATCAAGTACCCTGAGCCAAACAGCAGGGTCTCCAGATGATATATGGCAGAAATACTCCATGCCAGGGCAAATGGTTGATTTATAAATTTGGAGGATCGATTCCGGGGAGAAAAATTTCCTGGCCCGGCACAGGGAGCCAACTTTCCTTGTGGTGGATGAAGCAATTGACTCGATGTATTTGTTCCATCTCAGGTCATTGGACAGTGTGAGACCGAGCAGCCACAGAGACGAGCTCTCGAGAAGTTGGGCTTCAGACATTCTAATGGGATGCAGGGATGGATCCCTGTAAGTGCTTGTGTTTGTGTTCTCAGTTGTTGCTGGTGTTGAAAGTTCTCAAGTGATGTAGTTTCTGTTATTTGGTACAGATCTTTGGAATTCTGTATCACCAGTCCTCAAGGTTTAAAAAAGGAAGGTCTTTGCCAATACACAGGCTAAAAGCCATTTTTATCCATTAATCTGAGAAAGAGGTTATATATATATAAGATAATCCTAGGGAGCCAGGCAAACCTAGATTGGTTTCACCAAAACGGATCTTCAGGTGAAAGAGACGTCTACATCTGACAGTTTCAATGGTGAAGGGATGGGAACGGGATGCCAGCCTCGTAGGACGCTTAAATTCACAAGGCTTGGGAACCAGCAAAAGCAGCTCATCGGAGCAATTACTGTGAAACTATTTGTAAAAAAGACAGAGCGTTCAATTATTTTTAGTCATTTTTATGTTTATACATTCTTTTTTATAGATACAAATATTTAAGTAAATGCTCTGTTTATAATAAACAGTATTAACAACATTTTCTGGAGGACATATTTTCTATGACAATTTCTCGGACATTCAGGCTGGTAAATGTTGTTAATACTGTTTATTATAAACAGAGCATTTACTTAAATATTTGTATCTATAAAAAAGAATGTATAAACATAAAAATGTCTGAAGAATAAGTGTCGGACTTTGTTCATTTCATAATGTGTGATGTCATTTGTTTACATTTAGATACGCATCTAGCAGATAAGAATGTACGTGAGAAAATTGTGGAAAATTGTAGTTTAAAAGCAGTAAAATAGACCTTCTATCCGAAACGCTCCTCTGTGGCAAAATCATTAAAAGCACGTCAGGCTATATGCCCGTTCCGTATAGGATACAGGTTCGATTCCTGTCGGAGGACGCATATTTTCTATGACAATTTCTCAGACATTCAGGCCGGTAAATGTTGTTAATACTGTTTATTATAAACGGAGCATTTACTTAAATATTTGTATCTATAAAAAAGAATGTATAAACATAAGAATGTCTTAAAATAAGCACAAATATATATTTAGAAAGTTAAAGTTACAATGTCAAAAAAGTTTGATTAACTTGATCTGAGTGTTAAATTATGCTTCCTGATGACGGCTAGATGGCCCAATGGCCAAAAAGTTGGGATAATAATTATAAAGAAGCTGATAATAGACTGAGGGATAAAATTGTGGGTGAACGTTAAACAATTATGTATTGTTTCTGGATCAATTTAACAAAGTTAAAAGTTAAGAGAGATATCAAATATATATAAATTATTTGAACAGAAAGTGACAAAAACATGCAGTAGTAAAAATCATGAAAATATTTGTAATATCATGAATATTTTTATCATCTTTCTTAGAAGGAAGGTGAGAAATGAGACAGTATAATTTAAATTGAAAATAACAAAGGAATGCAGAGGTTGGACGAGGTAGGCTCAGAGCAA
Source organism: Acanthosepion esculentum (assembly GCA_964036315.1). Classification (NCBI taxonomy): domain Eukaryota; kingdom Metazoa; phylum Mollusca; class Cephalopoda; order Sepiida; family Sepiidae; genus Acanthosepion; species Acanthosepion esculentum. The sequence continues at coordinate 83,401,750 of OZ038505.1, forward strand.
ATTAATTGAGATAGAATTATTGGCTTCACTGGGTGGACACTTGACAAGATGCTACCAAAATTAAGAGTAATGGTCTTAGAACAAAAAACCAAGGCTATTCACTTAATATTAGGTACCTTCAGCTAGGAAAGTTAGTTCACTGTATCATGCTAGACAATTTCTTTTTAGCAGAATTTTACATCTTTTTATCTCTAGCATTCATCCATGCATTGAATATTGTTTTCACCTCTGGTCTGGTGCTTCTACTATGTATTTAAAGATTCTTGATAAAATCCAAAGAAGAATCTGCTGCAATGTTATTGGTCCTAACCTGGCATCTTGACTTCAGTCACTTTCCCACTATGGTAACATAGCTTCCCTGTCCTTTTTCCATAAATATTTTCATCGTAATTATTCTGATGAGCTCTCATCTTTGGTAACTCAACTTTAAGAATTGAAGTGCAGTACTAGTTTGGTAGTTTGGTCACACATTTTTACAGTTGAAATTGCTACAGTTAGCCGTAAGTTCTATCTTAATAGTTTCTTTTCTTTCTCTACTCTCTTCTAGTTTCTTGTTTTCTAATCAACTTTTAGTCCTGGGTATGATGATAAACTAAATCTGGCAGCAAGGCCTCTGATCCAGAGATTGGTGGTTTAAGGAGCATGGATCCACCTATTAATTACTGTTGTTCCCAGATCCACTCTGACCAGGGTTAAAAGTACCTGTTAGGGTCCCAGTTATGAATGAATAGTGAACCTCCCAGAAAAAAAAAAACCTTATGAAAGTATAAAAATGCCTTTTTATAGTAAAAATACTAGCAATACATATTTATATAAAAAAATGACAAACACTATCTGTTTATAATAAAATTACTAACAATACATTTTTAAAGAAAAATGACCAACAGTACATTTTAAAGACATTTTTTTTTCAACCCCAAGCAAGGCGGGAAGCCACTAGCATGCAAGAGGTTACAGAGAGTTGGAGCGAGAGAAAATAGGAGTGATAGAGGAAAGGATGAAGAGAAGGATAGGGGATAGATTAAGGCAACTGGAGATGTCAATTGACATTACATTTGATCAGTTGGAGATTATAGCTATCAGGGAAACAAGAAAGGGGGAGGGAGTTCCACAGGCGAGAAGTGCAAGCCATGAAGCTATTGAAGTAGAAGAGACAGCTATACAAATGCATTCAAAATATTTAGATTAGATTTTTATTTAAATACAGGTTAATATGCTATTAACCAGACAGGTTGATATGCTGCTAAACAATATCAACCAACCAAATCCAATTAATATTGATATTCAAAAATTTAAATGCAATATCATCACATTGTTTAGTGAATTTATCACATTGCTTAGAATGAAATTAAAAAAAAAAGTAATATTGAAAATTTTGATAAAACCTCAGTTGGTTAATATCAATTTTATATGAAAAACATTGGCTTGTATAATAAAATCATCCAGTATTGATAAGACATTTAATTAGACAATTATATACTAAAACTTTAGAAGGTTTAGCAAAAATATTTTACATTTCTATTCACTGACAGAATATTATTATAATAGAGTAGTTTTTTTGCAAGTGATCAATATTTTTTTATATTTGACATTACTAGTTTCTCTTTCATATCGTGCACATTTTTCGACCTAAACCAAATTACTTTTACATTTAGAAGTACATGTGTTGTCATGTCGAAAAGAAATTGATGAAAACGTTGAAAAGAAATGTGGAGTTTCTTTTCAAGAAAAAAGACATTTTCTCTGAAAAATATGTCTTGTTTATAAAAAAACATTCATGAAAATACTTTTGAGAATATATAGTTATGACCAAGAAAAAAGAAAACATGGAAGAAGATTTTGTAAAACACAGTTTACAAGATTTTCTTCCAGAATATTTTTTTTATTCTTCCTGAAATAAAAGTGCAAACATGACATATGAAAATATGGCAACTCTCATTTTATCATTTTATTTTGTGCAGTAGTCGGGACGCATTTCATTTAAAATATTTTCGGACAGATGAAATATAAAGAAACCTGTTGATCAGACTGTCTGTTTTGTGTTTATATATATATATATATATATATATATATATATATATTTGTCATCCACAGACAGACTGTTTCGCTGTTTCACAGCTCATCAGTGTGGCTAGACGTCCGGTTGCCTCTAGCTATGAACGGAACCCGACTGAATTTGTGTCAGTCGGAAATTCTACCAGTTAGCCGTCGTCGCACGGCGGGGATGAAGGTGAATTTTAGCGTGTTTATTTTTAGATTTACATAAACACACAGTGACTGACAGTGACTCAATTCTGCCGAAGAGTATATATATATATAGAGAGAGAGTATATATATATATATATATATATATATATATAATTATATGTATATAATATGTATATAATATACATATATATATAAGTTTGATGGATAAATTGTTTCCATGATGGAAATAACTCCAACAAAAATTTGCAAATGGCATGCTGTACTACTTGACATTCGCACTGGAAACTCTAACACGAACATTACTGAATGTTTTGGTGTCAATCTATGGATAGTACAGAGGACTCAGAAAGAAATGGATGAGTCTAATGGTGATTACAAAGTTACAGCAGCTTGAAAAACTTACTCTGATCCTTCTGATAAGAAAAGAACTCACAAATTTGATGGTGAGAGCCTCAGACTCAACATGGACTCCTATATCAAGTGCCTTCAGGAGGTAATGCTGCCCTGGGTCAAGGGTGGCTGCTGAAAGTCCATATGTTTGGTACAGGACTCTGCACCATGTTACACAAGCAGGAGAACCCAATCAGTATTTAGTATTCCAAGATATTTTTTATGTAATTTTGGTAAAGATATTGGTTAAAATGAGATCTCAGAGTTCATTTTTGCATAATTTTGATGACAATTTATCCATCGCAGCCTGTATATATATTTTAGGGAAATCCATGATAAATAATTTTATGTGACGTGTTTTGTCCTTTATGACTTTGTCAGATGAAAATGGTGTTTACATTGATATAACTACACATTTGTATGATAGAGATGGCATGAAATTATTCTCCACATATAGACAAGTGCGTGCCACATAGCTTATCAAATGTTTATGCTTGTGTTCTCCTTCACCCAAATATATTTCATTCTGACCGTCTCCCTTCTGTTAGGTTTAGTTAACTGCCAGCTTTCCTCATACCTTCTCAGCAGCTTCACACACTGTCTGACACCATGAAAGATTCTATTCTTTATCTTGTAATCAATCCTGTTTTGGGGTTGAATGCAGGATTTTTAGTTTAGAATTTAGACAGCTTGTGAGATACGTAACTGAAGAATGCATAGAATTTTATTTTTTATAATCAAAACGCACTCAAATATGAAATAGCATAAAGAATAAAATGCATATTTTATTCCTGGAAGCACGAAAAGTGCACCCCCTACACCATATAAGAAGAAAAAATTACAGATTCTTCATTTCCAAAATTCCTTGTTACCTCCCAGACGTGTTTGGCAGAACAATCAGTTCATAATTTTGATAAAATTAAATTTTTGTTTTCTTATGTTTCCTTTGAGTTTCAGGACTGCCTGGGAATAAAAATTATATTTATTTTGGTCTCTATACAATCAGTTTCACTATTGGGTTCCTCTTCCATCTCACTGCCAAAATCACTCCTCTATATTTAGATATATGGAATCTCAAGAAATACTTCATCTAGACATCTGCTATTCTTTTTCTATCAACATTCTCTTTCTGTCTGTATATATATGTATATATAAATATATATATATATATATATATATATATATATATATATATATATATATATATATATATATATATTTATATATGTATATATGGTATTACACAACAAAATCCAAAATTAACTCATATGGGGGATACAATACTATATATATATATATATATATATATATTCAACATTCTCTCTCTCTGTATATACATATATATATATACTAGCAGCATGGCCTGGCGTTGCCCGTGCTTGATTCAAAAATCGTACGACTCATACAGAAATCGCTATCACTTGACTTAAAATATTTTTGCTCTTCCTTGCCTTTAAAGGAGTGCCCTTTGCCGTGCTGATGTTGCTACATGCCTTACTTCTTGCCTATCTCACACTGCAAATTTTTTCTAAACTCTATACTAAACATTAAATCTGTTATGAAAAAAGAACTAAACAAAATGAACACAAAACGATTAGCTTTAAAAAAGGACTTGTAACTGGAAAAACCGAATGAAAAAAAGAATGTTAACAACAAATACTTTTTCACACGCAACCCAGTTCTGCGGAATCAGAATCAACGTTAAGTTTAAGCAAGCAAATGAGACAATTGGAGTAAAGTGCCATGCAGATTTAAATTTTTCCCACTTGTGACGAATGCAGCTATCGATTTTTGTTGCATGCTAGTATGCTAGTTAACATTTGTGTCAGTCAGCTGTTGGCTCTCACGCTGGCCAATAGAATCTTCCTGCCTATTCGTGGCAGCCAGCTATAGGCTCTCACTCTGGCCAGTAGAAAATGGCTGAAAACTACATGAGAACTACCATAGAAGCAGGAAAAAATTGATTATTTACACTATCGATGGGAGTTGGGAAATGCAAAGTCGGTCTTGGCCTTCTGTTAACTTGGAGCATGTGCATGAAAGTTTTGATGCAAATCTGTCTTAAATTTCGGCCGTGCATTCGTTACACACACACACACATCCTGCCTTTTATATATATATATATATATACGTATATATATATATATATATATATATATATATATATATATATATATATATAGTATTACACAAAAAAATAAAAAATTAACTGATATGGAGAATAGAATACTATATATATATATATATATATATATATATATATATATTCATGATACAATACGGTAATCCATGTGGAATTTCCAGGAGGATATAGATCCAGTGAGAGCTCTATGTGAAAAGACAGACCAAAATTTTTATTAATTAAAGAATATCAAACACATAAAATCCCATAGGTAATAATTTTTATTTCATGAGAGCTTTAAAAAAAGACTATTTGTTTGTAGGTCATGGACGAAAAAAATTATTACCTATGGGATTTTAAGTGATTGATATTCTTTAATTAATTACATATATATATATGTATATATATATGTAAATGGTGGTACTTGTTTGGAAAAACCTCGGATACCTCAACTTGCAGTAAAACAAATTGGTACCTGAGGAAAAATGGGGAATAAAAAAAGAAAGAACCAAGAACATTAAACTAAGGCAAAAACAATTGTCCAGTGTTTAAGCTCCAAGTCCAAAGAAAAATAAACACAAAACAAGTAAAAAGACAAATACGTAAAGTGCTCAATACACTAAGTAGAGCAAAAATAAGATAAGATAATCCTAAGGAGCCAGGCAAACCTACATAGGTCTCACCTGAAGATCCGTTTTGGTGAAACCTATCTAGGTTTGCCTGGCTCCTTAGGATATGCATCTCATTAGAATGTCTGAAGCTCAACTTCTTGAGAGCTTCCCTCTGCAGCTGCTCAGTCTCATGCTGTCCGCTGACCTGAGATGGAACAAATACATTGAGTCAATTGCTTCATCCACTGCAAGGAAAGTTGGCTCCCTGTGCCGAGCCAGGAAATTTTTCTCCCCGGAATCGATCCTCCAAATCTATAAATCAACCATTCATCCTTGCATGGAGAATTACTGCCATATATGGTCTGGAGCCCATGCTGTTTGCCTCAGGGTTCTTGAAAAGATCCAGAGATGGATATGCAACGTAATTGGCCCTGATCTGTCATCTCGTCTGCAGTCACTCTCTCACAGACGCGCCGTTGCCTCGCTCTGTCTTTTTTACAAATACTTTCACGGTAATTGCTCCGATGAGCTGCTTCCGCTGGTTCCCAAGCCTCATGAATTTAAGCGTCCTACGAGGCTGGCATCCCATTCCCACCCCTTCACCATTGAAACTGTTAGATGTAGACATATCTTCTACTCCAATAGCTTCATGTCTCGCACATCTCACCTGTGGATCTCCCTTCCTTATTCCTATTTCCCTGACAAATATAATCTCCAACTATTTAAGTGTAACGTCAATCGACATCTCCAGTTGCCTTGATCTATCAACTTCCCTTCTCCAGATCCTTTCACCTTTCATTCCTATCTGCTCTCGCTCCAAATCTTCTGTAACCCCCTTGCCTTGATCGATCCACTATCTTTCTCCACATCCTCTCCCTTACCACTCCTATCTGCTCTTCCTCCAAACCTTCTGTAACCCCTTGCATGCTAGTGGCTTCCAGCCTTGCTTGGGGTGAAAAGCTTAAAAAAAAAAAGAAGCTATGTGGCTGCCTCATGTCTATATGTCGAAAGTAATGTCGCAGTGGTTGTTAAATATTTCAGTATCTACCTATATATCCTTTTCTGATGGTATCTATCTATAGTTTTATCTGTATATCTGTATCTCTTCATTTCTATCATACATATTTATAAGTCTGCCATCTTTGCTTTGAATATTGCTGCCACATCTGAACTGGTGCTTCTGCTATATATTTAGAGATTCTTGATAAAATCCAAAGAATCTATCTTGCATATATATATATATTATTTACCATTCATAGTTGCTTTCAATATTGCTGCCACATCTGGTCTGGTGCTTCTGCTATATAATTAGAGATTCTTGATAAAATCCAAAGAAGAATCTATCGTACATATTTATAAGTCTACCATTCATCCATGCTTTGAATATTGTTGCCATTAATCTGGTGCTTCTAGTATATAACTAGAAATCGTTGATAATATCCAAAGAAGAATCTGTAATGTTACTGATCCTGATCTGACATCTCAGCTTCAGTCACTTTCCCACCATCATAACATAGCTTTCCTTGTCCCCTTTCTATAAATACTTTCATAGGAATTGTTCTGATGAACTTTCCCCTATCGTCCCTAGACTTTATGAAGTTGAGCACATTAATAGATTGCCAGCAAGGTTTCATTATTTTACAGTCAAAATGGCTAGATGTAACCATGACTTCTATGCTAGCAGTGTTTTCTCTCACTCTTCTGATTTGGCAAGATGGAAACGTAAGTTCCATGCTAAGAGTTTCTTCTCTAGCACTTCTCATTTGTGGAGCTCTTTTCCAGCACCTTACTTTCCAATCAAGTTTGATCTTCAAAAATTTAAATGCAATGATAATCTGTTAAAATCTGTCCTTTTATTGTTCTCGCTCCTTAATAATGGTTTTCTGATACGCTTTCACACTCGGTACCGGTTAGTGGTTCTGTTGCTTGTTTGGGGTGAAATGATTAAAAAAAAGGTTGCATTCAATTGATTTTGCTAATTTACCTGTTTTACACCTGTATATTAAAACAGATAAGATTCATTCATTTTACATTTTATTTGTTAATCATTTTTGGCAAGGCGCCTTTCATAAAATCTTGACTATTATTAAATTATTTCCAAATTCTTGTTATTTTTTTTAATACCATTATCACTTCTCAGTAAATGCATTCCTGGTCTTTCTTCAGTTCTTCATTTTACATTCTTATCTTTGGAATTTTATAATTGAACATTAATTTTCTTTTTTATTTCAATAGATTTTTAAAGCAACATCGAGACTTTCCCTACTTTGCTGAATGAGAATTTATTTTAATTCATCCATTTTGATATTAATAAAATGTCATCAGCAAATTTTAATTTTTTAATTATTTTTCATTTATGTACACAACTTTTCCGATTCAGTTTCAAAGTATAATATAAATTTTACCCCACTTTATCACGTCATATCTTCATGTTTCTTGTTTTGCCATTTCCTCAGACTTGTTATGTTGCTTACATTCTCTTTTCCTTTGTGACTCTAAAATTGTTATGGTAATTTTCCCATGCACGCATGGAATCTCCAAGCTATAAATAGGAGCAGGTACTGCCTTTTGGAGAGGGAAGTTTCCAGCAATCAGCTCTGACAGTCGGACCGAACATTCTTGCTGAAACACTCTTGTTTGTACAGTATTTACATTAGTCAGACTATTGTCCTCATCTTTGTCGCCATATTTGTCACAACGTTTCGGCCGTTGTACGCTCCGGCCTTCTTCAGGTGGTTGGAATTTCGAACTGAACCCTTTATTTTGATCACTGGGTTCGGTTTGAAATTCCAACCACCTGAAGAAGGCCGGAGGGTACAACGGCCGAAATGTTGCAACAAATATGGCGACAAAGATGAGGACAATAGTCCGACTAATGTAAATACTGTACATGATACCTCATCTCAGAAATATAGACAGACTCTTGTTTGTATGTGTTTGTATTACTGTTTCTGTTAATAGATTTGTTTAACTTCGTTCTTCTCTTTGTTTCTTTATTTCTGGCCCTAACAAAGCCACAACAAACATGTTCCATGAGAGTTAAATTCATTAAGCCTTCTTTCCTCATTATTTGTCCAAAAATGTTCGTTGTCTCTTTCTTTTAGGTTACAGTTCCATATTCCTGACTCCAAAGATGATGCTTAATACTATACATTCTCTCTTCATACACACGGTGGAGTAATGGATAGTGGCTCGGATTGAGGAATTGGAGAGCCGAGTTCAAATTCCAGTCCAATCCATTACATTCACTTGCATACTAATACCCTTGGGAAAGGTATGAATCCTCTTCTTTTCCCCCAGCTATGGGTAAATAGCATGGCAGACTGGGTTCTATAGCTTTGGATGGTAACTAGTCTACTGCAGAAAGAAATGGCAACCTTCTGTGGGAAAAAATCTGCCTCGTCAGTCATGTATCGAAAGATACATGATTGCCTAAGCATGTATCACACATGGCACATAACTGACTGACTTTATAACAAACCAGCCGAATTGTCCATGCTTTGCTGCATTTCACACATCTTTTTTGTAAGAAAATGATGATCGATTTTAAATCATTGTTATAATTTGTGGAGAAAAATGATGCATTTGAATATTACTCAATGATCTTGCCAATGTGACCTCTATCTTCTGGCTTTCTTCTTTTATATTTGAGATAAATTTTCAGTGAGAGTTTTGTGAAAAATCAGCTTGATCTGACCCCTTTGATATGTATTTCATGCAGTACTTGATTGAATGAATTGCACAGGAGATTTCAACATTGATATGACAGTTGAATTATCGCAACAAATATGTATTGTAAGGTGCAGATTGGTGATTGCTTGTTCAACTTGACATTGATATTTTCTGATTTTGGTCTTGCTGATGTGACCTCCATCTTCTGGATTTTTTCCTTCTATATTTTGGATAGGAGTCATTCTCTTGTTCAAATTTAAATTTAATTTAAATCAAAGAGAAAAAAAATTCAGTGGTGGGTTTTTGGGCCCTGGGGACCCCCTTTGATCAAAATGAAAGATACTTATCCAAGAACCCCAGGAGTCATTCCCTTGTTCAAATTTAAATTTAATTTAAATCAAAGAGAAAAAAAATTCAGTGGGGAAGCTTTATATCCCCGGTGAACCCCTTTGATCAAAATGAAATATACTTATCCGAGTACGCTGGGTAATTTAGTTTCAGAATATATATGGTTATGGGGGTCTATCTCAAAAAACCATGGAGGAGTTTGATAACAAACAGACAGACAGAGGCTACAAATTTATATATATAGATACATATATTATTTACATATTTATTATATATGCATATGTGTATGTATGTGTATGTATGTGTGTGTATGTGTGTGTATGAATAGCCTTTTAGTGAAAAATTACTGTAAGAAACTGCAGCCAAAATTAAATTCTGAACATGTTTCATCTGCTAATAACTTTTGCTTCTCCCAAAATTAATAAATGTTTGATTTTCAAAAAATCAATTTAATTAGATTTTAGGATTTTTGCAAAGAAAAAAAAAAAAAAAAAAAAAAAGAAAGAAGCAAATTGAAAAATAACTTCTGTTTCTGATTATATTTTTTATTTAATTCTCATTATTTAAGGGAGTTCAACAGAGAAAATATCTTGCAACCAAATTTCGGAACTACTTGAACAGAGTGGTCCACTCATAGGAAAAAAAAAACATACAAAATTTTTTTTTTGTAGATGAACATTCAGAGGCCATTTCTCGAGTAATGATATTTGTCAGAATCCAAAATTATTGAATGTTACCATTTCAGAAAGTAGGAGGGGTCCTGTTCATAATATAAATACGATCTCAAATCAATGCCTGATTTCATAAAGAATTTTCTCTACTTTATTTTCATTTACAAATGATAAGTTTGGATGGATGTCAGTTATCAGTTATCTCCTGCTAATTTTCCCTCTGAAAGTTCTCCACTGCCTTAACCGGGTATTGAACTCACACTCTTTGGGTCTGTCACTGGATCTAACCAATGCCTTTATCCACTGTGCCATGTGTCCTCGAGGACACATGGCACAGTGGATAAAGGCGTTGGTTACATCTTTCAGAGGGAAAATTAGCAGGAGATAACTGATAACTGACATCCATCAAACATGGCACGTAGAACTAGAACAGTCTACCCCAGTGATCGAAATAAAGGGTTCAGTTCGAAATTCCAACCACCTGAAGAAGGCCGAAGCGTACAACGGCCGAAACGTTGTGACAAATATGGCGACAAAGATGAGAACAATAGTCCGACTAATGTAAATACTGTACATAATACCTCATCTCAGAAATATAGACAGACTCTGTATTTGCATCATTGATATCTGCATACAACTGATGTTGTCCTTTTTCTCAGTTCATTATAATATGCAGTTCCCAATGACATAAACACTGTTTCAAAGTTGACATTTGTAAATCAAACAATATACAGACAACTATTTAAGAAGTCAGTAATTGATATGACTTTGCAAATTTATCTTATGAGCAGAACTCGACTTCTAAATTGATAAAAATTAACAGTTTTACATTCTGACAGTATGACTTGAAGGTTTTCTTCTTCTTCATGCTGAGATCCTTCAGAATCAGGTTGATCATGGCTCTCCCTAATTTCCTGTTCTTTGTAGCTCTTAGTAAAGTTTGTCATTTTTCTGTCTCTCCTAATGCCTGTTCTGTCATCCATTTGTATAAAGTCATTTAGGAGGTTTAGCACTTGCCCTCTTGAATTCAGGATGTCCTTTGAGAGTCAAATTTTTTAAGCCCATTACATGCCCTATTTTTATTTTCCATAAAACTTTCCCCTTTTACAAATTAAGTATTGGCCAAATTTATTCTGCTTTATTTATAAATTAGCATATATTTAATTTGGTCTGGAGAAGCACAAGCATCTTTTTTTTTGTTTTGAAGTATTATGTTTTAATATACAGGCTTGATGGAGAAGTTAGTTATTTGAGAATTGCAAAAGTTCACTGAAGTGAGTGAGACAGGAGGCTATGGTGGCTCTATCTACTGTAGAATTAAGTCCTGCTTCAATTTGTAATCTCTTTTCTTGCAGATTAACAATACCAATTTGATTTTTTTAAATAATAGTTTATCAGATCATTCTCTAGTCTTTTAATATTTTTAATGAAATTAAAATCTTTATTATAAATGAAAAAATATTTTCTCTTTGAACAATGATTTTCATTGAATAAATTTATTTCTAAAACTTTTAGAACTGCATAATTCTTTTTCTTTATCAACATCTTTTCAGAGTGCAAAGAATCGTGGCTTTCCAAAACTTTTTACCTTTTTTTAGCTCATAGTTACATTTGATTTTTACTATCTTTTTCCAGCCCTGTTTTGCCATCCATTTAAACAAGCTTTCCTCTGTCTCTCTTTTCTTCAATCTGTCCTGTGAGTGTCAAATTCTACAAGCTCTCTTTTCACATAAGTGTCCTTTCTGTTTTCCTTTTCCTTAAAATTCCTTGTTACTCACATGTTAGGTCCATGATATTCTCAGTATCCTTCTGTAGACCCAAATTTCAGTTGCCTCAACTTGTAGTGACCCTCAGTAAAAATAAAATACAAAAATTAAATATATAAAAAATAAATAAAAAGAATTAAAATTAAAATATATCATTTGCTTTCCTTTAAAATCCTTCTTATCTCTTCCTCTCTCTTGCTCTAAACTTCTCTCATTTTACTTATCTTTCAACTAATGAGAAGGAACCCTTCAAATAAAAAAGAGGAAGATGAAGATAAGACTGAACCCAGCTGCAAAATGGTGAACATTTGCTGGATTAGAGCATAGCCCTTTGTGACAACATTTCCTTAGTTTTTGGAATTGGCAGAAAAATTCTGAATTTAAAAATAAGACCCAAGGGATGCCTTTCTTGTATTTCACACAATAACAAAATAAAATCCCTTGAGACAAAATATTACAGGGAATATCAAACGAAATGTATTAACTCACAAATATGATCCTATGAATTTGAAAAAAATGGAACATGCAAAGCCAACCTGAATCTCGTTAAAACAGGTAAACAAAGAGAAACGACAAATGAAAATCTTGTCTAATTTTAAGAGACAGTTTTCTATTGTGAACATTTATTGTTTTTTTTAATAACATTTGGCACTCTTTTTTGTTTTTAGAACATTTCATCATATGAGGGTAGGGTTTCTATTCATAGATTCTTCTAGACTAGTATCCTTATCATTATTGTTTTCATCAAATTTTCTTTTTAGTCAAGGAACTATTGCTACCAATAATCAAAGAGACTCAATGCATAACTTCCTGTATATGAAAAAAAAATGAAATAGAAAGGAATGCCAGAAAATAAAATAATTTTGGCCAATCAAAGAATTAACACAAAGAGACTCTTTTAAAATTAGACAAAAACAAGCTTTGCACCAGAGTCTGGGAGAACCTCTTGTCAAAATAGATATAAACTGACAGTTGAAAGGCAGAAGAAAAGAAGAGACTGCAAGAGGAACCTGAACAAGAGAAGGGATCACCAGAGAAACCAGTCATGCACGTCTCATGAAGAAGTTAATCAGTTAATCAGACATTTTTTCACCCTTCTTAGCCCCCCCCCAAAAAAAAAGACTGCAGACGCCATATCTATTTTCTAAGATGGTATCTTCTACTAAAGTCTGACTTCTACACTGTCAACTACCAAAAGCCAAAATAGACATTTCACCCACAGCTGCTACCAAGATCTACCTTATAAACGAACATTTTGCTACACCAAATATCAAAGGAGTCACTCTGATCTAAATCAAATAAATACAGTGTAACCCGGATATAAGAGAGTTGACAGGACTGGAGAATAAGTATCTTATATCCGGGTTTCTCTTATATCCGGGTTTGGCCTATTTTGTTTAGGTAAGTATGGCTCTAATTTGGAACCAGAGAAAATCGCTCTTATATCCGGGTTTCTCTTATATCCGGGTCTCTTATATCCGGGTTACACTGTAAATATATATTATTTGTATATAGCTTTTGAGTCAGTTCATTTTATTTCTGAAGTTCCGATAAATAATACCAAGAATATTTGACACTCTGTTTGCAAAGTCTCTTTATCTGCGAGGAGATTTTCCAGCATTCACCACTATATAAGGGGACTGATATTACATAACTGTACAGTAGTGTTTTCTTTTTTTCTGTTGCTTCAAGTCTCTTCTTCATCGGTGAGGAGATTGTCCAGCATTCATTGCTATATATGAGGACTAATATTACATAACAGTTCAGGACTCTTTTCTTTGTTTTTAATGAAATTTTTCTGTTTCTTAACTTGTATTTTTGGGATGAATAATAATTTGGGGACAAAATAACTTATTGTCTTTTGCTTTTTTTTCTCTTCAAACATTTCCTTATTTTTTGGAATTGGCAGAAAAATTCTGAATTTAAAAATAAGACCCAAGGGATGCCTTTCTTGTATTTCACACAATAACAAAATAAAATCCCTTGAGACAAAATATTACAGGGAATATCAAACGAAATGTATTAACTCACAAATATGATCCTACGAATTTGAACAAATTGGAACATGTAAAGCCTCACCTGAATCTCGTTAAAACAGGTAAACAAAGAGAAACGACAAATGAAAATCTTGTCTAATTTTAAGAGACAGTTTTCTATTGTGAACATTTATTGTTTTTTTTTTAATAATAACATTTGGCACTCTTTTTTGTTTTTAGAACATTTCATCATATGAGGGTAGGGTTTCTATTCATAGATTCTTCTAGACTAGTATCCTTATCATTATTGTTTTCATCAAATTTTCTTTTTAGTCAAGGAACTATTGCTATTGATTGATCCTTTAGGAAAATATCTTTATCTTTGTTGTTTTTATTCCAATTCCTTAGATGAGTAACTATTTCTAGTCAACAATTCATTTGGGTTACTATCCTTATTGTTGTTGTTTCTACCCCATTTTCTTACATCATTAACTTTTCTATTCAATAATTCTTTTGGGATAGTATCCTTATCTTTGCTGTTTTTATCACCTTCTCTTAAATGAGGAACTGCTCTTACTCATTGATTCTGATTCTCAACCTTTCATAAAGTGTCCACTTGATTTCATATATATATATATATATATATATATATATATATATATATATATATATATATATATATATATACTTACATACATGTATATATATATATATATATATATATATATATATATATATATATATATGTACATATATATGTATACATAGATAATCATATATTTTTTTCTAGGTGGATTCTTAGAAAACAGCCTTGTAATTGAGTTCTGACCTTGTAAATGTTTTGCTTTTGAGAAAATTCATTCAACAGCTGTCAGGAACCGATCCTTCTGCTTAAGCTATGAAAATGTTAAGTAGACAGGAAATCAATTCTTGGTTCTCATATATGTAAGTATATATATATATATATGTGTGTGTGTGTGTGTGTGTGTGTGTGTGTGTGTGTGTATACTCATATCCAACCAGGAATGTATGACCCCACTCATATGCACCCTATATATAAGTGCTGTGAATGAATATATGAAAAGCAAAAAAAATTATGCTCATTAAAAATAATGTGGTAGCTATACGCAGTCATCATTTTAAATATCTACTTAATTGCATCAGATTGTTTTCCTGTGATGTAGATATGTAATAAGTCTGGCCAGGCACAAAGCAAAATGGATGGGTCGGAAGACTGTGTTGCCCGAATTTAAGAAGTATAAAGTGCCTGTGTTAAAAAAGTCTGTTTTATTTCATACTTTTTATTTGCACTCAACAAAAACTAACAGGAAATACTAAATTTGTTCAGTCACTAGAATAGTTAGGAAATCAAGCATTAATCAACAAAAGTTTTATATTGTGGGATTATCTTACCGTCTCTGCTAGAGTATTCACCTGTTCCAGCAAGACGGTCGAACTCTCTGCCTCTGAGCAGAGCAGAACCCGGATGAGGCTCCGGCGAAGGGCAGAGTCTCATTCGGGGAGGTTAACCAACCCGATTCTGTTTTTACAGTCATTTTTCAGGCATTTTTTGGCCAAGCCTACGGGCTCGGAATACCCACGTAAAACTCGGCCTTGTGCCACATGCAACCCTCGTGGTGGGGTAGCTAGATATCGCTAGAGTATTCACTTAATTCCCATGAGATGGCATTGTATTAAAAACAGTATAAAAAGAAAGGACTCATTCTTTATTTAGTCTACATTGCAAAATACAGTAGTAACAAGACATGTTTCTTTATCCATTATGAATATTTTGCCTAAGTAAACCAGTTTTCTACTTGTCAACTCCAGGGTATACCAACTCTACCATTCCTACAAACTAGCCTCCCTTGTCTACATAGAGACATTCTACTCACATCCACTGTACTGGCAAACACAAAAGAAATTTATATTTGTCATCTTTTTTGTTCACTTCACCTGCAGTAGTATTGTTTCATTTGTTCTCCCATGTTACCATGTGCATGTTTATAATATATTTGATGCATTTTTCGAAAAAAAAGCTTATATTGAAACATTCAAAGAAAGTTTTCTCATCTAAAACTCTGATCAAGATAAAGAGCTTCATTTTAAATCATGGCTTTCTTTTTTTTATAGCGTAAAGTTATTGACCATCGTTGAATGTAATTGGTAGAAATGCCCAACAAACAGAACTGACAAAGTTTGCAGCACTAAGCAATAAGAAAGGAATGAAAAGAAAAGGGCAAAGATAATACTAACCAGGCAATATATATATATGTATATATATATATATATATATATATATATATATATAACAGTGGACATTGAAGTCAACACCCAGAGGAACAGTCTGTTACATGCTAAACACAGTACTGTGTTTAGCATGAAACAATCTGTCACCTCTGGGTGTTGACTTTAATTTCCACTTTTATATTTACATATGCTCTATTCCTGATATTGAGCAATTTAATCCATAAATATGGCACATCTTAAAAGTATATTTTATCATATATATATATATATACTACTTTAGTTTCCATCCTTTCACCATATGGTCAGTTTTATAGCCACTGAAGTGACAGGGTGTAATCGATTTTCATTTTTCTTCAGATTAGGTCATTTGCAGTGGTGTGCAGTCATATGAATCTATTTCCGGAATGCGTGATGAAATTTTTTTGGCCTTGAAAAATATTGCGTCATTTGTGATTGCATCAGATTTTCATCATGCCCAGGCACAATTGACTTTACTGTTGATTAGTTGTCCTACTGCCATTGTCTGTGATAAACATTACTCCAAGGAAGTGTAGGAAAATTGTAATGCTGCATGAACACAACGGCAAGCCTTACCAGTGACCAAATCAAAATACTATTGACTGGGTTGGAAACTCTCCTGATTTAAATCCAATCGAGAATCTGTGGTCAATCTGCAAGGAAAGACTTTGTGGAGTGGACGTCCCAAGTACTAACATGTGCACTGTGTCATCTTTCATTGGAAAAATATGAAAAATGTAAATAATAATGGAATTATCATTTTGTTTCAATTAATTTGCTCAATGGTATATATATATGTTATATATATATATATATATATATATATATATATATATATATATATATATATATATATACACCCTTGATATACATATATATATATATATATATATATATATATATATACATATATATATATATATATATATATATGCAGGGTGTTCCAAAAAGTTTGACATCATTTCGTAGGCCAATAATTTTGGCAATTCTTGTTGAAATAACCTCAAATTTTCACAGAATGTATAGAATCAGATCAAGATTTTACATTTAATGTAAGTGGACAGTATGTGTTTATCTCAAAGTGAATCTGCCAGAGAGAGGGATCGGGCGTGGTTTTCTGATGAAATGGCTGCCACAATCACCAGACCTGTCCCCGTGTGATTTCTTTCTATGGAGATATGTGAAGCGACTGGTGTATTTCCCCCCTCTTCCTGCTAGCATTAAACCTAAACTGTTCAGTTTCATTGATCTAGACTTAATAATTTTGAAGATAATTCCTTTTAAAATTATGTCAAATTTTTTGGGACACCCTGTATATGCAAGACAAAATCAGGCAATGTAACAGTAAAAATGCAAATAGGTTCATAAAGTATGAATGGTATTAACACACAAAAGGGATACAGGCAAGTGATTATAGCATTCTGACTTCAAGACAAGAAAGAACAAAAATATGGTAAATGAGACTGAGAAGTGGTCTACCTTATTGGCTAATGAAGAAATCCCAGCATGCATCTGTACAATTTGTCTATAAATTTGGGGAAGGTGATGTTTTAGTCATTCCAACCAAAATTGAAACCAGCATATAGATATTATTCTTGCACTAAAACTAACTTGAAAAAACACCATTCATTCTGAAAACCAATGAGATATCTATTTAAGATATGATCTTAGAATAATCCCATCCAATATGATAAAACTTCTTCTTCTATGTGCTGTGTCCTTTTGGCGACCATGGATTGACCGGATTTTCCTGTCCTTTGTAGCTCTTAATAAATTTTGTATTTTTGTTATCTCTCCTTAACCTTGCTCCACCATCTTTTTACTTAAGCTCTCTAGGTAGGTTACGCATTTTTTTCCTCTGTCCCTCTTGCTTTCAATCTGGTCTGTGAGTATCAAATTTTCTAAGTCTTCTTTCCTCACTATGTGCCATAGAATTTTCAGCTGTCTCTTCCTGCTGTTAATTATAAGTGATTTATTTTTTAACGAACCCTATTATGTATAACCACTGCTAATAAATAGAAACCTGGTCTCATCCATTAGTATCCCCAACTATTATGACCAACAGTGTTGAATCTAATTATAAAACTCAGATCAATATAATCACTAGTCCTGAAAGGAAACATAAAAAAACATCTTTGATAGAATCGTATCTAATATGAGCATTGATGCAGAATGGTACTCTGCTATCGTCTTTGATAAATACGCATCCTATATATTCTGAATGTGAACAATTTATCATTTCTGATAATCTCCCATCTTATATGAACATTTCCGTTCTGTTTTATGACTTGTGCTCTACTTTAAATGACTCGCAGATAACAGAGAACGGATGTTTGTTGGCCATTCGCAACATTTGAAATACACATTTTCTAAAATTACTCTGAAATCTTTGTATCATACTCTTTGTTATTTTGACTGATAATCATTTGGTCGGCAGTTAATTCAATGACATATCAAGCTTTGTTGGATTATGCAATGTTGAATATATATCTGAAAGGACAAAAATTACAATGAACTCATAGATAAGTAGACATGTCTGACTTACACTTGAGTTAAAAAGGTAGTCAGAGTTTCAGTTTATACAATAGGGAAATAGGTAGATATATAGCCAGCTTACATAATGGTGAAAAAGTATACATGGGTCCAGTAAACACTGGTATCAAAATGTAAACATACACTTTTGGTTTATGTTGTTGTGTGAATCAGTTACCTTCCTTGTTACCATGAATAGGCTGATTCATGTCAGCCAAGAACGTTAGCATGAGAAGGCATAATGCATCCTCCTCCAGGAGGTTACCATCTTCCTTAGTGGATATTGCCTCTCATTGTTTTACTTAGAATAAAACTGATGTGTATTTAGGGAAAAAATATTCAAATAATTTGTTTTAAATAAGTCGTAGTTATTTCAGTGAGCCCACCTCCCTGCATAACTGTTGCCTTTGTCTTAAAATGTGTAGAGTTGATTTCATAATGAAAGTGCTGAAGAAAAAGTATGAAAATAAATTAATCTATTTAATTCGTTATCGAAATGTCGGCATTAAAAATGTAGATATTTCCTGTCCAAAGTAGTTCAGAAACAATTATACTTACTGAATGTGCTTAGAAAACTTGAAATTAAAAACATTCTCGCAGACAAAGAAAAAAAATATAAAAACTTCTAAAAGCAAAAAATATTGAAAAAATTATTCATTATTAAATTTTTGATATGTGCCACATTCATGCTAATAATATTTGGTAATTAAATTCATAAAACCAGTTGTAAAATTGCAAATTAAATTATTTCATCCTATTTTATAATTTTGAGAGTTTTTCCGGAACCATTTTCAATTGGTCTGAAAAACATTGGTTTAAAAATATTAATATATTTTCTCAAAGATGAATTGCAGCAAGTAAAATTAATGAGGGTAGTATTAACTTTGAGAATTGGTGCAAAAAGCAAATAAAAATAAGAGGTAGTAAAACTAGTAATGAAGTAATAGTAACAATGAAAATTTTCCAGAGACAGAGTACTGAGATAATAACCAACAGTCATAAGATGGAGTAAAACTAATAATACAATAGTAATAATAATGAAGTTTATATCAACCGAGAGCACTGGCATAAAAAGCAATAATAATAAGATGGAATAAAAGTAGTAATAAAATTATAATAATAATGAAAAGTGTATTGAGTCAGAGTGTTGAGATAAAAAGCAACAAGAATAAGATTATTAAAACTAGTACAAAACTAATTAAAAACTAGTAAAAAAAAAGAGTACACTAACACAGGTATTAAGATGAATATAGACCAATAATAAAGAATGAAAAGCATATTCATTCATATCGTTTTGATCAAAAATAAACATAAAAGGATGAATTCCAACTGATAATAAATCAATATTAATAATGAAATTTGATTTTTGTTCTATTGTATTATTTTGAAAAGCAACCCCAATAAGATAGTCTATGACTTGGAGTAATGTAATACTAATATTGAGAAGCATATTGCACCAAGATATTGTGATAAATTGCAACAATAATGCAATAATCATATTGCAATACATATAGATCTGTACCGACACATTGTGATAAAGAGCAGAGACAGTAAATTGGGAATGAACTAGTAATAAAATATTGATCATTATCTACAAAAACCCTCAAGTCTTTTGACTGTGTAGTTACTAACAAAATTCTGGATACTAAAATTAAAGAAGTACAAAAATTTAAATATCTGGGAAATGTTTCAACAGAGGGCAGGCAGTTCAACACTGAGATCCAAAGTCATAATAGTATGGCCAAAGATGCATTCCAAAAGTTAAGCAGAGTATTAAGAGACAGGAAAATTTTGTTAGAAACAAACAAAAGATTGCTGAACTGTGACATGATATCTGTCCTCATATATGACAATGAATGCTGGACAATTTCCTTAAGGATGAAGAGACTTGTATCAACTGAAATGTGGTTTGACTGAAATATGCCGAGGATACCATAAGTCAAAAATGTGAGCAACATTGAGGTTTTGGAGAGTATGGAAAGAAAAAAAGAAATTTATACTTAACATCAGGAAGAGGCAGTTGAAATTTCTGTGACACATAATGAGGAAGGAAGGCTTGGAAAATCTGATACTCACAAGACAGATTGAGGGAAAGAGGGACTGAGGAAAGCAGCACATAACATACTTGAACAGCTTGAGTAAATGGATTGCAGAACAGGGTTTGAAAGAACAGAAAAACAAAAAGATCTACAAAGGACAGGAAGATGTGGAGATCCATAATCACCTACGTCCTGAACATACATGACGCATAAAATAATTACTAACAACAATTCTACACAAAAAACTACTTTTAAAAATACCAATGTTGGATACTAATTTTATTCTACTTAACATGAATATATCTCTGTTAGTAATAAAAAGAAATTATATTGGTTACACTGTAAAATTCCCTTGAGAATACTGAATTGGCAATCCTCTGAGAAAAGTGCCATATGTAAGCATAAAAACACATCTTGATAATGCTGTTATAATATAGATTTGGATAAACTTATCCATTTTTGTATTTTAACAGCATTTTTAACTTTTACTCTGCAAGACTTCCTTAAGTCAAAGCCAGAAACATACATTCCTTTCCTGTGGAATGAAGAATATTCTTACATATTCTTAGATATTCTTAGATATTTTCCCCGAGTTTTTTAACCATTTTATTAATATCTTATCCTTAAAATAAGTGATTCATTTTCTCAATAAAAACTATTTACAAACACAGCAAAAATTTCATTTGCATCTTCTTTCCATCTCTGAAATGGTCTAAGAAAAGAAATTGCTTTCTCTCCAAGAAGAGAACTTAACTATCTGGCTTCCCAGTTTCAAAATCAAAATGCTCTCTTCCATGCTAAAGAAAAGAAAACTGTGATCTGACCCATCATTAAGAATGATTTTTGTTGACTGGAGAGGATGAATTAAAATAGGAAGTGACAGGATTAAGTTTAATCTGAAATGAAAATCGACATAATTCCTCTTAAATATTAGCATTTCTTGAATTGGCTTTTAATTTCAAAGATTATGCAATAATTTCTTGATCAGAAGAATTCTCTGAAATCTTAATTCTCGTCTGGTAGCTGATTTAATCCACTGAATCTGTTCTGCCATAGAAAATAATAGCAGTTGATGGCTGACATAGTTTTGAAAACATATTCAGTGTTTGGAGGAAGATTTTTCTCAGCTGCTAATAATTGAAGTAAAATTGTTGATAACTCAGCAAAATATATAAATTGTAATTAGGATATTTTTCTTATTATTATTTTCTGAAAAAAATACAAACTTTATTCAAAATTCATTAAAAATATATTATAGTGTCTTAAAACTCATAAATAATGTCCCATGTGAGTTCCTCCCACACATATATTAAAATGATTGTAGTTTTAAAAAAAAGATAGATAGATAGATAGATGGATAGATAGATAAACATATATATATATATATATATATATATATATATATATATATATATATATATATATATATATATACATTTTTTAAAGTGAAACAGACCACTTTAAGACTCCATGTAATAATTTTTTTCACCATTGCCCTTTTAAAGGATGTTGGATCATCAGACTTCACTTCCAAAAGGTGAAATGAAACATGAAATGAACATTTACACTTTTGACAGGTAGTATTAACTAAGTAAGTAAGTGAGATGGTAGTGAGGAGTGGTGTGAGAGACATGATCGAGTTTAGAGAGGGTTTATTTTAATATTTCTATCTGTCATACTTAGTATTAGTGGAGGAGGGACCAGACATTGACCTATTTAATCGGTTAACTTAATGGAAGTGATATATTGAAACGGAAGGGGGAGAAGAGAGAAAAAATACAAAGAAAAAAGAAAGAAAGAAGGGGGAAGTAAAGAGAAAGAAGCTGTAATTAGGTTTTATGAAGAAAGAGGAGAGGTGGAAGGGGGGTATATTTTTAGCAATATTTTTAGCAATTTATGTGAAAAAACAGATTTTAATGTTTGATAGTAATTTAAATGTCTAAAAAATCACCGAAGAAATTAATTTGATGTTTGCTAGCAATTTAAATATTTAACTCTTTTAGAAATAATTTAGGAATTTAATGTGAGTTAAATAGTATATTTAAAAACACATTCATAGTAAGTACATTAAAAAAATTTATTTAAAATATAACAGTTCACTGATAGTAATCTTTTAATATTGTAAATGATTGTTAAGGGAACATATCTATCAGATTGAATCTAATTCATGAATGTAATTTGTGACTATTTTTGATGGGTAATCTTTTTTACTTAAAGTTTAGGTTTTAAATTAAGATGGAGTAATATTTGAAGGCAATATTAAAGATTTTGTTTTATCATATATATATATATATATATATATATATATATATATATATATATATATATACCATACATACACTTATGTAAATCACATATATACATATGTTCATTTACATGTGCAATTACACACATAGGCACGTACACACGATATACACAGGTACCTATGTATATTCATATATCAATACTTACACATATATTTTCAAATATTTACACATATTTATATTTATATCTATTTAAATTTTTCCTTAAATTTCACAGTTAATGTTTAACATTAGGTGATAACTTAAGTGTTTAAATATCAAAACAAAAAATACATATATATATATATATATATATATATATATATATATGAAGAAATATAGTCTTAAGATGTGCTATATTTATGGGATAAAGTGCTCAATATCAGAGATAGAGCGTGTGTAAATATAAAAGTGAACAAGGCTTTTTCTTGCTAGACACAATCGTCAGGCTTGACGCTTGCATCTAGCATGAAACAGCCTGTTGCCTCTAAGTGTTGACTTCAATGTTCACTTTTATATTCATATTCATATAAATATATATATATATATATATATATATATATATATATATATATATATATAGATAGATAGATAGATAGATAGATAGATAGAAACAGATATAGAAATAAGAAAGAAAAATAGATGGATGGATAGATAGAAACAAAGAAAAAAGAAATATATATAAAGAAAGAGATACAAAAATAGATAGAAAGAAAGAAAGAAAGAAAAAGAGATAGAAAGAAAGATAGACAGAGAGATAGACATATAGAATGAAAGATAGATATAAACACAAGATATATATATATATATATATATATATATATATATATATATATATACATATATATATATAGATAGATAGATAGATAGATAGATAGAAAGAAACAGATATAGAAATAAGAAAGAAAAATAGATGAATGGATAGATAGGAACAAAGAAAAAAGAAATATATATAAAGAAAGAGATACAAAAATAGATAGAAAGAAAGAAAGAAAGAAAAGAGAGATAGAAAGAAAGATAGACAGAGAGATAGACATATAGAATGAAAGATAGATAGATAGATAGATAGATAGATATAAACACAAGATATATATATATATATATATATATATATATAGATAGATAGATAGATATAAACACAAGATAGATAGATAGATAGATAGATAGATATGGAAAACAAAGATAGATATGAAAAAACAAAGACATATAAACAGACTGAGATAGATAGATAGATTGATATGAAAAGGACTGAGATAGATAGATAGATAGATAGATAGATATGAAAAGGACTGAGATAGATAGATAGATAGATAGATAGATAGATAGATAGATAGATAGATACATAGACAAAATGAAAGCATTAGATGGACAGAAAAATCGCTAGATAGATGTATTTAAATTAGTCGGACTATTGTCCTCATCTTTGTCGCCATATTTGTCACAACGTTTCGGCCGTTGTACGCTCCAGCCTTCTTCAGGTGGTTGGAATTTCGAACCGAACGCCTTATCTCGATCACCGGGGCAGACTGATAACTGACATCCATCAAACATGGAACTAGAACAGTCTGGCCCGGTGATCGAGATAAGGAGTTCGGTTCGAAATTCCAACCACCTGAAGAAGGCCGGAGCGTACAACGGCCGAAACGTTGTGACAAATATGGCGACAAAGTTGAGGACAATAGTCCGACTAATATAAATACTGTACATAATACCTCATCTCAGAAATATAGACAGACTCAGATGTATTTAAGCATGAAAAATAATTGTCACATGTCCTTCTGCATCAACCAATTCTTAGCAAAAGTAGTTCAGATTAATTAGTAAAAACTTTTATCAAACAATTCCTGGAGGATACAAATTACAATATTGAAAAGCTGCAAATCATCATTTACAACAGAGAGAAGTAAAGGGCATATGTCTATAAATCCCAAGAAAGTACAATATGAATTTTTTTCTACTAAATGTTCATCAAATGCAAGGCCTAAGAGCCACTCAAGTTAGAGAGTTACTGAATAAAGTTATTGCATGGCCATTAGATAAAGTAAGTACAAATTTTGAGGATACTTATGATAGATAAAAATTGACCTTAGACTTGAAAAGGTTAAGAATGTAGTGATTAAAGAAGCATCCTCTCAGGAAATGAGGAGGATTTGATGTTACAGTTTTTTGGGTACAGCTATGTACTAGTGAGCCAACCACAATGAACTGACTCATTTTATAGTTCGCCAATAGAAGATAAACCAATCAGAAGACTTAAAATATTCAATCCGACGTGTATAAAGGCGGCCATTTTGTTTTTTCTCCGAATATCCACTGCCGACCTCTGATATCGATGACCAGAAGAACTACTGAACTACACTCTGCTACTTTCTCCGAATATTCACTGCCAACCTCTGATATGGAAGACCTTAAGAATTACTGAACAGCTGCTACTTGATATTGGTGTTGTTTCATTGAACAAATTACTTACTACATTGGATTCTACATTCAGACTATGGTGAACATGTATAACATTTGCTGCTTTAATGGTCTGAACTGGTAGAACTAAGGAAGGTAGCTTGTTCGAATATTTACCATGGAAATAGTGATAGATTAGAGATAAGATAGAAGCATTTAATCTGCGAGAATGGGGTTGTAGTGTTGAAAATAATTCATCACCCACAATGCTGTGCAAATGTTTTCAAACTCTGTCAAGGCTGGAAAGAAAGATTAGGTAGCTCCATCTCAGATATAGCAGCAATACTCTATCACCAAGACTCTCAAGTTGATATCCTGCAAAAGTTGACAGATAATGACTATGCAGATGACCTAGTTATCACTGCAGATGCCATTACCAATGACACAGTTCTCCTACATCATCGAGAAAATGCTGCTAATGATGTTAGATTCCATGTCATGCCTCTAAAACTGAATTCATGAGCTTCAACCAACAAGGCTCAATACAAAATCTCTAAGATGAATCAATAAAATCTGTCAATCCTTTACA
Organism: Acanthosepion esculentum; assembly: GCA_964036315.1. Classification (NCBI taxonomy): domain Eukaryota; kingdom Metazoa; phylum Mollusca; class Cephalopoda; order Sepiida; family Sepiidae; genus Acanthosepion; species Acanthosepion esculentum. Next base: position 83,427,621 of record OZ038505.1, read on the forward strand.
AATCTAGGAAACAAAATAAATTCTACTTAAAAGGGATGTGGAAATTTGCTTAGCTAAAGCCTGGGCCACATTCAATAAAACAGATGTAATCTGGAAATCTGATCTACCAGAAAACCTCAAGTGGAAATTCTTTCCAGCCACTGTAGAGGCAGTGTTAATGCATGGTGCCACTGCTTGGACATTAACTAAAACCCTAGAATCTAAGCTTGATGGAACCTACATTTGGATGTTGACTACTATAATTAACATCTCCTGGAGACAACATCCAACTAAATCACAGCTCTATAGAGCCATCCCTGATCTTTCTACAATCTTACATGAACATAGAATGTGCTTAGTTTGCATATGTATGTATAGCTACCATATAAGAAGCTGGTTGATACCTTATAAGAAGCTGGTTGCTACCATATAAGAAGCTGGTTGCTACCTTATAAGAAGCTGGTTCATCTTGAATGGTTGCTTTTTATACGTCTTTTTTTATAAGATTGTTTCAATGTTCAAATTTTATATTTAAATTATATTTATTTAAGTTTCTGAGACAATTTTGATACTTGTTCCTATTGTGGAGGTAATTGAATGAAAGAGAAAGAAAATCACTGTAATGTTCTTAACTTCCTTTGTTGCTTTGATAATTTTGAAAAAGGGAGGAAGTTTGTCATTATATGATTTCAAAAACAAAAAAAATTGTTGAATTATATAACATCCATCAGTAAATTAACCTTACCACAGGTACAGTGTATATTTTAGGCCCACTTTTTCTCTCATCTTTTGGGTATCATATTTTGTCCCAATTTTTCTCTCATCTGTTAGGACCACTTTTTCTCTTTTCTCTTAGGACCACTTATTCTCTCATCTGTTGGGCATCATTTTTTGGCCCAATTTTTTTCTCATCTGTTAGGACCACTTATTCTCTCATCTTTTGGGCTTCATTTTTGGTCCCCACTTTTTCTCTCATCTTTTGGCTTCATTTATTGGGCCCACTTTTTCTCTCATCTGTTAGGACCACTTTTTCTCTCATCTGTTAGGACCACTTATTCTCTCATCTTTTGGGCTTCATTTTTGGTGCCCACTTTTTCTCTCATCTGTTAGGACCACTTATTCTCTCATCTGTTGGGTATCATTTTTCGTCTCACTTTTTTCCTCATCTGTTAGGGCAACTTTTTCTCTCATCTTTTGGGTATCATTTATTGGGCCCACTTTTTCTCTCATCTTTTGAGTATCATTTATTGGACCCACTTTTTCTGCCATCTTTTAGGACAAGTTTTTCTCTCATCTGTTGTGTATCTTTCTTTCAATCTCATTATTCTTTAATTGTTAATTTTCAATCTGCATCAATATGCATGACTGTAGGATAAGGTTTTCAACCTCTATTCCATAAATAAGAGACTGCATTTACATAGTGCTGAGAACTAAATTCCAATAAGACGAACCAAGATAGATTGAATGTGGGTTCAATCCTTGTTCTCTACTGTTGTATTTTCTTTTTACTTTGCATGCGTTCTGTAATGCATGTGACAAATCATCAAAAATAGATTTCAACTGAATATTCACTTTTTAGTTTTCAAAAAAGGGTGTTGAAAATTTTTGCACACACACCTACTAAACATTTTCTCTGTAGCATAGTTATTTAGAAAGAACAGTGAGGTAACGTCACAAATAAAGAAAAAATGTCTTTTAAATTAATGCACACACATGCACATACACTCACACATAGATGTGTGTGTGTTTTGTATTTAAGAATTATGCAATTAGTAGCCTATAAAAATCCCTTTTCCGCAAACTGCCTATCGAAGCCACCAAAAAAAAAATTTTAATTATCTAAATGTTACACTATATCCACTGGTATTTTTTTGTTTCACCCCAAGTAAGGCAATAAAGCCACTAAAATGCTAGAGATTACTGAATATGAAAGTATATGAGAAAAAGGAGGGAGAACAATAAAAAACAAAGTTATTATATTATAGATTGGGACTTTCCTCTATATATAGATGTGTTAGAATCCGTGATGCCTTGGTAATTACAGTAGTAAAGTGACACGTTCAGTAATACTCATTTCATTAAATATTTGAATTTGAGCCATCAATTCTAAAGATCTGAAAGTAAAAGTAGAACTTGATCCACTTAAGACTCCACTCAATTTTTTCCTGTTCAGATTCAAATCTGCTAATTCCAAGTTCAAATTGCATCTCTAACAATATCTTAATATTACTTTGTCTGTTAATGTGTATACCAGAACTGGCAATTATATCCTCTTTTCCAAAGCTTATTTCATGATCCATTGACATTTAACATGCCAACAAAAGACGCAGGATTTACATTTTGATCAATGGAAATGAGCCAAGCGTCTAACTTGTCTGCATTGATTGTTCCTGCAATAGAAACTGGTTTTTCCTATTTTGTAAATATTTTGGACTTTTGGCAAATATATTTCACTTCTGATTTCTTTCCAGTTCTTCTTAACAGACAATTCATCAATGGATGCTAGTTCTGTGATAAAATCTAATTGTTTTAAATAAAATAAACAATTACAATGATATTCACCCTGTACAAAACCCAAGAGCCACTCAAGGTAGAGATGGGTACAGAGTAAGAGGCCCCACCCCATACAAGCAAATAATGCAACCAGGATGCAAGCGGCCACAGGAAGTGAAAGTGAAGGAAAAGGCTTTTGAAGGAACCAGAAACCAAATCCTAAAAAGTGGGAAAACCTATACTTCTGTTCAAAAGATTGGGGAGGAGTGTGAACTGGATGATAGGTGAACCTATCTACTACTATTGAGAAAAGAAAAAGTAATTTAGTGATAAATTAAAGTTCAGAGTTTTAGGTGTAAAGTAGCTCCAGTCAAATGAAATTTGCTTTTAAGTTAATATGAAAACAAATGGTGGTGGGTAGAGAATGCCGATTCTCCTCCAAACATCCTATGTCAGTCCGCCTTCACTCAGTGGGTCTTTAAGTCCTCATATATGACTGAGCTGGTCTCAATACCTGTAGTCTAAGATTGGTACAATGTTAAGAGTCAAGTTATATGAAACTGTTGTATATATATATATATATATATATATATATATATATATATACATATATATATATATATATATATATGCATTGGTGCATGTTTCATTCAATAATATAGACAGGTTTTGTGTATTTATTTTATGTAAATTCTTTTCATATCATCTGATAAGCTTAATAACATTATCATTAAAAGAAGAAAGAAAATCACAATATTGATACGTATTTTTTAATCCTATCTAAGTTTTCGGCTTACATAAGCATTATCAAAGATGACAATTACATTACAATATATTAAACAATACACGGACAAAACAATAATGATAGTCTGTTTTTGTTTACATGGAAGATTTCCAAGCAATGTCAAATTCGTGCTTACGAGATGCTGGAAGCAAAAATCGCACTGCAGCTCATAACGTCACACATGACCCCTGTGAGAGTGAAAATGAGAAGTATTAAGTATGGGAAACCATTGGTATAAACCAATGACTTCTGTTACCAATTATAGGCATATAATAATCTATTTTGTTCAGGTTAGGTTTCAA